>OY982576.1:14691061-15095986 GCA_963859945.1 Euplagia quadripunctaria | reverse complement strand
GGTCGCCTTTTACTTTGTCCTTGTAGACGTACTTAATAAGAGTTTTATCAAAAAAGTCGAGTTCAGTGTAATATTAAATGATACAGAATTGGATCTTGTACACACCACAAAGTTATTGAGCATTACTGGGACTCAGCTCAGGTAGTATAGTCAGTTTACATAATTTGTCAGGCAACGGACATTGAAACTGCGCGTTTAGAATATTGTAGTTATTTTTATAGTGGTATGTCGTACGGTGTTTTGTTGCGGGGAAATGCTACCGACATACAAACTTATTTTTGTTTTACAGATAAGAGCTATGCGAGCAATTTATAACTTAACGTCCAGCGATACACTGAGGAAAAAATTTAAAGAAATCTGTATCATGATGTTAATCCATCATCCCAAATATATGAAAACCTTATTTATGTACGAAAGCATTTTCAAAATTATATAAAGATAGTGACAGTATTCTTTTGCTTTTAATCTTTGACATGTTTTTAAAATAATTATGTCTGTGAATGAAATTGTAAAATGGGAAAACATTTTCATGCAAATTCACACAGTCTCATAGCTTTGAGTATTTATTTGGTCTTCCCAAATGTCTGACTTCGGTGGTAGACCAGTTGGAGTTGGAGCTCCCTAAGATGTGGTTGAAACCCCACTCCCCTCCTTCCCTTATTCCCACCCTTTCCCTACTCCCACCCTTCCTCTTCTCTCACCTTGAAGGCCGGCAACGCACTTGTGACTCTTGAGTTGCAAGTGTCCATGGGCGGCGGTAGTCATTTACTATCAGGTGAACCGTCTGCTCGTTTGCCCCCTATTCCAAAAAAAAATATCTAAAGAAATAATAGTACCATAAAACTAGAAAATAATGGGTCCTTGAAAAACATTAAATGTAAATAATTATTTATTAATATTATCATATACCTAATAATTATGTTGACGGGAACTAACGTGATCACGTATTTAAAACGTATTACATATATACCTTAGATTTGCTTGACGTTTCGATCAGGTTACACTGGCCTATCACCACAACAGGCTGACGGAGTCATCATAATTATATTATCGTGGAAAGCGAAAGTTTAAAAGTTTGTATTAATATCATTTTCACTACGTTGCCGTTGTTGAATGCGCCTTCTGAAGTTTGTTTTAGGCGTAATTTATTACCCTTCGTGTTCTGTTATGGTCCAGCTCAAGGAATGATAAATGAAGTAAAAATTTTGATCTTCTTTATTACAATTTTTTCGGCTGGATCCTTTTACTAAGTGTCTGCCTTGCGTCGAAAAAAAGAAGGTGAATTTGTAAATGCTATTCATGTTTTTTACTTTCTTGTTAACGTTACTCGTTTCTAAGCCTTGTAATTAATTGTATTCTTGTTTAACAATATGAATGAACTTTATTTATTTTCTATTTTTTTTTTAAGTAAGTCGAAGTCCTTTTTTATCCTTGTTGTCCTTGTTATCCTTATACCTTTTTGATCTTACTAATATTATGAATGTGAAACTTTGTGAGAATGGATTAACCCAACCTAAACCTAGTCTATAATATACGAATTTGTGTGACGTTATTTTTACGTTTGTACGCTCTGGTTAATTTGATGGTTAATCAGTATATTTGATATGAAAATAATATAATCGTTATCTTAGTAATCTTACGTACGTAATTGATATAAATACATTGACAGGTGATAGGTTTTTTGATATACTTACATTTAAAAATAAGTCATATTTTTACTGCAAAACCATACATAGAAATTAACTTTTAAAATATTAGTGAAGTATACATATATATATATATATATATATATATATATATATATATATATACTCAACCTCAAGCTCAAACCTCCACATACAATTTCTCTGTCGACATTTTATTCTACTTTCAAAGCAATTACTATATACTTCACGCAATGGGTTTTAAGTGCTCAGACATGTTCGCTTATTATTACCGCACTACTAGCTTTGGCTTTCCATACGAAATGAGGGAATGTAATCATAAAAAAGTGTATTTTTCCAGGGTTGTGTTGTATTTTGTAGACGGTATAAAAATATTTCAAATCGTCTCGTTAAGATTTGGAGACTAACGTTCAAGCGCTCCCGTTACCGTCCTTATTGGTTTATTTTATTGCCTACGCATTTTATATAATTCATGTTACGTAGACTAATTTCTCTAGAGGGCAACATTGCTATAGCTGATGCTCTTGTTTTGATATATGTATAAAGTAGACACGTATTTTTACTTATTTTACAAATATAATACTTAATCACAAAATTATATGACCGGGAGTCAACAAGAATATTATTTTCGGGATCACCTTTATTCTCGTACATATTCACAATAAAGGAAATAATACCACGAACAGATAGTCTGGATCTTGTTTAATCAATTTACAATGTTTCCTAAACACAATGATGACAATTCAACGCGATGGAAGTGGGTGCACATCGTGAGGTTAACTGAACATGCGCACGTTCCAAGACCGAATGATCTTGTTGTTGACACTGTTTTGAAACAGGTTAAAGTGGCGGTAGGGAGTCTTTGGATATAACGAGTGCCGGACCACTTTTTTTGGAAGATTATTTCAAACGTAAGCGTTCAGCAGTGGCTTCAAATAACTGATATGATGATGAAAATGATAATGAGCCTATGTGCAATACAATAATGTCAATATGACACACATCTTTTAGATTTATTTTATCAAACACAAGAGTAAAAAGACTATATATAAATCACCGGGGCTTATAAGCAAGTTGTCATGTCAAATTTCAGGAAAGTTAGGTTCATATCAAGTATCTATATTCAAATAAACTTACATGTAAGCATTTTTAATCGTCAATGATAAAAATATTCAATTTAAAAGCATATAGGTATAGCCTTAGTTTACAAATATTGCAGGCGAGCAGTCTATCATTCACGACTTGAGCTTTTGTCGGATAAAAATTAATCTACTTTTATAATAATTATCCCTTCTTCATTAAACATGATTTGATTCTCAATTTAAATTTGTCAAATGGCATATCGACAAAATTTTATGGTACTTTATTAAAGATTTTAACATAGTTGAGGAGACAAGTGGGAGAGCCATGCTTCGGCACGTATGGGCCGGCTCGACTGGAGTCATACCACGGCCTCACAGAAAACTGGCAATGAAGCAATACTTCCATTGCTTTTCGCTGAGTGAGTGAGGTTACCGGAGGCCCTAACCCTTCCCTCTTCCTTCCTCGCCACTTATTCCCCCCTTCCCCTACTCATCGTCATAGTCATTTACCATCAGGTGACCCGTCCGCTCGATTGCCCCTTTGCCCCTATCCCATAAAAAAAATAGTTTCCAACAAATGATTTACCTACTTTCCCTAATCGTAAATTCGGCACAGAAAGTTTGTATAAGGACAAACTTTTTTCTAGCATTCAAGTTATGGAAGTCGCTATTTTTCTTAAATAGATGTAGATTTCTATTCCTGTGATGTTGTCATAAATGTACTGAGAGACCACAGGTTATACATTAATTTCTTTAAATAACCCCCTCAGTGAAGCAAGTGGTTTAATGTTGTGTATTGAGCGTATAGCCCTTTTTTGTGACACGAAAATAGTTGTGATATCTGCAGCTGAGGCCCACAACAGTAAACCAAATGTCATTACACTATGCAAGTAGCTGAAATACACTTGTCTTGCCGTACCAACATCGGTCAAGAGTCTCATTTTCTTAACCGCATAAGCAGCCGAAGTAAGTCTACCTTACGGGGCTTCTATATGAGGTCCCTATTGCAGTTTCAGTCTATGGTATGACCTAGAAATACTATTGAGTTAAACAGTATGTATTTTTTAAACATTCATAAAAATATTACAATATGATGAATTTTACACATTTAGTTTTTGTTGCGTTTAACAACAAATTGTTGATAGTAAATCAACGCGAGAGAGCACTATATACTTCATCATATACCGCATTACATCTATTAGTCTTAAAAATTAAGGAAGTCGCATCGGTATACAACACTGTCTCGCAGATATTCCCTAGATGGTTTGGGAGATCATTTATATCAATGAGAAAAGTAAAAGACCTATAATTATAGGTCTTTTACTTTGAATATGATCTTCGTGAATAATGTACTGTATTGTTCAATTATAATTGAACCAAAGATAAAGATTATTCTATTTTATTCTATCAAGGCTGGAACAAAAACACAATACAGTACATTATTCACGAAGATCATATTCAATGCAAGTTTTTTCTTTTTAATAATCCGTGGTTGACGACTTTTTAGGATACTTTATCATCATCATCATCAATACATATAAATAAAATTGAATTGTCTATTTGTAATGTCAATATAATAGTTTCTATAATTTTATAAGTTACTCCTAATAACACTAGCTATCTGCCAGTGAAAGTCCCGTGGAAATCGGTGCATCCGTTCAGGAGATGGCTGGAGGTGGAACAAACAGACAGCCAAACAAAAATTTTTAAAACTGATTTTTAGGCATAGGTATCGTGCAATAACTGTGTGAGCTTAAAAAAAACTATTATTTTGACATTACAAACAGACTCTTCAATTTTATTTATTTGTATTAATGATGATTTACTGATTAATTTTTAACCGTTTTTTTCTTACCTACTGAATTATTAAGACAGTTTTTATACCTATAAATCTTGAAATAGATAAGTTGATTCTATATGAATAGATGGGAGTCGTCCAATTAGTATTCTGTGTGTAGCCATCAACTTTTTATATAGGCCTTTAATCTTTCTGACCATGAATTACTGTCTCCATGGGGAATTTAGACACGAGCGCTCATTCTTTCACGCGCTCTAATAATCTTGATACAGTCAGTATCACAGTAACGTTTTAAGCAAGCTATGTTTTCTGGTATTAAAAAGATTGTTAGTCTAAGGCTCTGGACTCAATTACCAGTTTTTATGAACTTTGAAACATGCCGCTCAAGCAGGATGAATGGATGGGTGGATGGATGGATGGATGGATGAATGGATGGATGAATGGATGGATATATGGATATTTGTTACTCTTTCACGCAAAAACCACAGAACCGATTGCGATGAAACTTGGTACGTAGATAACTGGAGACCTGGATTAGCGCATAGGTTACTTTTTATCCAAATATTCCCACGGGATCGGGACTTACGCGGGTGAAACCGCGGCGCGCTGCTAGTATAAAATATGGAAATAAATATAAGATCGTCGTTATATTTATACAAGGCCTTTAGTTAGCTTGAAACAAGAAATTAAGAATGTTAAAAATTTGGCGTATCAGTATAGTACCTAAAAGAAATATTCATTTAAATCTAACTTTTCCTAAGATATTTTTAAATTACTTAAAGTTTTTATACAAGGTTTTATCCACAAATGCAATACTTTTTCAACTTTATTAGACTTTAATTATTAGTTTGAATTTAAATATAAGGTAGCTGACAGAAATTGGAACATCTAAATTGAGCAATGTAAGTGATAAAGTTCTTTCAAATTTAGTTTATTTGTTAGTAACATTTCAGTGGCTTACAAAATAAATTGTAATTAATTTTTTTTTTCCGGATTGTACAGAGAGACTTTCATTTCTTACATTGTTTTAAACTACAGATTGACCAACTCCTTGAACTTGAGGATTGTGAAATGATGTGCCAGTCAAAAAACTAAATAGATAGTGTATAGTGTTCAACATAACTTTCCACTTTAAACTAATGAAAAATGAATTGCCTGACAACAGTCTGACGCTATGTACGAGTATAACCACTTATCGTATCACTGCACCCACATACAATGACTTCTGTTAATATGAATTTTATCAACCCGCAGATAATGTTAAAATTGCCTTCAAATATTTACTTTAAAATTATATTATATTTGTAAATAAAAATAGGCGAGTAATTTTCATCGAAAACATAATGAATATTTTATACGAAGTAAAGACATTTAAAATATATTTTTAAACAAAGTGCCTCGCCGCGTCTTACTGTTTGTCTGTCTATTTGCGATAAACTGAAAAACTACTGAATGGATTTTCATGCGGTTTTCACCAATAGACAGAGTGATTTATGAGGAAGGTTTAGGTATATAATTTGTTAACGTTTTGTGTAAATTTGTTAACGTTTTGTGTAAATTTGTTGAAATATGATGATGATTGTTGAAGACGTATCCGTGCGAAGCCGGGGCGGGTTGCTAGTTTATAACATAAAAATGTGATTTCTGTTTGTTTGCGTCAATTTAAAAAAAAAAATATGATTTGAGTTCCACCAATAAACTGTGATGCCCTGAAAGGGTGCACCGCAACTCTCTTTATAAGAATTATGGTGAACTAGCAGCGCCCCGCGGTTTCACCCGCGTAAGTCCCGATCCCGTGGGAACATCGGGATAAAAAGTAGCCTATATGTTAATCCAGGTCTCCAGCTATCTACATACCAAGTTTCATCGTAATCGGTTCAGTAGTTTTGGCGTAAAGAGTAACAAACATCCGTACATCCATCCATACATCCTCACAAACTTTCACGTTTATAATATTAGTAGGATTAAATCCGTGAAGTGATTACTTAATACAATATTGCCGTTATACGAGTAATAAGTTTGTTTAATTACAAAATATATTCTAACAGTTTTATCAGATCAGATAAAACCAATTAATTATACGCTTGAGGAAATAAGAAATATCTATTTTGTAACTAACAACTATATTATTATCCTAATGAAAGTATTATCCCAGGGGGTTTAACCAATTTACGACATACATTCATACAATGTCTGGGATCTCCCATCGTTCCCAACATTACTTTTGTGTTAAACTATCTAGTTTAACACAAAACTACGCCAGTATTAGTTTATTTATCATACTATTCGACATTAACTTAAAGGTTGTAGGTATAAATTACATAGTTATAGGTTAAGAGTATTTTTATTGTAACATTTATAAAAATAGGGGTACTATGTGTTACAAAGTGATAAGTAATTCATTACGTAGTGGACGTGTATTTAGTAACCTAATAAATATTATAAACTAGTCTCTTTTCTCAGTACAAGGGTGTAAATAAAATTAAAAAACATATTACAGAAGTCTACTAACAACGTACGAAAAGAAGTAAGAAAAATTTGGAAAAAGTGAGTTAAACTCCGTGTCATAAAATGTTATGTAAGCACTTAGTTTTGTCTGGAAGCAGGACGCATGGCTGTTCCACGTTCCAGTACTTTTTTCACTGCGTACGTTATAGTGGCTAAAACACGGACTGACGTTAAGGGATTCGAAACGTAGGTGAACAACTAAAGAAATAATTTATCCTTTACTAAGGAAGATTTTTAAATGATATTGTCGAAAGTTTACGCGAATGTTACACATTGAAATAAAACTATTTTTCACCCAGTCAGTTCAGTCTACTCGTGACCATGGCTGCTGAAAAGCAACTGAAACGTCGGGATCAGTATAGATAGTAAAATAACACCAAATAAATCGCGATAGAAATCGTGAAAAATAGTTTTATTTCAAAGATTTTTAAATGTTCAAAATTTTGCATTTACATATACAGCTTCATGTCTACACTTTATGAAATGAGATGACACAAATCATAGCCATAATAAATCAAGTCCATAATAGTACTTAGGTAAGTATTTTTATTTAAATTTATTACATTTACTTACTTATTACGTAACTTCATATTATATTTAAAGAAAATGAGCTGCAATTAAGACGATGAAATGGTTATTTCAGAATAGACAGATGATAAATGTTGATTATGACGAAAATTGACACTGAAATATGGTAATGAGATTTTAATGTAATTTAGAGAGTGATATGAGATTGAGTGAGAGATTGAGAGTGATTTAGAGATGATCATCATTGTCTGAGTTACATGAAGTGTATTGCTAAAAAACGCCCTAACAAAAATTCAAAGAGGAGTCTTCTACCGGAGTTCCTCCCTCTTTAAGGTCGTTGATTGCTACGTTGCGCTTTCTAGCCTGTGAGCGCCCAACTGTCAAAAGCCCACTTTTCAAATATTTGTCGATATTGTTGTAATATTTAATTTATGTTTTATGTTATTCAGTGCCACCAATTTGATATGGACATTAACACTTAGAGATAAATTAATTGTAATAAATGTAAAATAGTATTTTTTTTAAAGACAAACTAAGACCTTCTTTTTCATTGTAAATACATACACATTATACATAGATTCAATATTACCACCGAATGAACATCGAACCGGCTACCTTTTACGTTGAAATGTTTGAATGTTCTTAGGCATCGCCACATAGGTCGTCAATAAAATGTTGATTAAGTCTTAAAAATTGTATATTTTGACTACTGGATCTTCAATTGAATATTTGCATGAATCCAGGAGTAGAATATTTGTTTTTTTTTTGTTCGTATCGTATAAGTATCGATCGTATAAATATACAGGGTTAAAGGTAGGTGCGGTCATATTTTAGAGTCTTATAGTAGACCCGGTGAGTAACGTAAAGCGCTAACAACGAATAAATGAATGAAACTATAGGTATTAAATACCAAGGATGTTGATGAAAGGTCCAGACTTTTCTAAAAATATTTGCATAAAAAAATAAAAACAAAATCATTGAAATTGACATAAAAATTAATAATGAGAAATGTGCACCTACACTAGAAAAAGCATTTTCAAAAAAAAACGAGTGTGCTTTTGACCTCACGACTGAAGTAAAACTTCATACGAAACGAAACTGGCTATGAGAGAAAGAAAATGTGTGCTCGCACCTCTCTCTCTTGCCCCTACAGTAATATACGAAACGTAACTCTCTCTCTTTCTATCTTCACTAACTTATATCTCCCTCGCAACTTCCGTTCGCCTCGCCCGATCATACTTTTCGTAACTATTCACCAGCTTCTTCCGTTCGCCTCGCCTGTTCACGTTTTTCGCAACCAGCTTACTCCCCAAGTCAAGCGTGCTTAAAGAAGTTTTACTTCAAAAATTAAAATCCATATTTTTCAAGCTTAATCAACTATTTTTTGGCTACATAAGCCTACACATAAACTGTATAACTAAATTTGAATTTAGAGGTACACTGTCCAATATAGTAAATAGTAGCATACTTCACATAAATCATGGCTCTTTTGTACCTACTTCATTTATGTATATAAATACAAATTTAGTATAACAAGCTGAATTGTTACGTTGTCCTTGGTAAATTGCGTTGAATATTATTTGTGTCTGAAGTTAATTATGTACACACATGTTTGTCGAGTGGTGTCCTATAGAGTATTAAGAACGCAATACATATGTTTATATTTTGGTATCTTCTTCTTCTTGTTGACTTAGAGTATGCTAAATTATTTTTATATCTGTTGACTCATTAAATGAAAAATGTTCATGAATGACTGGCTTATTGGTGTAGTGGTTAGTGACCCTGACTGCTAATCCGAGGTCGTGGGTTCGATTCCCACCCAAGACAAATAATTGTGTGACGAGCACGATAATTTGTTCTGCGTCTGTATTTAGAAATATTTAAGCACGTTTATTAGCAGTCTGGTTATCATAGTACAGGCTCTGCCTAGTTTGGTATCAAACGGCCGTGGTGGTGTGTGATACGAGTGAAGTTATTATTATTAATTTTTTAATGAAGAACATCAATATATATTCATGTAATGAAAATAAATCAAGCATTTGTCAATATGTTCCGTGCGATGTATTTCGGGCACGCCTTTCTGAATCGGAACCGGAGGTTTCTTTTCACTCTACGCTGTAACCGGCGGTTTGGTGTTAGTCGTTCCGACGTCAGTCAAGTGAGTGACGCATGGCATAAGAAGGACTTTGCTTGTATTACTCGTCTTAACAGTGAGTCTTAAAAAGTATCCGTCTATAAAAAAATAATAGTAAAATAAGTTCGTTTTTTTACAACTGCGCACACACACAAGCACACTAGACTTACTGGAATTTTAATTTTTACTTTTAATTGTACCTAATTATGTATTTTAATTCTTGTAGCAATCATAGAAATGTAAACTACATAGTAGGGGCGAAGACACTAACTCCCGTAACGCATGTTATAATCTAGCACGGGATTCAGGGCTTCCCAGGAAATGTACACCAGCTTATGTCAATAAATATTATTATTATTATTGCCGATAATGATTAAAGTAGTACTGTGCACAATTGTAAAAATTGTCAATTTTTTTAACTTTTCAACATGAAACGTCAGACAATTTAGAAGTATGTAATACCTTTTCGTGATCGCGTTAATTCCCGTTTAAATACATAATTATTTTCAACATGTACCTAAAAATACATTTCAGATACACAGATACACAAATCAGGACTTAATCGCGGTAACTTTTATAAATTACAATATCTTTCACGGTCACGGGTCGACTGATGAGAGTTTAGTGAGTTACAAGGTTTATTACTCGCGTGACGGGAAGAACGATGTATGTACCATAATTTCGAACGTTAACTTGATGTTTCAGCGGACGATTTTTAAGGCCCTTATACGTTGTTTAACATCTTTGTTCTTGCCCTTCATGATACAGAAGACTTTGTCAGCATACATTTTCAAAGTTTTACGTTGCTTCTTTAAAATGTTCAAATACAAATTCATTTATTCTCAAGAATGTAGGTGTACAAACGTAAAGTATGATCCATTTCTCTTTTATAAATGGTGTGCAAATGTTTATTTGTCAGTGTGTTATATTAATTATATTTAGACGGGCCTGTTGATCTAGTGGTTAGTGATCCTGACTGCTAGCCAGAGGTCGTGGGTGCGATTCCTGCCCAGAAAACACAATAATTTGTTCTTCGCCTAGGTGTAATTTTTGCCTCCGTTTTTCATAAAAATAGGTGGAATGCGTAAACTTGAAAAGAGTAAACCTTACGTTTTTTTATTATCTTTTTAGTACCTGTTTTTATTAGAAACGGAGTTAAAAATACCTGGAAATTCAAACAGTCATAACTTGTAAATGGATAGTTTTTTTTTCTAAAATTCTTATTGTAACTGCATGCTAGAGTCATGCCCTTTAAGTGGTTTAAGTAAGTGTTCCTTTTTCAAATATACCCTGTTTAAGTATGTTTATCAGCAGTCCTGTTACCATAGTAAAGAATCTGCCTAGTTTGATATTAGACGGCCGTGTGACGGCATTTATATAGATTTTAATTAAGCTGGACGACCGTCTTAAAATTATGCTAATATCCCTCATGTAAGTAGTTTTTTTAGGATAAAAGGTACTCCTATGTCCTTTTCTGTATATCTGACAAAGTATATGCAAAACCTCATGATGATTGGTTGAGTAATCCAGGCGGGAAATCGTTACAGAAAAAAACAAACTCACTTTCGCGTTTGAGACCAGTGTAGAGGTTGATAAAACGTTAATAACAGCACGAAAACTGTTGAAAACAGAAGAAAATAGAACGAAATCGACAGGAAAAACAAATTAAAGTTGATCCGAGTCACAAGGCTGACATGGTGTTACCTTTTAGGGGTGGAGAATTTTTTATCAGGATTTCCAACGAAATTAAACCTCCTATCGATGTAAAAGTTGTAGATTTTTATATTAAAAATTTATATCGGATCGCCTTTGATTTATTTTTCCTGTTGGTTGCGCTACATTTTCACCCCTTTCCAATTGTTTTCATGTTTTTATGTTTTGATGTTATGCCTCTTTAAAAAAATCTGCACAGACCTATTTATAATATGAGTTAGGATTATTTTACAACAACAAAAAACACAGTAGTACATGCTAAAATTATTGTGAAAAATGTTAATGTTTTATCGAGAGTTTCACCGATCACCGAGGTTTTTAGGCTAATGCCTAAAAAATGTGTAGGTAATATTCGCCATCATTATACTCTGTTGTCTGTACTTTTCTGTTAAAACCTAAACATATGAGCAACATCTGCATGGCAACTTTGTGCCAATTTGCAAGATCTAGTTGAAAATTGCTAGCCTAATGGATATCATTTTCATATTTTAAGTGTAATAGTAGCTGCACGATCACTAGAATATCCAATATAATGTTTGGTTAACAGCTCTAAATACATACATTTTTGATAAGCCTTTCAACCGCTTAAGAGTTTTATGATATGTTTTTGTTACAAAATTTGTTAATATTCCAAATGTATATATTACTGATTATATCCATGCGCTTGTTTATCAAAACATGCGGGTACGAATAACAAACAATCAACGTCCATCAAGTGTATTTTAACACCGTTCAAACAATGAATTATATCAGCCATAGGTAGTTTAATTATGAGCTGTAACTTAACAAAATATATACTTTCGATTTCTTTAGCATTATTACATCTATCAATTGAGATATTTGTAGATCTACGTTCTTGAGTTTCGCGCGACGCTCCGAGTTTCTTGATTCAGGCAAGGGGAAAATACGTCAACAACGATCGAGGTCTAAATGGGGTCCTAAGGGCGATAAAAGCTTAGTCTGACAAGGGCGTATTAGTTAATGCCGTTAAGTGTCACGCCATTATTGTAGGAAGTTTACGCATGGTTGACTAATGTGTAACTGCTTTCCCACCCATTACGTTGATTTATCGCCTATCAGAATTACATCTGATATCGATTCAAATGGCCAGTTGATGTTGCTGTCCTAGTGACCTCTCCAATCATGGGACGGACATTAGGGTACTTGACCCCGGCCTCTTGGAGCTACTGCAGTCTCAGTCTCGTTTCCCCATCCGAGACTTGCGGTATCCCTTTCAGGGAAAGGGATACCGCAAGTCTAAGTTTAAGTCTGAGTTTAAGTCCTAGCTCCCTCGCTCCATCCATTTTCCTTTCTTCAATTTAATTTTTTCCTTTATCTTGTCTGAAAACGATTATATTCCTAAGCAGGGTTGGCATCAGGCAGGCGGCTGGCCTTAAAAGAAATCAGCCAAAACCCTTTACAATATTATCTACACATCGCGCCAACCCCAAATAAAGTTGGGAAAAGCGTAGGAAGATGATGATGATTAATGCAAATATGTATGTATTGCAGGACTCAAGTTGTTTAGCCGGTTATATATTCAAGCCTCAGGAGCATGAGTACTCTTGTTCAATCCTTAATTGCCGACTATTGTCTATGATTATGTAAGTTATTGCAGTTTGACTTTAATGCGGGATTATTATTATTATTGTTTTAAGTGCCTAGTGCTACCTCGACCATTTCTGGTCTTTTGTAGCGCACTCTTACTTTAAAGTTCACTGCTCAGATTTATTGCTTCGAGATACCTCCAGATCCTATCAGCAGTGACTGTTTGTATTTCCTATGGTTGAATGATGTGCAACCCTAAGTTAATACTTCGGTGCCGCATTAATGCGGGATAGTTCCCATAAACTCCTCTTCGTTTTTTCAACAAACATTAAAAGCAAATTTGTTTATCATCTCCGAAAGTATGATCCGTATTATTTGAATGATATGTGAGCTGGGAGAGCGTGTTGTTTTAATTTTTTTTGAGTAAAAGCGCGTGCTAATGTACCGAAGTAAGATCTAAGATAACTTGCAAACTCAACCGTTAATAACCATACGATCCAATCCATTCGAATCACCGTGAAAAAAATTCTCGGACGAGCATAGTCCTTCCCGTGTGACCGGGATAGAAAAGTCTACGTTGCTCATGGGTACCAGTGCAGCTTCAGTGGTGATGTTCAAGTTTTATTTTAGGTGCAGTACTGCTAGTGCATGTAAATAACAGTTACTGTTCAACATTATTATAATAACATAATATATATATATTTATATTATTAAAGAAATGATTATTAAAGAAGTACTACACTTTAAGCTTTAGATAATTTCAGGTATAAAATTTTATAGGTATATAGTATAATAATGTAGTAGTAGTAGGTACAATATTTAAATAGTTTATAATCAATAACATGGTCTAACAAGTAATTTATTATAAACAAGTTTGAAAAATGTTCAGTGTTCAATGTTCAAAACCTTAGGTGTCAACGGACCTTTATCGCACAGGGGACTACGATAAAACAAAGGCTCAATGTTTTTCGTCAAATTGAGGTCACGAAAATTGAGTTCAATTTGATTTCCTGATTCATCTCGTGTTATATCCCATTATTTTTACATTTCGTAGGCTATGATTGTCATGTTAGAGTAATAATATTCTCTCTAACATGGCAATCATAGCCTATAATATAAAGAAAAAAATTAAAACAGTTCTAATTAAATTTAAATAGAAAAGGTTTAAATGAGTACTGTCAGGGCATAATATTTATCTATTAATAGTTCGGATTTTTTTTCTAAAATCATAACGGTTACCTACTAAAGTTTTTATTAAATTAAAAGAAGTATTTTACTTTTTTCACATTGATTTTTCACAAAATTCTTGACTGTTTATTTTCTGATAATACTGTCACTTTATTTATTGAAAAACTATCAATGAGGTTGTCAAGATAAATTTAAGATTGCTTAATTTAGGAAGAGTCACAATCGATTATGAATTATAATTTCGGCATAATATTGACCACATTCCAACTTCACCACTGTGTGCATATATTATATGTGCTGCGTTGGTAAAGTATCATAAATTATCGCTTATATTGGCGTTATCTCGTGAATTCTTGATGTCAATTGCCGTGTCGAATTCAATTGTCATGATTTTTTTTTAGTTCAGTAATTCTTAGTAAAAGCACAGAAGAAACTTACTCGAGAGTATTGGTTACACACGGGATCGAAACTATATCTGGCAATATATGCGTGTAACAGCTCTCTGCATACCCTCTTTAGGGGATATACAAGAGCAAAAAATGTTATATCACTAAGTTTTCATCGACATATTTTGTTAAAAAGTTTTTGATTTAAATTAAGTCTGCAAGATAAATTTTGGAATCACAGAAACTAATTTAAAAATAAATACTGCTATGAATGTTATTTTCTTTTAAATTCTACGCCGGTGGTAAACAAGCATATGGCTGATAGTAAGCGGTTACCGTAGCCTATGGAAATTTAAATTAAGTAATTAAACGTATAGTAACATGTGTACATAAAACAATAATTACGAATAAAGTTTATTTCACCAAAAATAAAGTTTATTTTCGTTTTTTGTAAATCCTTCTCAATAAATATGCATAAACGTGATTTCATACGGACGGAATATCATCATTGTTTTACGGCCGGTTTTTTGTGACGCCATGTTGTCACTCCGGCCGAGCCGGCCCACACGTGCCGAAGCATTTATCTACCTGTATCCACATAAGAAAAATGTAAATTTATTTACACTTACTTTGGTAACGTCTGCCAAAGGTTTAGCAACGGCAAAATTGTCTGGCAATTATGATTGATATTACTGAAAAGGTATAAAAATAGATGCAAAAGGAAGAAAGTAAATTAAACCAACTAGCAAAACGCAATGCAGACTTAGTGCATTCAATACCGAATAATATGTCAAAAATCAGCCGTTATACAATTTTTTGACGTTACTAGACTTTATACCAATAGGTTAAATTGAGTCAGAATCTTACTATTATACTTTTGATGAAGTAAATGGAGTAGAATCATTAATAGTTTCTTTTGGTCAAGAAAAAACCATAAACTATAATAGGTTTAGGACTCGATAGTGTTCATAAACAAAAAATATTTTAATATAAAAAAATTGAACCGCCTTCAAAACCACAAATAGGCACTCAAAAGCGTAAAATAAATTAATATAATTATTATAAGCGCTACCCACTCATCTATTTGAAGTCGGTGCCGGCCAAGTCTAATAGGTAGTAGATAGATACTACCCACAACTTTCTTTTTAGTTCAAAACAAGCTTTAATTTAATAAATCCATTTACAAAATTTCGTGTCTTTGCTGTTCGCCGTTGAGGAGTTCCACTGTTCACCTCCTGACTCCATCATCAGATCAGCTCAATAGTACCCGATTATTGCATTGTTACTAAACTTACATAAGTATGCAAAATTTCAGCTCAATCGGAAACCGGGAAGTGGGTCAAAATTGACTTCTAAGATTTTATTACATGGTTAATTTGTTTTTCCTAGATTTCCTTGAGATACCATCATCAGATCCTGACTTGATGATAATGGAACCACCTCGGGAGTACACCCTTTCAAATAAAAAAAAAATTTTTTTGATCAGTTCACAATTGGCAAAAATATCGATGAACAAACACAAAATAAAAATACAAACGAACATAGGACCTCCTCCTTTTTGGCAGTCGGTTAAAAAGTAAAAATATATTTGTATATTCTAAGTAAACATAAATATGATTAAGCTCTGTGGTACTGGGGTAAAGAAAATTATGATAATAATAATATTAACTTGAAACACCTCACACACGGCTGTCTGATCCCAAACTTGGTAGAGCCTGTACTATGCTAACCAGACTGCTGATAAACGTAGGTACTTATATATTACTAAATACATACCTAATATACAGAAATTACACCCAGTCAAAGAACAATTAATGATTCTGCTCGTCATGCAATCATTCGTCCTAGGTGGGAATGCAAACCACGATCTCTGGCTCAGCAGTCAGGATAACTTGCCAATAGACCTACAACAGACCTGTTTAATGATGTATCACATGAAATGTGAGTCATCTGCGTGAGCCAGACACAGCGTTCAAGTCGGTTTCGTGTATACTACAACTTTTGTCACCATATAATATACACATTTATTTGGAATAAGTGACCGCACTACATAAATTAATATTAAAAAGTTACATATCAATGGTCTCGAATTACTTACAAGTTTATAACATTAAGAATTCTATGTTCAAATATAGATTCTTGAAATGACAATAAAATACGTGTCTTGAAATATATTAACAGCATAATAGACCAGATGAAAAGGTTCTTAAATATCGATATTTAGAGATAAATTTGCGGCGTTGATAGAATTATTAAAGACGTACAATGTGCGACTTACTCATTTGTGTTGATCTACTTTTGAGCAGCAATCCCGTTATATGTTATAGGTACCTTTCTTTTCATTAGTTGTATTCAAAAGGTTAAATATTTCAAAATTCATTCACTCACAGTTGAAACTCCCTAATTTACTACCTCACTAGTAGAGTACTAGTTATTTATACTTATTTACTGAAAGCAGTATATACTAATAAGATTTTTAGTGAACAGGTAATTAAAAGCCAAAATTACATTGCCCTAGGTTTTGACAAAAATGGCGACATATCAGTTTATATCTTGGATAGCTCTGTGGTAGAGTACTTCTGACTTTAAACGCCGTCATGGTTTCCGTCCTTTCCTAAGGTATGATTCTTTTCAAATTAATAATTATAATAAAAGAAGGTACAGCAGATTCTTTAAAAAATATAAAAAATATATAATAGTTATGAGAATATATTCTTTATGGGACATTGAAGGCGTAATAAAATACGTTCTGTCTATGGTCCAAAGCGATTCCGCTGCCTCGTTTTGAAAGGAAATGATGTTGCGATGTGCGATAAAGAAGAATACTAGTCCTTTCCGCCACGTTATTTATAACGACATTTGTAATTTATTCAAGCATTTTAAACAAAACAAATGAAATATTTTTGCATAAAATATTCTATACATTTTTTAATATGTTGTTTTTGTTGTATTCTATTCAATACTTAGTAGAATATTTATTTTGTTACAGAATCCTTAAAAAACAATTGAAGACGCATGACGAAACATGGACAGCGGAGGCAACAATACCACATTATATGAAGACGTTGACTTATACCCAATAGAGCATGCACTTCATAAAGATATGAATCCAGGCCATAACTTACTAGAGAATTTAGTGTGGCCAGTTGAAAAGTGTGTGGAAAACTTACTTCGTAATGGTTCACAGCCAGATAATATTACGGCAATTACGTTATTTTATAACGGTACGAAAGTCACATGTCTACCCCATGCCCCAATTTTGACTAAAAGCACAATAATTAGAGCAAGCGTTTTATCAGCAATGGCAGTTTTATCTTTTTTTGGCAATTTGGCTACGATCGTGAGTATCCAGCGAGGTAAAAGGGGTCGTGGAAGAGCGAGACCTTCATGGACAGCTATATACAGTCTGATATTTCAACTAAGTATTGCAGACTTATTAGTGACGGTGTTCTGCTTAGCTGGAGAAGCAGCGTGGTCACTAACAGTGGAATGGTACGGTGGAAATATTGGTTGTAAAATATTCAAGTTTCTTCAAATGTTCGCTCTGTATTTAAGTACATTTGTACTAGTACTGATTGGAGTAGACAGATGGTTGGCCGTAAAGTATCCTATGCAAAGTATGGCTACAGCAACAAGAAGTCGAAGATTAGTAATTATAGTGTGGGTGTTGAGCTTCGTATTAAGCATACCACAGGTCAGTAACCTTTAATCAGTTTTCAGAGAAACGTCAAAACTATGACTCAGCTTCTTCCTGTAAAAGTTATTTTATGAAGATACTGAGAACTCTCTTTACTGTATATAAAGAAAGTCACAAAGTCGAAGTTTCGCTTTGTGATTTGAAACTTTGGTAATTAAAACACAGTTACGTTAATTAACTGGCGGCAGTGGAGTTGTAGGTTTATCTGCTTCGAGATACACAAGATTGAGCTGTACGCTGTAATAAACAAAACTATTAAAAAAAACTTTAATTTACGTAGTGTAGTCAGAAATTCATTTTCATGCTTATTATCAAAGTAAGAATTAAAAATGAGTATAAAAATTAAATAAAGTGAATATAACATCATGTATAACAAATAGATAAAATATTCTAAGTCAGACAATTATTCACGCCTTTTAAAGTATCTTGCCATTTATAGACATCAATGACAAATTTAACACAGTTACATGAATGAATACTTTGACCTTGCCAAAACCTTGTTGTGATACCGTATAGAAATAAATATTTATGAATATTTTCAAACATGAACGTTTTCTTTTATTTCTTTTCGTTTTGTCGATTTTTAACCTTATCTTAAAAGATTATAGTTCATCAAATAAACTTCTTGCTAACATTTTTTTGCGAAATGTGGAAACTCTCATGGCCGTCACTACTACCGGGATTTTCAAAGGGACGGTACGACGGATTAGAACTGACTAAAACTCACGGTGTGCTTTACTGCACCTAAAATAGGAGGGAGTCCGGGACCGATTATTAGCACATCTCCGAGCGCCTGCCTGCAAAGCGTGGGTACCCTCTCTGTCATTTTTAGGTGTGGGTTGTTACGTAAATTTTACGAAATGTAACGTGACTGATTACTTAAAAGACGTCACTAGTTACGAGTACGCGTGATTTTCGTAACTAGTCTCATCTCAGTGTGAGGCTATTTACTTAGTACCTACGGCTACGCTACGCACGGAACGTAGTCATGTCGTAACTCGTAACGTCTCAAGTCAAAGCTACGGTTTTGTGGTTACAGTTAAAACAGTAAACGTCTAAATCAAATAAACTTCCCTTCATAATTTATTCAGGCTTAGGACTGACTGCCTTAAATGAATGGTGTTTTTATTTGTTTGTTTAACTATGATTTTTTATTAAAATGTCAATACCGGAGTATTTAGAAGTTTAATAGTTTATAGCTTTTTTTAAAATAAAGTAATTAATAAAGAAATATTTAAATCAAACCAGCCTATCTTTCAAAAAAGAAAGATCTTAAATGTTAATATCATTCGTCAATGAAATAAAACAAATATTTGTATTTAACATTCATCAAACAGAAGCGCTGACATTATTTTAAGAAAAAGTCAACATAAACGGAGTCTACTTTAAACTTTTAAAATCATAGACATATGCATCAAAACTATATGCTTTGCAGAACTAAACTTACGCTGTTTTTCTCTCGGCTCCGGTATTTATCCGGGCGGGGCACATGTGTAAATGCGTAAATCTAATGCATATATTTATGTGTACAGCGCAACGAGTTTTCATTGTAATGTACCTTAGGTAACTTGAAACTCCGTTTGTATGACGCATCAAAAAAAACGAGGTCTCAACTTGTAATAGTTACTAAGGTCGTGTGTGTTGTAACGAAAATAACGTAGTTACAAAAATCATTGGTATCTTATTTGGCTTGAGACTAGTTATGCGGTTACATGTTACATAGCCAGCTACTGTAACTAGTGCCGTGGAATGACGCCCACACCTAGTGATTCTCTTAACAGGCTACGAAAAAACTGCCCGGACAGGACAGGACACACCCTATGTACACGGCTACCGCGACAGTAGTGGGTGTCAATGATCGAGGTCTTTGTTGACGACTTCCTCTTCGATTGGTTGCCGGCTGTTTGGTGGGCAGGCTCGTCTAACATGTCTCCTGTCGCGAGACACTGATTAGCCCGCAGGTGAACAAGCTTGGGGTATGTTTGCGACTGAATAACCCATCAGCGTTGCATCCCCTGGCCACACACCAGAGCTTTGTGCCTCGTAATCCAAGCGGCTAATCCGAGGCCGCGCCCCGAGACATGGGCATGATACTCCTTCCATGATAATGAGAGCTCGCCAAGGCCGTCCTTGTTGAAATATCATCCCAGAAGGTTAACAGGTGACCCATCTTAATCACAGCTCCATAGAATGGCGAGCTAAGCTCGTGACTGTTGCTTGAGCTCGTTAGGGTAAGCAGTGTGGTCTCTGAAAGATCGGATCCCCTCATTTTGCTGAAATATTAGCTGTGGGTGATAATGCCCTCTCCAAAGATAAGGGAGAAAAATAAGCATTATCGCCCACGTGGTCCAGGGTGCACCACCGGCAAGTTTTCCACGTATAATGCTTTTTTTTAAACTTAACTTTTAATTTTAATGTAACGATTCCAAAAAAATCATATGAATATGATGTGCTCACTACTTTCCCTAGAAGGTACTTATACAAGAAATAATAATAATATTGGGTATTTTTAAATCCAATATATATTTTTTACTATATCAGCCGTAAACATAAAGCCTACTTTTAAAAGATTGATGCGTATTATAGTACATTAGTGAAGTAAAGACCAGATTTAAGTAGGCCCTAGATGCTAATACGAAAGCAACTCTTTTGCTCAGTTGATTACAGCTACTTTGAGTAAAATAAGCATTTTCCTCAAGTAGTTGGGGATATTTGACGACACATGCAAAGTCATGTGAAGTACCATACCGTGTGGTTTTAGTTCAACATAATCATGTTAAAAACAATCTCACCACTATTGCTATAAACTATCAAATTCACAAAATAATATAATATAACTGCTATGTTTTTTTAACCTCTCTTGTACTCAAGTGATTGTGTACAACTTATAATGTTAGCCTAGCCTTTTACAATCCCACTACCCATCAATATTTATCAACCGACCATTACCGTCGTTACCGGTATAACTAGTCATAATCAGTCTTAATCTTTATTAACTATTTTTTATTAAATAATGAACTGGTTTATCATCTATTATAGTTTGCCCCTATTTTTAATAAGAGTTTTTGATGTGGCAACAATAATCACTTCATCCTTATGGTACCAAAAAATAAAAGTGCAAGAACGAACTGATATGATTTGTTTGTTTCAGGTTATTATATTTAACGTAGTCAGAGGCCCTTTCATTGAAGAATTCTCCCAGTGTGTTACTCATGGGTTCTACACAGAACCATGGCAGGAACCAACTTACACCACCTTAACATTTTTCTTCATGTTTATTTTTCCACTGGTCATACTTGTGTCAACATACGTATCTACAGTAAGAACTATTGCTCGTAAGTATACAACTTATTCTACATTTAATAATATTATATACATTGTTTCATTTATTTAATTATTATTTTTCCTATAATGTTGTAGACTACGTTGTTTTAGAAAACACTAGCTGACCCGACAGCCGTTGTCTTGTCTTAACTATGAGTATTTAATTCGAATTGGTATAATTGATTAAAAAAAAAAAATCCAAAAACATAGTACCGACCGATGCATCTGTTCTAAACGATATTTGCATTCTATCAATCGCGCTAACTGTCAAACGGCTGACAGTTATGTATGTCAAAAGGGCTATGGTAAACTTTGTCCTGCCGGAAAGTAAAAAATATTTTTCCTGTAACCCTACCGCGCCATCTACCGGGTCCAATTGTCCAAAGGGTCCAAATCTAAACTACACTTTCCATCCGTTTACGAGGAGTTCAGTAACATACACACGCACAGAAGAAGTATATTATATAAAGATGATATCTTTACACTACTACAAGAAGAAGAAATGGACAAAAGCAAAGCACTTAACTACAAACATTTTATTTAAAAGAAAAGTGAAACTACTCCGAGAACCGACTAGACTAACTTGTGACTTTCTGCATCAGATTCATATTTGGTTTGCGTAAATACGTTCATATGTCTGAATTTCGGAAACAACTCAAATGGTTACCTTGGCCTTCACCGGAATATTCACATTCTTTTCTTTTTTATACAATAAATTGTTCAACCCTTCGCTACCTTCCCATCACAAGGAATGATTCGAGTTCCTACATTGTACACATCCGCTATCTCTACGTTCATGAGAAAATTTGCAACTGAAAATGCTTGCACACTCTACGGCATTTTATGATAAATCCTTTACAGTAACTGCGATCGGTTTATGGAATGCATTACCTGTGAAAATTAAACGAGCTCAAAGAGCTTAAGCTCTTTTAAAACACTTGTAAAAGAACACTATCAAACACTATAAGTGGTGTACAACTCTCTCACGTTGTGCAATAGACTCCATAATAAGTAACTCCACTAAACTGTCTTACTAATTATTATAGCTATTTCACTATATATGTCTGTGTTTTCTATATGCATACATTTTTACTTTATCCGTGTCTATCTGTACATAGTTTTGTGAGCAAGGTGGGTAGGTGTCGGTAGGACATAAACTGAACACGAAAATAAACTCAAATCAGTTAATAATAATCCCGAGTAATTACGTAACACAAAAATCACTGTCTAGCACGGAACGTGAGACAGTTTCCACGATGACTGTTCTATTCGACACGACATTGCAATAAGACTGCCTTCCGGTAGTGTCATACGCCGACTCATACACTCTGTCCAGCGCCAACAGATGCCGCTTGCGTCCCGTGACAGCAAAGTGTTCATGTTGGCTACTAATTGTTACCGATTCATTACAGCTTTCATTGTTATTTATTGATGCAATTTAAGTGGAAACGAGTATTACCAAGGACAAGATGAATCGGCTAAATCGGAGTCGATCTAAATAAAATCATAGCGTGTCTCTAATATCATACCTCATGACGATATCTTTGGTGACTAGGTGACAAACTACGTTTGCCGATACCAGTAACGTATCTGGGTAATATTTTACAGAGGTTTTCTTCCTCGTACACCCGAAGAGTAATAATTCCTGCCCATTGCCCCTATAGATTTACCCGTAGAGATAAAGGCCTTACTTAGGCGCAAGGATGGTATCCATAAAGTTATGTATATGAATGCCTATACTGGCATTTTGCGATGCATCGATAACGATGTCAATTTAGTTTTCTTCCCTCTGAAAAATAGACAATATTGCATTACTATACATATACATATAGTCTAGTCAACAAGTTGAAAAACGTGTTAATTCTTGATATAGCGAATTAAAATACGTGCGATAGCTCGTTAGATTTGTCATGACGTCTAGAAAAATGTGCATAAATTTCAAAACCGCACATTAACTTTTATAACTAACTAACTAAAATTCAATTGTTAATGTGCATTAACAATTGCAAAAGTTATAAACTATTAAAGGTTCGAAAAAAAGGGCGTTCACATTTTCGAGAATAACTCAAAAATTATTAATGGTAGAAAAATGGAACAAAAAGATTCTGAACAAAAATTCCGAAAAAAAGATGTTGACTCCCAGAACTTGACATCTATTATAACGCTGCCTCGAATCCAGCCTTTTTTTTTCTTTTATTTACGAATACGTTAAAAAAATTAATATTACTAAATGAAATTTTGTTTTGAAATGCATTTTTTTTTAACTCTTATTAACATTGTAACTTCGATTGTTTTAACAAAACAACACTAAGTGACAAACTAAGATGACGTACAAATTACCAGAAAAGTACTTGAGGATATATTCAAAAACCTTTTTTTTTTAGTAATGGGAAGGTAGACACGAAACAAATTCACTATAAATTGTCTATGGTTATAAGAACTTTTTTTGTAAAGTAGTGAATTGAATATTTCTTTCTTTTTTATTTTCAGTAAGTGAAAAATTATTCCAGCCAGAAGTGAGAAGACAAGAGAAAATGCACTTCACCCCTGACATGAACAGGCGTAGATTAATAAATAGAGCAAAAATGAAGTCTTTACGAATGTCGGTAGTTATTGTAGCTGCCTTCCTCATTTGGTGGACTCCTTATTATGTAATGATGATGATTTTTATGTTTTGGAACCCAGACAATGAAGTAAGTATTCCAGTAGTTTTTGAAGTGAAATAACCTTGACCTCACGTAATTCACTTCCTTAGATGTTCGTTCACCGTGGGTTTTTATCTAGCCTACATCCAATCTCATCAAGTTATTTTTTGTGTACAAAATAGGTCCTCATTTATTAAGAATTAAACAGACAAGCATGGCTTAATTTTAAAATCGTAAATAAATTACTACATAGTATATTATAGTTTTAGCAAACCGTAACTATAATGATCTGGTTTACAAAGGCATTTCACTGATTTCGTTTGGTGGGTAAAGAGTCAATTTTTTTATTTGCTGATGCTTAATAAAATCTTTACGAAATATATTTGAGGAAAATAGGTAACTAAAAAAGGAAAATACATAGGTATATGATATTTTATGTCACGTGATGTTACTTTAAAGCCGCTTATTTCTCATTAAAAAGTAGAAGGTTACAGTTTTTTGCCCTTGTACATAAGTGTGGCATAAGTTAGTCATTACTAAGAACTGCAATCCAGAATGTTACAAATAATTTTGAAAAAGTATGTACTTGAATGGGATACAGGAAGATGTAGTTTTATTTAAAGATCATATTAAAAACATAATTCATTTTTCTTTCAAAGCTTAGCGAAGAACTTCAGAATGGAATCTTCTTCTTCGGAATGTCAAACAGTCTAGTCAACCCGGTAATTTACGGCGCATTCCACTTATGGCCCAAAAAGAGAGCACACCGACGCAGTGACAGGTAAAATCTCACTTATTTTGATCAACTGCTTATATAATATGTAGAACATAAACTATGCAAATGTCATCTACATTTGCATAGTTTACATTAACTTTAATAGAACCACTTTTATAGAGTTTAAACAAAAAGTTTGACACGCTTGGCAATTGCTGACCATTCAGATTCTGGTTTTATCGACTATTTTAATTTTATCGACTTTAGTTTCCGTTCAAAATTCCGCATCATGATTCGCAACAGAAAATTTTCCGTCAAAAACACAAAACAGAGTTCAAGTCAACTTTACGGATAACGAACATAGATTTCAATGCCAGATGCTTTCGCCAACACCCATGAAGGTATACAAAGTTTTGTTTCATGTAGTCATAACTTTTTCTTTTTATTTATTGGGCAGGTTATATATCCAGTGTTTATATCAATAATTAAAAAATATCAAATTTCAAGGGTGTTAATATGTCAAGTGGCAATATTTGGTGCTCACAGACAGTTTTTTGAAGGATTGTACTAAGGTATTGTCGTAGCTCAGGGGCGAGCTGGTAACGGGATTATTGGATCTATTGATAGGGGAGAATAAGTAAAAGATTATGCAGGCAACACAGTAGCTATACTTTAACTCCAAATTACAATTATAACATTATGACGTTAACACAATTAACAAATTATTATATCTTGCGGTTCCGTGCTCTCAGCACAGATGTCTGTCTTCAGACTCCCCACACACGATTGTCCTTTCTTGCTTGGTTCTATATTTTAAAAACTTATTCTTAAATTCGAATAGGAGCAAGGTGCCGCCAGTCAGACCCAGCGCGCCCAAGAGTTCTTAATCCAACCACAGAGTTTGCAAGCGGGCGCGTGGAGTCCGTTTCCACAGTATATATGCTTGTATACTTATTATATACATTTCTAGAAAAGAAATGTGTGATAATTGAATTTGAACATATGTGTTCAAATTCAAATTCAAATTCAAAATCATTTATTCAATTAAGACACTAAGTGTGTGTAGAAACACAGGAATCAAATGGTTTGCGTTGGTATGTTTATATTTGCCTTTAATGTGCCTGCCGGTGGTTTCATGAATGTGATTGTTTTAAAAATTCTTGTACTTTTTCTTACCTTCGAAAAAAGAAAAGATATTCCCTAAAAGGAATGTCACAATGTCAAATTTGCCACGTTTTTTCCACTTGTCCAATCTAAACCTTGTGCCCTAGGAAGAAAAAGTATTATTTTTGTCTATTTCCTTGCAGGAAATTCATCGTCAAAATTCGGTTTTAATATCTTCCTTCGTAGAACTTGTATAACATTTGAAAAAGGTTTTTGTTTTTTTAAGGGCTGGCCTGTTGGTCTGGATATTAATGATCCTTACCACTGAGCCAGAGTTCGTGGGTTCAATTCCCACCCAGGACAAATAATTGTGTGATGAGCATGATCATTTGTTCTGTAACTGGGTGTTATTTATTTATAATATGTATGTATTTAGTAATATATAAGTATGTTTATCAGCGGTTTGGTTACCATAGTACAGGCTCTGCTTAATTTAGGATCAGACGGCCATGTGTGAGATGTGTCAAGTTATCATTATTAGAAATTATAATACAAATTGAGTGGTTTATTTTAAGGGAAATGTAAATTAATCTATTTTAATACTAGCTTTTGTACGTGGCTTTGTTCGCATTAATGTAGATTTTGTCAATCAATGCAAGCATCCCTAAAGAACTGCACGTTTTCGGGATGAAAGTCAATCTATGTCCTTATCTGTTTTTCTGAAATTTCATGTTGTCCGGTTGAGTAGTTAAGTCGTAAATGCGTAACAAACAAACTCACTTTACAATAACAAGTTAGTAAAATCAAATAACAGCCGTACCATTTATATTTTTTATTGTATTCCATAGAATGGAGAAGGAAAATAAGTAAGATCATAATAAAATTAAAAAAAAATAAGTTTAAAAAACTGTAACTCGACTACAAAAAATAAAAATGAAATATAGTTTGTACAGTTTTTTTTACTTTTATTTTAAATTTATTCTGTTCAGTTTTTTATTGTTATGTAAAAGGTACTAATTTAGTTATTTAGTACTAATTGCACAGCCGTACGCAGCGCAGTTTTACTTTTGCTTCTTTGTTAACTATTTAAACATATTTATTCACTTAGAAAATATGATATTTGTAGCAAACATTCCAGTCCTGATTATTTCTTTTGTTTTTCGACGTCAGATGTTTACTTGTAAAGTCTACTATATTAATTTTAGTTAGAATGTATATAGGTCACTCGGACTATCATTATGAATCTATCGACACCTCATTCTTCAAAATTGGTTTAGTAGTTTAGGCGGTACGGTGGAACACACATAAATAAAAACACATGTACATACACACATACATACACAGACTGTTAAAATCATTCTTCCTTTTGGCTTTGACGTAGTCGGGTAAAATGTCCTTTCATATAGCAGTCTGAAACAGGATGTTAGCTGCTAGCTTTGCGTTTCAATCCTAGTCATTATACAATTCTTTATTTGTTCTGCCAAGTATGGAATCCTTTATAGTGTTCTGTATTTTATTTGCGACTGTATCGTCGGCTGCGATACTACAGATCTTGATTCAATTTGAGATCTTGACCATAAACTGAATGATTCAGTTACTAATGGATATTTCTAACATATCTAAACATTATGTAATGCTATAATGTCTTATACATTCGCGTTTAAGCCAGAGTGATCCCATATGTAAGCATTTTATAAATAATATAGCAATATTAACATTTGGTGTCTTTTATAGGGAATCCGGGGGTCCTCACGCATCTCTTCTTCGCCGAGGCAACAACACATCTTCGATGCGTCTTACTACGCGATCGATGCGTTCTTCCGCAAAATATTCGAACGGGAATAACGTCAGTTTGTTATAACCAATGCGAACAGCTATGGCCAATCAAGCCATACTGGAAGAAACAGTGCGGTTCGGAACTTACAGACAAGTTACATGCAGGGTATGCATCGATAGGCAGCGGGTGAGAAACAGGCATAACTACACAGACTTGTAAACTCAATGTGAAATTTTTTGTGTGATTAGTGGTATTTTACGTAAATATTTTTACGTGTATATTGTTACAAGAGATTAGTAGACATTAAAGTTTAAAATAAGTTTTTTTAGTGTTTCATTTGCCTGTTTATTAAACCTACATTAATAACATAAATAAATTATAGATTGGAAAAATAAAGAAAAACACCTGTAATATCATCTTTTCAATTTTTTTTTTCATGGTCATAAAAAAAAAATGGGGTCGGCGCCATAGAATACATAAGAAAACCGAATTATACCAATTTTGTATCCAATTATACAATCTGGCAGCCCTAGACACTTGTACCGTCGCGTTGGCCGTACGCTAAACTGGGTGCGAGCGACTGATGTAGCGTTGCTAGTAGCCACTGAAGAGTTAAACTATCCATATCCTGGCCCCATCATCAGATCAACTCCAAAATGTAAAATTATAGTATTGTCATCCAAACTTATTACAATTACATACGAATTAGAACTAGGTTTTTTTTTTAAAGATTACTAGTAACGTGGGTCACACATTACTAGTAATCTCGTTAACCCCTCCAGCTAACTTAACGCTTGTGTTAGGAGTGGGTTCACGATGGTAGTGCACTGGGTGGGGTTTGAACCCGCAACCACTTGATCGCAAGTCCGACGCCTTAGCCATTACGCTACCGCCGCTTTCGTTTACAAAATTTTAAAATTTACTTCCAAGATTTGTATACATCGCTACAAGTAAAACTAATAAGAGCGTTTTAAAAACGTAGTGATGTTACTATAGCCAAACTTTATGATGAAAACTATCACTGTATAGTTTGACTTTTATGTTAACAGATAAGCGAAATTCTGATTATTTATTATTTGTTTTGATGAATGAAGATCCTGATCCACGAAAATATTTAGGTGGTAAAACGAGGCACGGTGTTCAATGTGTCTGATAAATAAGTGTTTATGGTACTAAAATGTGCTAATCTCAGAAATGTGCTACTTACTGTGCTTACTTTAAGAGATGAGATGATACCTCCAAAATTGCCTTTACGAGACATTTAAAATACTATCAAAGTTTTTAATCATTATTCTAGAATAAACCGAATTCGTGTACTCTTTTCAAAATACATTTTTCTTAATATTTTGTCAAACAATAAAATTTATACAACTAGCTGCGCCCCACGGTCTCACCCGCGTAAGTTCCGATCCCGCGGAAATATCGAGATAAAAAGTACCCTATGTTAACATATAGGCTACTTTTTATCCAGGTCTCTAGCAATCTACATACCTAAGCCACAGTCGTACCATCCTTTTCTCGAAGCCATTGAGGCTGTTTTTGACCCTCTTTATCTTTGTTGTGGACAAAACTAGAAGCCTGAATTTTCAGTGACCAAGAGGGCGTAATTTAGCAACGTTTATTCCCTCATTTCATTCAATTTCAACCTATAGTTTAAAAACGATTTCAAGTCAAAGTTTCTTAAATTTGTCACTAACTCTTCACCTTTGTCTGGAAGATGCACTAGGAATATTTCCTGTGTTGCACGGAACTTTATAAACCTTCAAACAAGGAACATTCAGACTCGGGACAACTATTTGTGGATCATACAAAATTTTATCCTGTGAGAATCGAACCCACAACACTCGTGGCGAGGTGACTACTTTAACAGTCCAGTATTTACTTATTCCATCACCGTGCCGAATTATTTAGTCAATCGTAGTGTTTATTTACCTATTGTGTATGTCAGGGTTGTTAGCAAGTAGCTTCTACAGTAACAGTCATGTATGTATAAGCGAAGTAAAGCAGTCCTTAGAAAAATTAGGTTAAACATCGTACAGTATTTGGTTCCATCCTACAAAATTTCTTAAAAGTCTTTTCGTTCTAGGAATTACGCGTCGCCTCGCTTCATTTCACGTAAAGCTAGACGAAGTAACCTAATTTCCAACGTTTGTCGTTTTAATTAAAGGGCACATGAAGATGCCTCCCCTTTTAATTAAATATCGAGCAACTATTGCTAAATAATTTGGTGTAATGTATATTATATATTTTCTAATTAACCTAAGTTAAAAGTTAAACAATATATTTTCAACTACGTTTTAAGTACATAATTATTAAATTCCTGTAAAATAAACTAGATATATATTGAAATTGTTATATATATATTACTTGATGATATACTCGAATAAAAATTTTCCTGAGTGGCATTCATATTAATTAAGGATATATATGTAGTTTTACTTACGTGTATATTTCGGAGAACTGCAACGGACGCGGTGGGACGCCTCACCATTGGGTCCGAAACTAGTCGGGCATCCCCGAAATAAAAGAGTACGGTTTTACTTACGTGAGTAAAACTGTAAACATACTTAATTAATTGATGGTAAAAAAAGGTCCAAAAAAGTGTGGACATGTTTTAGGTTTGCCTAGTAGATCATCTGAAAGACGATAAAGCTAATAATTTTAGGATTTTTTGTGAGTTTTATACAAAAGCCTCATTCGTCGATCATATATCTTTTGAGACTAACGCACAATAACGAAAAAAATATTGTTAAAAATACTTTTAAATAAATAATTTTTAAATGATGCGATTTTTGAGGTAATGATTACTTAAGTATCCTCATTTAATTAAATTAGATCATAATAGAATGTATTATGTACATTTTATTTAGATTAAAACTGTTTGTTATGAAATAATTCGAATGAGTGGTTTATTTTTTACAGAAGAGGAAAACTCAGCGTAATATTTATAAAATAAGAGAGTTTTGGGTAGCAAAATAAGTGTACTTGTGAAATTAAATTAGATCATCGTTGTTTTCATTTTATTTAGACTAAAACTGTCCCTATTTCAAACAATGCAGATAGTAATTTTAATCTAGGGCACAAGCTCGACGCCACCTTCGAATTTTTGATACGACACTACGACAATAAAAATATGTGCTAAAAAAGAATACGATTCTGGCGCCTGAAAGCGTGTGAGTAACTGCCAGCCATGTCTCGTCTATGAATACGACAAAATCGAAGTTACAGACTTATTTTGGTTTCTCAAAAAAATCATTTTAAAATTCTATCATAACGTTCTTATACAACTTTTCTTTTGTCTGTTTTTTTATTGAAAACCAATATCTTTCGAATTTTTGGAAAAAACTCTTACCTTTTTTTTAAGATGCATTCATTCCTCGAATTATAACCATATATGTACACTCGTATAATTACTTATTGTATTGGCATCAAAGGTATCCTGTAATACCTACCTGTCATAAGTTTTCTTCTTCGGGGTTCGAAAAAAAATATTTTCTTTATTATTTTATTTGGTTTGGCCGCTTTTTTATAATATTATAAATTATATTATAATCAAATTATTAGAAATGAAAAAGAAAAATGTTGTAACGTTACAATTGCCTGCTATTTTTGATACATCACTAGAGAAATAAAAAATAAAATAAAAAGTGTTGAGAAACGCAAAGCGAGTTTAATTAACTGAGACTACCACCCACCATCACGCAAGTCTAAAACCCAGTCCATGATGGCACACAGGGCAGTATGACCTATGTGTTTTTCTTTCGTGATTTTGTATTGTTTGGCGATCCAAGAGTAACTTGCGCTAACAATAAATTTACAAGTATGTTGCAGGGGGTTGAAAGGAATATACATACATTTATAAATAGATTAGAACGGTCAAGAAGATCTTACACTACACACTATCCCCAACAAAATACATCTAAGCTGAAATATTGAAAGATAGCCGGTGAATTTCTTTTACATTTGTAGACCATTCATTTTCCGTTCGGTTACTTTAGTGCGAAACCTTATGTTACCCGTGACTATAAACAAATCTCAGATTCAAACATTTATTTTTTACGGGGACCTTTTTATTGGATGGGAGTGTTCTGTTAGGTATTCCGATGACATGTTGGTAACAGCCCTAGGTGCCCAGAGCTTCTAGGAAGCTGCACTGACTTCCTAACTACAGCGAGAGTTTTTCAATTGATCGGCCGAATCGAGGCGTTAGGTCGCCACAGTTGTTTTATCGCGACCACGATGTACTGCGAGGAGAACTTCTGGTGCAAGGAGGTGGTAGAGTGGATCCGGTAGGAAAACCTCCAGAGAGAACCGTTTCACTCGTGCTAACGTGCATACCCTAAGAGTGGCTGAGATGGATGAGACGGGTTTTATGTTCTTCACCTGCAGCAGAATCTCCCGTGAAGGGTATGTCTGGATATCGCTCAGTTAGTAGACGGAGCCCGCTAGCTGCAGGCTGACGTTGGGTGGACCATTGGAGGCATAAAGTCGAAGTACCAACGGTCCACTCATTACGGGTGGTGTAAGGTAAACCGTGTGTATGGTTTTCGTAGGCTTAAGTCTGATATACGGCCTCACCAATAGCCAAGTGAGGTGAAATGCCACATGAAAAACATGGACGCTTTTCCCACTTACGTCGTTATTTACATTATACAAAAATTCTGCCTGAAGGAACAGGGGAAAGAGGGGAACCTTTCAGGAAGAGGTGTTACGCCCAATAAGTGACATATTGATATTTTGCGTCATAAACGCGAATGAAGTCGCGGGCAGCTAGTTTGGGATCAAACGGCCGTGTGTGCGTGTCGAGTTATTATTATTTATTTAACATTAAATTCAGTGCTAAATTATCACATTTATTTTAAGCGGACATAAAGATTTAAATTTTAATGATAGTTATTCATCAGTGGGGCAGTTACATAATAATTTATGCAAGAGATCGATTTAAATTTCAACCATCATTAGTTTTATGACACTGGTAAGTGATACCAGTGTTACTTGAATTGTCATTATATAGACTTAGCGAACCACCCACATTAAGTATTCCAAGTTTCAAAATTTGCTGAAAAAGGTTTGAAGTAACTCAATATCATTCACCGTACATTCTATCACTTAAACAAGTTAAATTGAAGCAGTTGTTTACCATTATCCAGTAAAGTTATAGTGCCAGAGTGAACGGAATGTCAAGGGAATAGCGAGTTAAGTAAATAAATATATGAACTAAAGCGAACGCTCGAAAGGGATGAACGCACGAACAACTACAAAGATATAATGTTTAACGCATGAGTTAGTCAAATAGAGTGAATGCAGACTTTTGTTCGAGTTGCAGTCATCCGGATAAGGTAAAGTACCTTACTGCAGAATTCAGTTAACTAGGTCTACTAGCAGAGTGCCATTATTTTCGCTAGTGAGCAAGTGTGTCACGAAAGCCTTAATAAAGGGCTATGATAAAGTTTCAAAAGAACTTCTGGAGCTCAAAAAATATACATACCCTATACATCCCCTATACATTGCTTGGACTTAAAAGCTTGATTTTCTACAGTTTTAACTGAAAAAGGTCTTGACAGATAGACAGACGGACAATTAAGTGATCCTATAAGGTTTTCTTTTCCTTTTGAGGTGTAAATAAATTTAATGATTTTAAATAAGTACTCTACAGTGGTAAAGGAGAGTACTTACTTAGAATCAAAGTAATCAAGCTTTTATTAATTGTCCATTTATAAAAGTACACGAAATGAACCTATCAGTTAGAAGACGAAAAATAGTGGCCGAAAGAAACTGGCATCCTCTCGATAAAACTATTTTCACGAAAGGAGATAAAATGGTAAATTAGGAAATTCCTATTATTTTAAAACATCAATTTAACACAAAAGAATAACACAAAGTAATGAAATTGCGCAGACACATATTTATCACTACATTTTATAAAACAGAGTCCTCCGCCGCGTCTGTCTGTTCACGATAATCTCAAAAACTACTCAACGGATTTTCATGCGGTTTTCACCAATAGATAGAGCGATTCATTACGAAGATTTAGGTATATAATTTGTTAAGGTTTTGCGTAAATTAGTTGACATATATGATTATAATAATTGTTGAAGATGTCTCTGTTACCCGTGCGAAGCCGGGGCGGTTGCTAGTGAGGAAATAAAAAAATACTTATTATAATTACTGTGGTTTTAGAGTTACCGTTTATCTGACAAAATGTTGTTAAATCATGTTACTTAATGGGAATATTATTTCAGTCATTTTTAATGCGCGCTGTAGTGGACATTGTATTTTATATAAGAAACAAATTACGATATGAATTTATGATAATTTTAAAACCGTAATACAAATAATTATCTTATATAAATATACCTATATCTGCTCTTTTATTACTAATTGATCACAATGTTGCTATAAATGTTTTATTATCGAAATATATTTTATTGTATTATAACATAAACAGTGATGGACACGTAATTACAGCAAAATGTACATTTATTTTGAAAACGACTCACATACGAAGCTAAGACGAACTACGAAGTAATTAATAATCTTCCATTCTAAGGAATTCCTCATAGTGAATAGTAGTATACCGCTCCTTTGACGCGCAAAAGAGCGCACGCCCTCGAAATATATTTTCATATAACACATTCAATGTTATGCTTCCCTATAAATGTCACACAAAATGTTTCATATAAGATAAACTAACACTAAGTGAACAAATTGTAGCAGCAAAGTGCGAGAGCCCTTAACCTTAACCTACCCATAAAGCAAGTTTAATTTTACTTTAACGTACCTTTGTACGTATTGTACAAAAAAAACCAGACAAGTGCGTGTCTGACTCGCACACCGAGAGTTCCGTAAACTTGTATGTAGATAGAACGTCCATCTCGGGTTTCGATTCTCAAAAACTTTTGCCCGTCTTTTTCGAAAGACAAACTTAACTTTGCGGTTGCGATGTAAGACAAAGTTAACAATCGAACCGCAAAATATAAGTTTGTAATCACAAAAACTATTTTTTTTGTGATATAACAACAAATTAACGACTTTCGAAATTTTTCCTTTATTTGTGCTATAAAACATTGCTTCATGCCAAATTTCAAGATTCTAAGTCAACTGGAAGTACTCTGTAGGTTTTGATTCCCTTGCGAGTGTCGAAAATTTGCGGAAATTTGCGACATAAACGGCTGTATCTTTTGATTGCGTTGGCTTAGAAGTTTGATTTTTCACAGCTCCAAAGGACAGTAGATCTGAGTATTTGATATAAATTCCAGCTTGATACCTCCACGCCTTCCTGAGAAAAAGGGTCGTGATAGACAGACAGACACTTGGACGGACGGTCAACAAAGTGATCCTATAAGGGTTCCGTTTTTTCCTTTCGAGGTACGGAACCCTAAAAACAGTATTTTTTTACTGTATATTACTAAAGTGTTTTAACTGTCTATTTTTGTGGCGATATTCAATTTATTATTAAATCAAATCAAATAATTTTATTTGCATAGAATGTAGGTAAGTAAATAGAAAAGATGTAAAAATCTAAGTGGTAACAAAATGCATGCCTGAAACGTAGTAAATAAACGTTTCTGATGTATTCATTTAGTACCCATACTTAAATAGACGAATTAGACTTATTAGACCCAATAATAAAAATTATTATTATTATTTGTGACGGCCTTTATGGGGCACCATCAGCATTGCTACCACCGTATACTTTGTTACCTCCCAACCAAGCATAAGGGTAACCAGGACCCAACTGGGACCGTGGCCTGGTTACCCTTATGCCCTCACCACGGCCCAGACACTCCAAACAGCACCAAGGGCTGTAGCCGTTACCTTTGTTATTGTTATGGTGTATGATATATATATGTAAAAAGGCAGATCAAGCTTTAGAAAAGAAAATCCATTAGAATATATTAAAATATTTTTTTGTGAGTGGTATATATATATATATATATATATATATATATATATATATATATATATATATATATATATATATATATATATATATATATATACATATATATATTTATTGAGTAGCTGTGCCCCGCGCGGCTTCACTCGCCTGTATACATTTATATTTTTTTGCGCGGAACCCTAATTATTTTCCAAAATAAAAGTAGCCTATGTTACTCCTTATAACATCAGCTATCTGCCTGTGAAAGTTCCGTGGATATCAGTACATCCATTCCGGAGATTACCTTGAACAAATTGACAAATAGAAATACAGACAAATATTTTTAAAATTGTTTTTTTGGTACAGGTACCCTTACCCTGTAAACAGCAGATGCATTTACCAAAAAGCCGTTATTATGATATTTCAAACAGACACTTCAATTTTTTTTATTTGTATAGATTATAGATATACTCACGTGTGTAAAGCGTGCTGGAACGTCATAACACGTTCCTGACTGGTTCTGACTCCACTATAAGTCCACACAGACCAGCAGACGGGAAGAACAGCAGGCAAGAAGACTAGCGAGCGACCAGCGTTTAAGATTTCAGGCAGGCAAATAGTCAACATGCAACAAAATTGTATTCATTCCTATCATTTCAAGTCTACCTATCTTTTTTAAATAGTCTTCAATATACATTTTTAAAACCCGACGCAAAAAGAGGGGTGTTATAAGTTTGACGTGTTTGTGTGTCTGTCTGTGGCATCGTAGCTCCCAAACGAATGGACCGATTTATAGGCGTTTTTTTTTTTTTTGTTGAAAGATGACTTAATCGAGAGTGGTCTTAGATGTAATTCAAGAAAATCTGTTCAACCCTTCGAAGAGCATCAGCTCTTTTCTAATCGTTGAAGGGATTTTCGAGGAGTGGGGTTTTTTAAATTTTGAATTTATGATTATTATACACGTATGTATGTGTAGATATTTCTTTTTAGGGAAATTTCTCCATCTCCGAGGACCATAGAATGATGATATATTCAATTCGATCGCGGTAATTTTAACTTGGAGGATGACACAAGATCTGGCAGGTCGATAGAAGAGACTCCCGATAAGAACATTACGAAAATTGTTGGAGGAGACATGTGACATATCGAAAGATTAAGGAATGCCTTAAGTTAAGTGCACCAATTATTCATCGGATTCTCCACGACCATTTGAAAGTATGGAAACTGTGTTCACTCTGCACTTAATGACTGATGCGCTGTGAGAGCAGCGTGTGACTTGGTCTAGTGATATTTAATGATGGCCTAATTGAAGACGGTCGAAGAAAGAGAAAGTAGATATTTTTGCTAATCTCTTCGCAGAATATTCTAGTATACACAGCAAATTTAATGCCCATCTTAGTTACTTCCGTTCGGCCCCGAAATCAGAGCCGTTTATATCCGCCAAAAAGGCTAGCGGACCAGATGGCATGCCAGCAGTGGTTCTGAAGCGCTGCCAGTCGAGTTGTCTCCGGTTCTGACATGCCTATATCGACTTTCATTAGAAACTGGCAAGGTCCCAGGCTCCTGGAAGCTTGCCAACCTATACCACCAACATATACCTGTACACACTATAAAATTCTTTAAAATAACACTTATACCAAGACATCGACGACCCCCAAAGGTAAGTAGCGTTTACGTATCGAACCATGAAACAACATCGTTTATTGTATATTTAGTTGACTGCCGAACTTAAGTGAACATAAAACTTTTAACAAGGGCGCTGTAGTTGTATAGTGTGTAATTAAATAAGACATACACGTAACAAATAAAGTTTGTGCGTAATAGTATTTTATATTTACTTCAATTTCGTAAAGTACTTATTATTACATTAATTATTATTTTATATTAAGAACCAAGAATATCAAGGTCTGTAAAACAAATGTTAAATGCAAAGCCGCACAAAGGATCGTGATCATTAGTGTAAAACAAATGGTCCACGCGAAACCGAAATTTGTAGGGTAAAATCGTAAAGCTTTGTACGGACTAAGCGGTCCAAAGTACGCGTAGTCGGTTACGCGTACACAGGAACGCTAGTCCGTACCTTGAGCACGCGTGTCGACTCGCGGCGAGTCGTGGTCGGCTTTTGGTTACGCGTCAAAGGCGGATGTGAACGCTCAATTTAGATTATAAACATGGCAAACACGTTCCCTCCAACTTTAAATAATGAAAATTGCATTAGTATTTTTTTAAATTTTAGGCTCAAGTTTTTTAAGGAAATTTTCAAAATCTTGTTTAGACATTCTCAGAAAATTTTCCACTGTCTCACTTTCTTTCTAATTCATATCATGCATAAGCCTATTTCCATATTCTATTTGTCACCACACGTTCATAATCCCGCAATGCATAAGGTGCCTGTACGCATATCCACCTGTACGCGTATTCAACATACCTACGAGTAGATTACGCGTACATTGGAACGCTTATTCCGTACAAGGCTTTGCATAGTCAATTTAATTATTTAGACATGTAGATGAGAGATAAAGATAGATTTATTAAAATACTTTTTTAATGAGAACTTCTTATGGACTAATTTTTGTTTTTTATGCGTGCCTTTACTACATTGATATCACACAAGATAAGAATATTATAAGCGTAAGTGTTGCAATATCACTGTTTTAATACAATTGTATACTGTGCTTTTAATTGATATATGAGTGGAACTAAGATAGCAGACCGCTCTTAGTCTTGAGTCCGACTTGTTCATCAGCGTATTCTTGAATCAAGTTCATGAATCAAATCAAGCCTGATTCCACTTTCTGTAGATATTACATGATTAATCTTTGAAACTAAAACTTTTTAAAAAGGATTTATCATTTGACTCTCATAGTTATCACATCTATTTTTGATGGTGGTGGTGGTTATGCACGAGACCTATGCATAAAAATCAGTTTTTTAAATCTTTGACTACCAAAACTAAAACTTTCACAGATAGCTGGTATTATAAGGAGTCACTTAGGCTACTTTTATTTTGGAATATATAAATAATATATTTTGGAAATGTACACGCGAGCGAAGCCGTGCGGGAACTGCTAGTTTGGTATATATATTCACGACTGCAGAGTCATGAATATATATATAGGTACATATTCATATTTTTAATAGAGGAAACCTAATTTACAGAGACTATTTACCATTTGGATTTTTTTAAAGAACCAAAAAAGTTATTGAAATCCTAGGATTGCGATGATATCCCATGTGATGTGCAGGACGTTAGACGACATGATCAGATAACGTTTTTACGTTCCGGCAGGACAACGTCTGTCGGGTCCGCATTACTTTATTGCAGAACAAACACTGCTTCGTTATAAGATCTAGGGTCATCAATATCATGTCAGCACGAGTGTCAACTAGATCCTTTTCAACGCTTGTTTTTGTACTGACCTACAAAAACGAGCTTAGAGAATCGACTACTGACAAACGGTATTGAACCTGTAAGTAATAACAGGTATTTTGTCTCCCTACCGTTTGTAAAAATGGTCCGTGTTTTGAGGAATTATTCGAGATAACGCTGATGATTTATATACTGATAATAAAAATAAGGAAAAGTACGTCAAAAGTTTAAAATAATATTCTCTTAGAAAGTATCTGCATTACAGGAGACTACCTTTACAGGAAAAGAAAGTTTAGGTGCCTGTAAGCTTATGATTAGATATATAATTTTATATTATATATCATATAGTAAATTTGACTTTATTTAAAAAATAAGACCATTTAGGATAAAGAATACAAATAAATTTGTTGCAAATTTGTCTCGGCGCGTTAACGACCTTATGACGGGTGATGAATCTTGGATTTGACAATACGATACAGAAACTAGGCGCCAGTCGTTTAGCCGTTTCAAAAGAGCCAAGGCCTACCATAATGATCGAAAAGCGCAGCTCGTTTTTGTGTCGTGGGTTAAAAACTACGATAATTGGCTTTTGAATATAGCCCACTCACTCGTTTTATAGTAAAAACCAGGTAAAATTCCTAAAAACGACATTTTTCTATTTTGTGTGTTGCGTAGGTAGCACTCGTCACCAGTAAGATATATTTCTGTAAGATATATATCTGTTTTATTTCCTTTGGAATCGTACAGTAAGCGACCATTTAGTTTAAAAGCTTGTTTAGGTATTTATACAGAATACATTATTAAACGGACTTCTATACTAGAGATATTGGAAAATGTAAGTAGCGCTAATTACCTCTAGAAGTGTAAATTACAATATAATAATAGTAATAATAATAATTTATTTCAGACTGCAATAATATAGTCTTGATTCGAAATAGGCATACTGAAACATTGTGTTATTAAATAAAACTTAAAACTAAGTTAGCAACACTTCACTTCACATAAATTCTTAATGGCATAATTGTCATATGTCAACAATGCCGCAATTTCGCCGCGTGAGTGAGGTTACGGGAGGCCCTAACCCTTCCCTCTCCCCTATTCCCGTTCTTCCCCTCTCCCCTCTTCCTACTCTTACCCCCTCCCCCTCTTCTCCTACTCCCACCTTAAAGGGCGGCAGCGCACTTGTGACTCTCGAGTTACAAGTGCCCATGGGCGGCTGTAGTCATTTACCATCAGGTGACCCGTCTGCTCGTTTGGCCCCTATACCATAAAAAAATACAGCTATGTTCAGTGTTTGTATTTTTCTTATGTTATAAGTTTCCCTGCCAACATTATATTATGATATAAGGCTGCAGTATTAGAAGACAATTATATCTAAACTAGATAAAGCTCAGTTCCATAATTCATTAAATTATGAAATTCAAAAAGTTAGATATTGAAAATTATAGCGTTGGTAATGTTTATATTGTCAATGGGAAACTTTTGAGGGACTTTTGAACTTTTTTTTTGGGAAACGTTTATTAACGACGGTGTCAGGCGTCAGAGTGACGCCTTACACCGTCGGGCAGGACGTTTCACTCCTTGAAAAAGGGCCCCCGTCGTGTCGGAAACTAGTCAGGCATCTCTGAAATACAAACGTGAGTAAAACCGTATAGTCTTTAATAAACATGAATACCACTCACGAAAGTTTTTATTGTAAAATTACGACACGCGTTTCTTTATGATTATTACAATTGCCACCTTTTCTATTCGACTTCCCTTTGCGATATTTGCTGTACGCAAACATGACAAGTTTACTTGTGCTACACGTCGCGACAAATTCAAAGACAATAAAGGCAAAAATAAAAGTAATATAAAATAGTGACAAGAAATTGCTTTCCATACTGCATTTTGGTATTTAACACAACTTTTTGAGGTAGAAGAACTGCGTTGCGAGTCTTCTTATGTTTTTGACAAGATTTAATTTGTTTTTGTATGTAGATATATATGTATATGTCGAATTTTCGAGGAGGGGGTTGCTTTCATTCGTACCCGTGGGTGGTAGAAAGCGGGTCTTGTTAAATGAGCCAAGTAATTAACTTTTCAAAACTCTATTGTCGTCATAAATTTACAAAGTTAACATTAACACCAATATGTTTGAAACAATATTACTAAGAGGTAAGCAGAATTGCGAGAGTTCGTTCAACTCCACGGCCCAAGTCGAACTGCGCTCCACACGTCCACACTCGCGCCGGTTGCTTTATATAGGCATCGATCGCTCCAACTATCTTCTACTACAAACAGCGAAACTAGTTCCGGCGCTGACGTCGCTCGCAAGCCCACACGGACTAAGCAGTCCCCTCTGTAGTTAAGCGCCTTTTTTATGTGATTATTTCATTAATTAAATAATAAATCATAATGTAAATAGTTCAAGTAACCCATAATGTAAATAGTTAACATCAACCAAATTTGTTACACAAATCAAATCACATTATAAAAATATAGGTGTGCCAATTGGGGCGCGCTGTCATATATATCAAAGCAAACATCGTGAGTCTATGACACTATACCTCGATCTATATCCACTAATAACCTACTTATCTATCTATGTAGGTGGGTAGTGAAAGTGACGAAAAATCGTATAAACTTTCTAATCCAATTTTTATTATATAAATAGGATTACAAAAACAAAGTTATTTTTGCAGTTTTGGTACTGAATAAAGGTAAAAAGATTACAAACTGCGTATCGTGTGTTTTGTAAGATATATAAGAAAAAACGAGAAAATATTATAATAAAACTTTGAAGATTGTTTAGCAATATACAAGAATATATTTTTTATAAATACATAGACATACTTGTATGTTATTACGCTAAAATTTTGTCGAGTTTTTCTTATTGGTACGTATTATTTATTATTAGGTAATTTATTATTTCATGATTGTTTAGGTATAACGTCTGGTATATAAACGGCGGCAAAGAGAAATACGGGTACACACATTGCCGAACGTTTGATGTTAAATGCTATTAGAATATGAATAACGTGCCTCATACTTGTTTTTTATAAAGTTCTTAAGCCATGTACATGATGTAGAGGCTATAATGTATGCTTACAAACTTGTAACGAAATATAGCAGTTTTAACTACTTTAGCTCTCATGTATTACATGAAATTAATTCACATTTCCTGGTTTGTAGTGCACAGATTTGTTAAAGATGTTGTTGCCAAAACTGTGTACTAAATAATTAAATAACATGTTCGTTCTTCTAATGTTCTGAAAATACGTTCATTTACCATACCTTTTCAGTTACATAAAATTGTCATGGTTTTTATTAACAGTCATAAATAACCAAGTCGTGCAAGTCGCAACGCAGTTATGTTTTATATATTTTTGCTTTTTTTAAAAAAACAGCTCCCGCATTAGGAATTACTCCTGTATCACGGGGGACTTTACAAACATGCAAACAACGGACACAAAGAACACCTAGACTCGAGTGGAAATCGAACCCACGACCTATGGCATAGCAGTCAGGGTCACTAACTACTAGGCCAACAGGCCAGTCGGTGAAAAAATATGTTTTGTTTTTGAGGGAATCTTATTTTATTTTTGTAGGTTGGTTTTTGGTTTGGTTGGAGGACTGAAATTGCGATATATTTAAGTTTTTTCTTGCTTTATAGGCTTAAAACAAATTAGTAGTAGTATTTGCTAGAAGTACCTCAGAATTTTGATTATCGGTGAGTAAGTCAGTGACAAAATTAAGAAATTTTGACTTACAATAAACTTTAAACCACAAGTCTCAATTGAATGCTATTTGGGAATATACTTATTTACATTATGCACTCTTAGTCACTGAAAATTCAGGCTTCTAGCATTATCCACAACGAAGTAACAGGTGGTCGAAAATGTCCTGAATGGCTTCGATGGTACGGCTGTGCCTTTGCTTTTTTTGTGCTCGACATGGCGATTTTAATTTTTTTTTATTGTTATTTTTAGATACAATAGAGTTGACTAATAAATACCCGCGAACAAGGAATAATAATTATCATTTATTAGCTGCTTCAAAATGATTTCTGCATAAACAAATTTTATAATATCAGGAAGCATATTGATTTTAATAATATTAAGTATGTTATGTGTATGTGTGTTAAGTGTATGTATTCTTTTAAATTAAGTTTCCTCGGGTGACAATAATCATACAGTAGTAACTATTAACGGGTTTTATTTTATGTTTAATTAACTGGCAACAAACAACTCAGCCAAGTTAATTTATACCTACTTATTTGAAATATTATGGAATTGAGGTTTTAATATGTGATTACAATTATAGCCTAGCATCACAACAATAAAATATAACGATACTAGAGCCTGACATATTGGAGTTTGTATAAAATAAAAACATAACGAAATATTTCATAAAAGCAAGATTTTATTAAAGCATTGAGGGGAATACGTAGATATAACTAGGTGGTTTGAAACATTGTGTTTGCACGGAGGCCTACAAAGAGATTCATATTACTTGAGATGTTCCCAAATATATGATTATCTTGAAAGGAAAACCACTAAAAGCAGGTGATATTAATACGAAACAGGAATGAAACAACCTTTAAGGTTGTTTTCGGTATATGAGTTAGATAACATTTATTAGATCTAACTTAATATAATTATTAAAAGTTATACACTTGGTACAATTTTCCAACACACACGTTACAGTAATAAACAATCATACCGACAAAATCTAAACCAGAGATTTTGAATGTTGTTTGAACCAGAAATAAATTACAGGCACGAGTACACTAAGTAATAACGTTTCTTAATGGTTTCCATGTAACGCTTTCAAAATATTTCAGACTTGAAAAAGATAAAGAAACAATTTGTAATAGTCGGTGAATATTAAAAATTAACCTCCAAAATAATATTGTAGATAGATAGATACTCTTTATTGCACACCATAAATAGGATATAATTAAGAAATACATGTCGTCGCCACATCAAAAACTCTTATTTATTTTATTAAAATTAGGGACAAACTATAGTAATAGGTGATAACACAGTTTACTATTTAATAAGAATAAGTTATAAGAATAAGGTATTGGTCGACTGATAAATATTAATGAATAGTGGGGTTATAAAAAGGGTAGGAATAAGTTCAGAACATGGTCTTGAGTGCGAAGAGTAGTACGAACAACTTGGCAGTTACTGTAGTTAGTGATTTTCATATTTTATATCAGTGGTTGTGAGACTGTTTCTAGCATACATTAGAAACAGTAGTACAATGGGCGGCCTTATCACAGTCTGCAATCTCTTACAGGCAACCTTTCTTGTACTTGTCTTGTCATTGTACTTATGTATCCAAAAAAAAATATCTACCACAAGAACTTTATATGTAGTATACAATTTCATAACCATGTTTACCTAACAAATATAATATTAATGAGAACAGAGTCGTTAGTGAGTTATTTATGAACTGACAACGTGTGACTAGGTGCATTTTTAATGCACGTTACCTGTACGGTAATTCATTCGTTTGTTTTAACTGAACTGCATTTGCTATTGTAGCCAAAATTAAAGGTAAACTGTATTGCTTGATTCTCTTACATTTTGAAATGAATAAGGTTCTATTCAAAAATACAAATAGGTTCTATAATAGCATAGTTCAATAGGATTTAGGACTTTTAGTAGTTTCCCTCCATTTCAGGCATTTTATGGGCAATCCGCTTTGGGTACGAAATAACAAAAACGAAAGCTATTACATTAATTGTAAGTAAATATCAACAAAAAAATATTTTGTCTTCTACGAATGATTGAATTACGACTTTAAAATAATGAAAGTAAACTTTTTTAAAAACCATTGTGTTTTAAGGTTCATAATATAATATTGCATATTGTGTTTAAAATGAAAATCAGTTAAACACGCATACCTTTCACTTCTGCTGCTTCAATTCCAAATCACGTACAATTCACAACGACTAATTTCAATAGATAAGCGAATAATTGATAATGTTAGCAGTTTCAAGTACCTAAGTCTCATAACAGCGGATTTCAGATATGCGGCTGATATTAACGCTCAGATACCGATCAATAAACAAAGATTTGTAAATAGAAAATGCTTTGTTACATCTAAAATTAAAAAAAAAAAGGATCATGAAATGGAATGTATGAAGGCTGATATTATGAATGAAAGACTTAGGACCATGACCCAAAAGGAGATAAAGAGACTGTGTAATGACGAGGATAAACTAGAGATCGAAAGTAGCGAAAGGTAACCCAAATACCTACATACCTGAATTCATTACAGGAAAAATGCTTTGATCAAATCAGTGGGGTATATTATTGTAGGTCACGATGACTTCCTGAAGAATATCGCAGAGGGAAACTGAGTATAAAAGAAATAAAGGAGAATATTGATTGAAAATTACATGCGCCAAATAATGAGAAAGTCGATGTCGTGTCATATTGGATAGATTAATAAGGAAATGCACTGGACTGAGTGAGTTGGCATCATTACCAAAACGAAAGAACTCAAAAACATGTTTTATTCTATCGTAGATAATAATAATAACTTCACACACCTTGCAAAATGCCGTCTGATCCCAAACTAGGCAGAGCCTGTACTATGGTAACCAGACTGCTGTTAAACATGCTTATATACTTCTAAATACATACATATCACTACATATTATTAAAACAAAGTCCCCCGCCGCGTCTGTCTGTCTGTCTGTTTGCGATAAACTGAAAAACTACTAAGCAGATTTTCATGCAGTTTCACGGTTAGACAGAGTGATTCATGAGGAAGGTTTAGGTGTATAATTGGTACCCTGCGAAGCTGGGGCGAGTTCCTAGTTATAGATAAATTACACCCAGACACAGAACAAATGATCATGCTCATCACACAATTATTTGTCCCGGGTGGGAATCGAACCCACGATCTCTGGCTTAGCAGTCAGGGTCACTAACCACTAGACCAGTCTAGTAATAGCCTAGTAATAGCTAAGTGATTAAAAAATATCGATTACACAAGTAATAGTGTTATCACTATCCACCACATGGTAACGATCAACTCTAGAGCATTTAACATGTTTGGAACTCCTTGCTTTTAAATCAAGTTTTATTATCCAAAATGACTCTTAGGAAAAAACAAATAACGCGCCGTTTGTTGTTGCGTGAAATACATAAAAGAATTACAGTCTTTGAACATCAAACCTTACTCTCTAAACCTTCGTGTATAGAATTTTCCAACCCCATAAAGGAAGGTGTGTGGAGAATGTGTAGATATTTCTGTCTCAGCAAATATGTGATAAAAGTGGGAATTAAATCCTTCGGTTATGTGCTTTACTTGAATGCCTTCAACGCTACCATTTATCTTGTTATTTGGAAGAAGCTTTTGAATACGCTACTTTACAAGCGTCCTCAAGTTATTCTTATTCATAAAATATATAATTGTTTTATATGCAACGCGTCACGTGATATCAATTAAAGGTATCATAAAATAAAAAAAGACTACGTATGAAATATCTTTCTTAATTTCATAGCTATTTTTCTTTTTTAAAGACTATAATTGCCGTATTTTTTGCGTTGAATAAAAAGTTTGATTTTTTTACAACTTTAAGGGACTGCAGAGAAATATTTGTTGTTAAATTCAACTTGATATTTGATTGATGCGTTCCTGAGAAAAGGGCCTTGACAGACAGACAAACAAGCAAACGCAGAACGAAGTGAGCCTAAAAGGGTTCCTTTTTTCCTTTTGAGGTACGGAACCCTAAAAACAAGAACGATAGATCTTTCATAAAATGAACTTAGCCAAAAAATATTTTGTTTATTAAGTGGAGTAGTACAATTGTAGAATTTGACATTTTATATGCTTTTAAAAATATGTTAATTATTTATAAAACTACAAATAGATTTATAAATTATAGTAATGAATTCACTTTACAATAGGTTTACAATTTTTCAATCAAATTTAAAAAAAGTCCACCCCGATCCCTACCCAGCGCAAAGCTGCTCATAACACAGGCTGGCGGCCGCGTTTCCCCGCTGTACGGCAATGGACAACCATTTTTTTTTTGCGCCAAGTAAGACCCGGAGCTACTGTCAATTATAAATTGTAAATAATCTTATGTTGTTAATAAAAGGAAAAACTTTTAACATAAAACTGTTATATTTTAGAAGTGTGTGATTATTATATAACAATGAACTTATAATGGGTAGTTGTACTGTTATAAAGTGGGGAACAGCAGAACTAGTATCATTACTACAAATCGTCAGACCTTCGAGAGTATGTGATTGAATTCCACCTTGATTTTATTATAAATACACGAAAGAATATCGTTAAGTCAATCGATAGCTAAAAACATTGAATACGTTGATAATTATGTACATAGCCGAACTCAGGTGACGTAGAAACTAGAAAATAATGAAATATAATTTGTGTTTAATTATAAATATGAGCTCCTTTAATATGTCTTACATATATTTTGTTTTGTATGTCTTGCATATCTACCTTTAGACTAGAAATGCTGGCAAAGTAACATTGTTTTGTCGTCTAATACCTTATATTTATTAAAACGCTAAAATATGTACTTTGTATCCTACGAAGACGATTTTTCTTGTCTTATAAATATTTTGGGTTATGTCTTTTAATCTTGTTTTAATCTTAAAGGATCAGATTGACTGGGTGTGAAATTTATACAATACTACCACTTGTATACAAAGAGTAAATATTAATCTGTTTACACATAAATGTAACTTGAAAAATGGAAGTTTACTAAATTATGTGTTAATAGGTTGCCTGTAAGAAATTGCTTTTAGCGATAAAGCCGCCCTTTGGGCTACAGCGTATTTTTAACAGGCAACCTACGGATGAACAACGACAAAAATAAATGAAATAAATTTTGGGTAGTTTTGGTGTAAAAGAGTTGCAGTAGATTTTTGAAGTGAAAACTTCTTTTACCTTTTATTTGGAGAAAAAGTACTGAATACGCTCGATCATGATGCTCAGATATATACAGATGTGTGTGTGTTTTCACTTCGAACGTGTAGTTTTATTTTTTATAGAATCATAGTGTAAATTGTAATAAAGTGAGCATATATTTCCATTTACATATATGTAAACATTTACATTCTGTCAAAAAAGTATCGGGAATTAATAATTTAATTCTAATTCCAAATTCAATTGAAATAATTCTTTTTTGTGATTAAGTTGGCACAATTGTTTTCTATATTGGCGCGAAGTTAGTTTGATTTCAGTACTCGATTTTGTAAGCTCATCTCAAGAGTGTTTTGCGATTTTTATAATGGATAAAAACATCGAACAAAGAGTTTGTCTCAAATTTTGCATTGCAAATGTAATTTCATGTTGAGAGTCGCTGAAAATGTTAGCATTAGCAATTTTAGCAATGTAAAGCATACGGTGAATCGACTTTCTCAAAAATTTGTACATATGAGTAGTACAGTGTATTCAAAAGCGGTTGAGATTTTTTGGAAGATTTGCCTCGCTGTGGTCGGCAATCAACGTCTTCAACTGAAATTAACATCCCTAAAGTGAAGGAAATTGTGACTGAAAATCCTCATTCAAGTTTCAGTCCCTTCGTACCATTTTAAACGATCGCTTAGGTATGAAACACGTTGCCGCTCGACTAGTTCCGAAAGATCCGAATTTTCTTTAAAAACTCAATCGCGTAAAAGTCGCTGAAGGCATTCTAGAACGAGTCAATTCCAACCCTACATTCGTTAAACCCATTGTTACTGGTGATGAGACATGGGTTTACGAGTTGGACATGCAAACTAGTGAAAAAGGCTTTAGAATGGTGACTTCCAACTGAACCGAAACCGAAAAAAACAGAACAAAGCCGATTAAAGGTCAAGGTCATGTTGACTGTTTTCTTTGACTATCGAAATGTTGTGCACTCGGAATTCTTGCCAGAAGGTCAGACTGTAAATAAAGAATATTATTTGAGCGTTATGCGGGGTTTGAGAGAGCAAATTCCTCGAAAAAGGTCAAATTTGTGGAAAGAAAATTCTTGGATAGTACACCATCATTATGAACGAATTTTTGACCAAAAACTCAACAAATACCATCGAACAACCACTGTTTTCATACTACATATGGACACTTACTTGGATATGGCTCCGGCCGACTTTTTTCTCTTTCCAAAACTCAAATTATCACTTCGAGGTACCCGTTTTCAGTCGATAGAAAGTATCAAACAGAATTCACGGCGAGAACTGAAGTTGATTCCGGAAAATGCATTTAAAAAATGTTTTGATAACAGGGTTATTCATTGGCGTGTGTTATTTCTAAAGGGGCCAACTTTGAAGGCGATACAATAAATTTGAAAGAATTTTATTGACCTTTTCTCGGTACTTTTTTGACAGAGCATTGGAATTTTCTAAAGATATTATACGAATATCTTTAGAAAATTCCAATGTTCAATATTTCGTGTAAAGTAAGCAAGGTAAACGAAATTTATTTTCCGTTTCAGAGAAGAACTTAAAGGATTATCGTAAACAATAGCCTTAAACCCCCGATTCCAAGCATTGTTTATGCCTACCTTCCCTTATTGTTGAGTTATATAATATGATTAAAGTCATTTGTTGAGTTTAGTGCAGTAGCATAAACAGATCAATAGTATTTTGGCAACTCTCTCGACTTGTTACTTAAATGGATTTTTATGTCGAGCTTCAAATTCAGAAGTTTCCCAAAGCAAGCTTGATTAAATAATGAAAAGTTAGTTTACTGGCAATATTCTTCATTGTCATTAAAGTTTAACCTGGTACATATATGTTACCAACAATCGGTTACATATGTACCAGGCCCCTTGAACTTTTAGCAAAACGATTTTTTATTAATAGAAACACTGGCAGATTATACTTAATTTTAAAATAAGATTCTAGAATATACAAACGTTGCAACTTTTCCCTCCACATTTTAACTAAATGTAATTTTCGTGTTTCACTGACAAGATTATCTATCTCGAGAACATTTTCGGGAAAAATTGTTTCATTCGCTATAAGTGGCGCCTCCTTTAAGACTTGGTTTGCCCTCACGGTTCTACCAACAAGGTTCCTCTCTTTCCCCTACACATACATCAGGTACATTCGCATAACATTTTTATTACTTTTTATTACCTACTAGCTGCGCCCCACGGTTTAACCCGCGTAAGTCCCGATGCCATGGGGGATATGGGGATAAAAAGTAGTCTGTTAAGGATGTGGATTACTTGAATCCCGGTTAGTCAAACTGAAAATTAAAAACTGTATTGACTCTTAATGACACGTTTATTGGTCAGTAGCAAAGTGCCGAGTGACTTGAAATTTCTTAAAATGCCATAAAAAAGGACGTTAAGGTCCTGCTTGAATATTGTGAGCTTATTAACTGCGTCACCTCCCTGCGGATTGCTTATATAATTGTAGCAGGCGTGAACATGCCCCGGGCGTTGAATGCTTGCGTTCAACAGAAATCTTCCAGCAATGGACATATTTTAAAGATGCCTTTCGCAAGACGCTGGTTGCAGTCCTGACTTCAGCAACTCGGTAATACCATCTTGGCCTTGGTGAAGAGCGGCAACACGTCTTAGCTTTCACTTCAAGGGTGGCAGGTTGTCATCTTTCATACCGACGAGAGAATTTAGCTTTAGGGAGTCCTTGGAAGCTCGCCATTTTACACAACCCTGGAGCTCGGAAACGTACTCCATTTCGACCAAAAGTGCTGTCGCAACTGCTTGATCCTCAGATAATGGGCCAAATAGAGGTAAGTTTCTTACGCAGAACCTTGACAGGAAGGGAAGTAAGTGATCTTCTAAAAGGTGACCTGGAGTGAGAGGCAAGAGGTCTTCAGGATTCAATGACAAAGAAGTGAGTATCGCCTTGATTTAAACTATTTAATTCCTCGTAGGTTATGTTACAATGTCCCAGCACTCTCACTATATATATTATGTCGAAGTCATAATATTTTGTCGATTAACTCCCGCTTCCCAAAGACCACTCAAATGTGCAGCGTAAGCAGGTACAAAATAATCTTTGATACCGTCATGAGCTAAGCTATCCGATAATGAGTTACATTTGTTCCTACGAGTTAAAAATTTCATGGTATGCTCTTACAAATGAGGTCCCGTTATCAGAGTAGATATTAAGAGACTTGCCTCTCCGAGACATAAATGTGCGTAGTGCCCATTAATGCATAATCGTGGCTTGTCAAATCGCCCACAAGTTCCAAATGTATGGCATTAACAAATATACCTAATGATATAAGTACGACAACTTTCATAAGTTTACATCCACGACTTACATTCATGGGCTCGTGTCTAAATAATAATTTAACAAGGTGGTGAGTGGACTGTAATAAAATTATTAGTATTTTCTAGCAAGAGTATTACTATGTATTCTACGGTCTACCCGTGTACTTTTATCTTTGTCGAGAAATACTCTTAGTTTCAATAAATGATTCTTCAGTTTCTTTTTATTTTATTTTTATTTAATAATATTTAATACTTAGGATTCTTTTCGGGATTGAATAATTAAAAAGCTTGAAGGACTGTTGTATTGTAGCTTATCTTCAGAAAATTTATAGTAATAATATTGTGGTTTTTTTTTATAAATTAATAAGTTCACAGACCTACATAACATACAGTATGAAATAATTTTAGGTATATAGAAAAACGATTGAACTCAATAAAAATAAGTTGGTGTGACCATGAAGGAAAATGTTTTTCGCTGTTATCATTTCTATCCAAATAGTAAAATAGTAGGTAGCACTTGCGTTACAATCTACATGAAGTTTGTGGTTGCAGTACTTTCACGTAACACTCCGAATAAAGGATGATCGTCTAGTTGCGTCATTAACACACTGTGACATATGCCTTAAAACTATATACGGAGAGATAAATTCCAGGGATATATTGTCAAGTAATATAATGATAATATAACTTCACACATCTCACACACGGCCGTTTGATCTCAAACTAGGCAGAGCCTGTACTATGGTAACCAGACTGCTGATAAACATACTTATTTATTACTAAATACATACCTACATATTATAGATAAATTACACCCAGACACACAACACACACACCCAGACTCACACAATTATTTGTCCTGGGTGGGAACCGACCCCACGACCTCTCCTCTGGCTTAGCAGTCAGGACCACTTAGCCACTAGACCAACAGGCCAATCAAGTAGTGGTGGCTGATTCAAATTTCTATGCTCAATAGCTAGAAACTATCGTTTAGCACGATTAAATGAATCACCTAAACTGTCTGAAGATTCCTTTGAAGGAATCTTTACGCAGAACTGACCGTCTGATAAACGTGAAGTACTTTTTATGAAGTGCTCCTCGCATAATTTCTCTTCAGGGGAATAAGAAAATGCCAAAATCGAATTAATTAGTTTTTGATGTCATCTAAATCAGTAATAAGTGAAATTATGATTTATGGCCGATTCACACATATCAGTGAATTCACAGTTCCGGCACAGTACCGGCGCAGTACCGCAACCGTGATAATTATTCTTTCATACATTCAGTGGTCTCAGCGTTAGTGCCGGCGCCGACAATCACGGACGTAATCGAGCGATTGCTCGAATTGGTTTGTGAAAATATTGTTTTATATCATTTGTCTAATGCAAAGTACATGGATACAAAATACAAAACCAATTGTTCCCCTAACAAGTATCTTTTTCTTCTTTTTTTCTTTTTCTTATCTTTTCCTGGTATGTATGTATAATGGTAACTGTTTAGAAGGCACGTTATCAGTAATCGTTGGCGAAACAAAACATGATAATTCATTCGAATAAGACATACTTAATGATTGGATGCGTACACGGCACATCTTGTTTACAGATGATCCAGAATTATTAATGCCCCGAATAGACATATTTGTGTTCAAATAAGGTAAATTTAATTTATTTTGTAGTTTTTCTGTTATTTTTCACAATGAACTACCAGAATCAAGAAGCACGCGCGCAATATGTTATTTATTATGAATGTGGTAACATTTAAGTAATGCAGTGGACAACAATACATCACCTGGAGTGCTTTCATTCGACTGTGCGGTGAACAATGTGAACATATTACCCGAGACTGAGACATGAGTAACATCAGTAGATAACTCGTGCTAGTTGTCTTTGTCGTTCGTTGATGTGTTTACCGTTAGTTTAGACTTAAACTCGCTATTATGAATCAGTGTATGGTGTTTACGTTTGCATATTTTGCATGTAGATTTTTGCACTGATTTGGATAGTGACCGGGACGTAAACAATTAAAACACAGTTTACAATAAGCAAACAAGGACATTCGTTCACTGACGCTTAACGTTAAAAACTGCGGGCAAGTGTTGAGGTTATGATTATCGTTACATTTTGGACAATGACTGTGTAAACTAGAACTAGTGTTTGAAGTGGAAACCTTAACCCTAAATTTTGTGTTTTGCTTGTGATTACTAACAATATTTCTTAGAAATTCAATGAATTTATTGAAAAGAATTGACTTTCTTTGTCTAATTGACCTTTATATTCCTCCCATTCTGTATACTCTTATTTGTTTGGTCTATTAAACCTTTTAAAGATATGGACGATTCCTTAGTGATCGGTTCAATCTTAAACAGGGCTGAGACGTGGTTATATATTAATAAACGCGTATTGTCAAATCTCTCGCACAACAGTTACCATGCCGTAGTGTAGTTTTGAGATGATAATTCTATAGAATGTATAACTACGGCAGCTGAGTCCGCTAACGATGTTCTAAAGTAATGGAACTTATTAATTTCGTTTGTATCACGAAACTCGAGCCAGTTTTCATACAATCCTGAAAATGTAGGTAATTTGATCGTGGGCAATTTAACGAGTTGACATTTAGAACTAGATGTAGATAGTTTATCATTTTGTTCTGTTGTGTTATAAAAAAATATTATTTCTTTACTCTGAGCTAAAAACGTATAATAGTGAGACTCAACGTTAGTTCTTTCTTCATACTCAACGTCTGGGTTATAAGATAAACATTCTAACTGTAATTGGAAGTCATTAAATTCTTCATACAACTTTTCCAACTTCTCAACACGCAATTGCAACTCCATTACCTAACAGGATGTTAATTGAGTAGATTTTAACGTGCTTAAGTAATTACCAAAAGACTGTTATTCTGCTTTTACAAATACCTCGCTTTTTCTTAAGCTTCTTATTATCAGTCATCTTGGGAAGTGAAACCTCCTTAGGATCAGTCATCTTGGGAAGCGAGAATTAATAGACCTGTAACGTGACAATTATTTGTATTTCAAAGTTTTAAACTAAGTTATATTCCTAAGACACTTTTGTAAATATATTTAAAAACTTTAAATTATTATTTTTAGACACATAAGATACTTAATTAATGTTTATAATTGTAATAAAGTTGTGTTCGTCAATTCCAATCTTTCAAATGAATTACTGGTCAAAATGATCTAATCTGTACAATTTATGTGTAAATGTATAATAAAGTAGGCTAAAACGTTAGATTGCTAGGCTAACTAATAATTTACAATGCGAATAGTAAAGGTTTTTATGTAATTTGTACAAAATTAATTATAAGTAGGTAGGCACGCAGGTAACTAATGTACTTTAACGTTACTGCAGTACAGAATGTTTTATTGAATAAGCACTGTTATCTACGTATTCCCTATATTTTATACATATTTCAACCTGTTGCATATAAATAATGTCAATTACATTAAATGCACATATGTTATAAATTAATTATACAGTAGTAAAATAATGTTACTGACCTCGGAAAAGTTTTTGAACTAACCGATGTTTTATTTAAAAATATTTCCTAACCTCAAAGTGTTGGATTAATTATAATAAATGCTATTATACTCGAACGCCGTTTCATTTAATGTCCAAGCCAATCTCACTTTTACCACCACGTAGTCACGTAGCTCTCACTCCAAAGCGCCAAAGCGCACTTACTTTATATCTTCCGATAATATTCCTTTTTGCTGCTTTTAATAAATCCGAATCGTATAGGACTAACGTTATGGATGTGGATTACTTGAATCCCAGTTAGTCTAATTGAAAACTGAAAACTGTATTGATTAATGACACGCTAATTGGTCAGTAGCAAAGTAACGAGTGACTTGAAAGTTCTTAAAATGACATAAAAAAGGACGTTAAGCTCCTGTTTGAATATTGTGAGCTTATTAACTGCGTCACCTCCCTGCGGATTGCTTTTATGATTGTAGCAGGCGTGAACATAGCCTATGTGTTAATCCAGTTGTCCAGCTATCTACATAGCAAGCTTCATGGCAATGACTTTGCGTGAAAGAGCAACACCCTTACAAACTTTCACGTAGTTATAATAGTAGTAGGATAGGATAAGCACTGTATAAATAAACAGATTTGGGTACATTTATGGGTAAAACAAATAAAAGGAGGTAATTGAAGAAATATTTTTTTTTGTGTTCTCTATTTAGTTTCATTTGGAGACCAGACTACTGCGTTACATTCACTTTAGCGTCTGATCGAAGATTCTTATAATGCTATAATTGCTTTACTGATAGCAATTTCACCAGCCCCTTGAAGTACAAAACCTAGGTTCTTGTATGTTTTTTTATGTGATCCTGATAAACGGGCCCGCAAGGTCTAGTGGTGGGTTCGATTCACACCCAGGACAAATAATTGTTTGATGAGCATGATCATTTGTTCTGTGTCTGTGTAATATGTATGCATTTAAAATTGTATAAGTGTGTTTATCAGCAGTCTGGTTACGATTATATATTAATCCCGTGTTAAGACTCACTCCCGAGTCTGTCATTTCAGTGAATCGAGCCAGAGGTACTTCGTCAATGCTATAATTGTTCAGGACAGGAGAACGTTCGAGTAACAGATATACATAATCGAGTATCTTGAGATGTTGAGTTGCAACCAATTAGATTTGCTTCAGGCTACTACTACCTATCTATGTTTTTAATTTAAGACTATCTGCGTGCAATACCAAACTATTTAAACTATTCACTATTACTACAATTACGCGATCACAATGCTTATTTCTCCCATAAATATTATTTTCAATATCTTTCGTACTCCAAGCAAAGTTTTTAAATCAGTTTCATACCTTAAAACATTAGTGAATTGGAGTGGCATCGTATGAGAAATTACCTAGGTTTAACACCATTTATTCAAATAATACCACAATGGAAGTTATCCCTGTTTAATATTTATAATTGAAGAAGTCAAGGGCATCTGGTGTCTATTAAGAGTTTTGATAGATAAAGTTTCAAAGAAACCCCGTAACTTAAATTGGAATGGTAAACAAATTTAAATCAATTCAACTTTCTCCCGTTTAGAGGACTACGCATAGACAAACAATAGGTATTTAATTTGAAAATACTAGTTCTATTCTATGTCAGAGAAGTTATGGCAAAGTTTGCGTCTAGCTAGTGAACATGAACATTGCACTCCTGTTAGTAGCTAGCATTCGAGGTCTTTGTTGTTAACTTAATAAAACTATTGCTAGGATGAGAATATCTCCTCAAATTCTATTATCAACTTGGCACTGAACACACATTGCTGTCAATTTTATCTTAGTCTTACCGCTCCTTAAGCACATTTTATAACCTGCGATATTTCAAAAGTAGACCCGACATTTATTTTAAAAGTCCTGCCTGTGGAATAAAACGACCCTTATGTATCACGTATCTAGCCCATAAACATCCAGATCACGTTATTTTTTAAATGTTGTTGACTTTTTGGACGGAAGAAATATACCTAAATTGAGAGAATACACGTAATTAGTAGTAGTAGTAGACTACTGATTCATTGTATTTTTTTAACAATGATTGTAATATTAGTTTCTTTATTTGAAATTGTTATGCAACATTAAAACAAGATTGGAAGTTGCATTTTAAATCAAAGATCATGTTCGTAAATCGCTGGTTAATACCGTTATCGTTTAAAGAGAGTAAGCGATTCGTAATATTGTTCAAGCAAGTAGTTGCTCAATTAAATCAGTAAATATAAGAGGGTAAGATACCTTCTCTTAGTATTATGTATTTTGTTTCTTTTTCGTTACTTTTTAAAGCCGAGATTAAAGGTTCTAATCCGACATAGCCACATCTTCTTTGAGGACGTACCCAAGGAGGTTACCATATGTTCAAAAAGTATTATGCGTTGCTTAAAGACTTAAAATCCTAGTATCACAATTTTGGCTTCACGCTTTTGTTTTAATTTTATGAATGGAACTGGAAAAAACTATGATACAATAATCATTTAACTTGTATATACTTAATGCTAAGGTAATGCAAAATTCTATCGGTTCTTTATTTGTAGTGGGCCTATTAAAACACGCTCTATGCTTATATTATTGGGTTGCGTGGGTATAAATGTGACTGTGAACGTGTACATATATGGAAGAAGTGTTTAAAATTTAAGCATTAACCTTCGATCGAAAATACATTATTGCGTAGTGGTATTGTTTACAATTTTTTAGAGCCTCTTACGCAGTTTAAGCATAGTTAAATATGGACAAACATTTAACTCATATAGAGAGTTATAGAATTAGAATTCGAGTTTTGTTTGCGTCTTTTATTTTCTTAATAGCGACCCGGCCAGGCTTCGTCTGGGTACCTACATATTTTCAACAACTGTAATTCGGAAAAATAATTGAAATACTACAACAAAGTTATTTTACAGATACATGCACTCACGGCTGTATACCCAAAAGGGTAGGCAGAGACATATTAAACATCCACATTTTGCTCACTGTAATGTGGTCCCACTCATGGGGCAAGCCTATTGCAGTCTACCAGGCACATTGGGAATTAAGAATTAATTAGGATGGGAAAATTGGGAGTATTTTAATAAGAAAAGGTAAAAGGAAAGGGAGTGTAAGTAATAGCTCGACCAGGTCAGGGTCGCACAGTCACACTGAAAGTTTTTAGAATAGGCCAGTAAGAAAAGCAGCCGATGAAAATTTTATTTAAATTTCGAATTAGGAACTCTTTGGGAATCTGTAGATGTTTAATGATTTCATATGTCATTTGTTTTTACAAATTAGCGGCAATTTAAAAAGCGTCTGTCGTGCATCGAAATGGATTTGACTAGAGAAAATTTTCGCTCAATGATTTATTACGACTTTCGTTGCGGTCTTATTCAGCAACAATGTTACGATAGACTTCAATTGGCATTTTATTACAAAACCCATTGTACCATTTGGCACTTACATTTTGGAGAATAAACCAGCATTGGAGAACCGAATCGCCTAAGTAAATACCTAAGCGTAAAGCTCAATAACTGATTTTTACAGTGAACAGCGATGTATCAGTGCCATGTTCCGGAGTTTACAATGAAAGGTTTGCACGTATCTCCCCAATTACTCCCCATCCAAATTGAATCATTAAGATGACCTTTTACTCGAAATTGAACTAAGTTGAATCACTTATTCCAGTCAGTTACACAGGCCTTTTTACTTTTAAACTACAGGTCACATCCAAAGAAGCAGTTGCAAAGATTTAAAACAAATGTACTTTTAACACGAACTGTGAATAACTCCTGAAAAAATACAAATAAATCGTAGACAAAAAAGATAAATACTTTACGTTACGTTACGTTATTTATCTTTTTTTCATGATATCTTTCATCGTGATATTTTCATTATTTTTTATCTTAGATACGAAAGACAATATGCTTTATGTGAAACATCTTGAGATAAATCATAGACTATTGATGGTACAATACGTATAGGTTTCGTTGGTATAATACACATGCTGCTATACCTACACTATCTTATCTACATTGCTGACCTCCTTAACGGGATTATTGTATAATGCTTCACCTCTCGATAAAGTCGAGCATCCTCAAAATACACACATGAATAAAACTGTATATCCTTAATCAACATGAACACCTCTCACGACGGTTTTTTATTCTAATGAAATCGTTACTAATTTTTAACGTTTGTGTTACCTACTTAAAATTGTCGTGTTCGATTACCATGAAATTTTGTCATTGTCTGAGGTTCACAAAAGGACATAGGAAAAAAATAATTTTACGCGAGCAAAACCACGTGCAAAAGCTAGTGTAAAATAATCTAGATCTGAAAACAAAATATATCTAAATGAACTGATTAGTCTACTATAAAAACCTAAAGGAGGTGATCGAACGATTCCGATGTAAATCTGCGGTTGAGTACTGAAGTTCTGACTTTCGTAATCGTGTCGTTTAGTCTAGCTTAGTCATGCTGATTGTTTTGTCTCGAAGACAACCTACATTTTTATGTCTTCTTTATCACATTGTCCTCAATGACTGTGTTCGTAATTTGAAGCAATAGTAGATGTAAAAATAAAGGAGCCGCACCTTTTTCTATATTTCTGGGTCAGTAAGCTAAAGCCTATGGTTGTAGGGAAATAGGTTGACTGGTAGTGAAGAAGTAAAAATTTTAGTACTTAGATATAAAGTTTTCGCAAAACTAATTTACTATTAAATCGTAAATTCATTTTTATTCTAAATTTAGTTTATTAACAAGTCGTCAAATTATAACAAAATTATTAACGTACCTTGAAAACTATCTTTTTAATTTTTTTTTATAGTGCCTCTTTATTCCTGAAGGTTTGCAGTCAGCTTCTTCCTTCTTCCTCGTTCATAGCCAGGCGGGACAGATCTTCGATGGAGGTAATAGGCCTCTTTCCTTCTACCTACGGTAACCCTACCAATACCCATAGTCTATGTAATTTGCTTAGAATATATTTATATATATATATATATATATATATATATAAAATTATGAAAAGCTACAAAACTATCAGTAACAGTCATACTATTACAATTATTTAGCATCTTATAATCACCCCAATAGATGAGATTACCAGACGTTACGGCCAAAAACTTTCAGACTTGCTGTGGACCCGCGAATCTGTAAATAATCCTTACTAATCCTTACTAATATTATAAATGCGAAAGTAACTCTGTCTGTGTGTCTATCTGTCTGTCGCCCTTTCACGCCAAAACTACTGAACCGATTTAAATGAAATTTGGTACATAGATAGTCTAGTACACAGATAGCCTGAGAAAGGACATGGGCTACTTTTTAATGCAAAAAAGGGTGGGGTGTAAGGGGTTACAAAGGTGGGGATGAAAAGTTGTATGGAAGTATCGTCATATTTAGAGCTAGAAGCTTGAAACTTATTTTTTTATTCTGTTAATTCCACATAAATACACTGTTCCACGCCTACAAAGTCGCGGGCATAGCTAGTCTGAACTATAAACGAGACTAAATTATGGATTAATCTTACCTTCCTTTTCCCACCAACGCATTCATTTGTATTGGCATTAAGTGATGAGTAAATGGAAATATGAAGTGCGATGTTCCTTGCTCACGTAAGTTGTAAGGTATTTGATAAAACATTTTTACGTGACGTGCATATTTTATTGAGGGAGATGTGACATAACGCCTTTATTGTGCCCCCAGGGTACTTAATAATACTTGCGACGGAACACCGTGTGGTTTTAGTTGGTTCGATTCCGACGTACCACTTCACCGTTAACTCCGGTAAAATGACCCGTGGCGGTTTCCACAATAAATAAAAAAGGGTATCTACTAAATACACAATGTTAACAGGGTGAAATTGCAATGCACAGCTAGATGACAATACATTTAAGATTTCATTTATTTTTCTCATATAATGACTCAGTAAGATAGAATTCCAGATACTTTATTTAACCCTGCACTTTTAGTAGTATAGTCCATGGCTAAAAAACTGTTTGATAAAGCAATTTTAAAGCAGTCATACTCACAATAGTCTAATTTGCTGTTGTTATTAATTTGCAAATAGTGAAACATAACCTTTGAAGGAAGGAATCTTTAAGAAAACAATAGTTTACATAAAAAAACGTTTTCAATAACTTGCATAGCTCCGCAGAGAACTGATCAAATTACGTGTTGTGCAATATTTTCATGTTCTTCTTCGATGACAATTTTCTGAATCTGGATGGCAAACTCGCGCGCGCCTTTGTAAATCGTTCCATAAATTTTAAATCAGATTCAATTCAAGTCAGAATTTTTGTTGGACTAATGGAGTAAATATATTATTTTTATTAAAACTATATTATGAAAAATATACTCAAAAAAGTTTTCCGAATTATTTATTTAAGCTTATTAACGATTGAAGCTACTAGTTGTAGTAAAATGTAAGTAATTTTAGTGTTTCAATGTTTTGAAGGCCACGGGCCAATTAAACTTTGTTTTTTATTAAATTAATTTAACTGTGTCAAAACATTTCCAAAGCTGACCTTTTCGTCTTCACTACTTCAACTGCGAATGTTTTAAAAGTGTTACTGTTTAAAAGGTATTTGCAGTATTGAAAATCTTAAAACTTTTGAAACAGTAAACCAATTTCGATGAAAAGGGCCTAAATGTTACCTTAAAATATATCATTGCTGAACTTGTTTATTGCTGAAGTTTCTCTTAATCAGTTTCACATTTTCGTCGCCAGCTCTAACTTACCAGCGTACAACAAACACAAGTCCCAAGTTAGGAATCCCACAGATGATAATAAATTATTTTATCACTTCAAATATAGCTCAGGTCCAAATTTATTTTATGTATATCTAGGTATATTATTACAGGATATATCTTATGTTTATTTCGCTAGTATTTGAATACATATCCGTGCTTTATTTAATTTCTACGGGTCTAATTTTTTATTGTTTACTCTGTGAGTATATCTAATTTACTTCTTTTTGTGGTAACTAAACTTAAAAATTGTGCAAAGCGGAAATTTCACAAATTTTATTGACTCATCGCGTATCTTATTCAGAAGCTTTCTTCAAGAAGAGTTTGTCTGATTACAATGCTCCATAGTTGAGAAACTGGGAAGTGAGACAAACTTTTCACAACTTTAAAAATTCTTATCTTTCCAACTGAAAATTGGCTCTATAATATATGTAGTGTACGATCTTCATTCCTGTTCAGAAATTCTTTGCTGAAGTGGGTCGTATCCACCATAGTAAATGTTGAGTGTTCAATGAAGTTTGCCTGACACTTAGTTTAGAGCCACCCACGATGCGATGTCATGGCCTTCAAATATTATCAAATGAGTCTAAGTCACGGGAATTGTTTTAGGTCTAAATATGTAAGTAATGTAGACATACATGTCGATATTTTTTTTAATAAATTTAATTTATTCAACGTTCAGGAAATCATTTGTAGGTATTGGCGAGATGCAAAATATTCTAAAACCTAGCTACGGTGGCTAAAATAATGTGGAGTCTACTTACAATTCCCATAACTATTAATTATTTTGATGAATCCAAATATTCCCAAAAACCATTTTGACCCAAAATTTTGTGTTCTTAGGTACAGTACATACCCACAGTTAGGACACTTAAGGATTCAGTTACAGAATCGAGGTTCACTTCACATAAAACATTTTAAAAACTATGAAATAATTTCTGTAGCCCTTCATATTAACATTCGTTGGTCAAATATTTTACCTAACATGTCTAAATGAATTCAAAACTTGTTCAACATCAAAGTTACCGCACACTATATACAAATATTATATTATAAGTTTTCATCAAATTTATACACTTCAAACAAACCACAATCCTTTAACTGGGATCGGTAAATACGAACTAGATTTCATATCTTAATTTTGTAATACGATGAAGTACATACGTCACATTTAACACTCGATTTACATTTAAGCGGCAGTAACGTAATGGCTAAAGCGTAACACTTGCGCATACATTAAAAAAAAAACAAAACGAATGAATAAGGGAAATTTCCTCCTCATTATGCATGCTGAGGTAGAATGTGGCTGCTCATAATTTTAAGTCTGTAACTCTTTAATGTGTATATATACCTGTATTCGCAATAAAATAACTGATGATGATTATGATTACGATTGTGATTGTAATTAGGGTTATGGTTATTATTACGATTGTGATTGAGATTATGATTATGGCTACTCAACACACTTTCAATAAGGTATATAAGTTTTAAACAATTTGCTAAACTTTGATTCAATAAACGACTTAAATTCGCAGTTAGTAAATGTAATAAAATAACTTATACCTACTTATTCGTATAGTTATTTGTGAAGCGAGAAGATAAATACGATTTCTATCAATTTACATAAACTCGTATAATAGATTTTAATCGTAGTCGAGTTTACCTACATGAAAACAAAATGTTTTTTATTAAAAATTGCCAAATATCATGTTATGTATGTTAAAGGTTTGCTAATCAACAATTTAGAAGTTTTACAAATTTTGGTTGAGACATATTTTTCTCCATATTAAAACTTTTGGATACCACCCACTCGGACGCATGATAGGTTATAGGATCGTACTCAAACCGACTTAAACCAAACGATATATTAAGTAGGTAACAAAGGTCGCCGCCCTTTCTAATTAAAAAAATATTTATTATTAAATCACTAATCTCAGGTTGCCTGGAAGAGATTGCATCTAGCCATAAGGCCGCCCTTTGTACATTTTCTGTTTCACACGTGAATGTATGATACTTCTACTGTAAATATGGTGTACGAACAAAGTGTTATCTATCTGATCAAAATTATTAAAATAGGTAAATACTTATATTTTGGTTTAAATAAATATATTATATTATATATTTTTAAGATGTAGTATCTATAAGATCTACCATTAGAACACACATCTAGAACTCGACTTGAGTGCAATAAACATAAAAGAAATGTATTATGACTGCCAGCGTAATAAACTCCATTTGTTACCAGCACCACTCCAGTATTAGGATAGAATTCATAAATAATTTTCAGTCTTGCGATGCAATTTTAAAATGGACTTGCATTATGATGACATAGCAGAGACAACGCGCGACGTTGGTTGGTCATATTGGTAGAAGAGTGCTAAATGTGATTGGTCAAACTTATATATTTCTTATTATTATAAACCTGTTTCATTATATTTTTGAAGTGAAAACTTCTTTAGCGGCGTTGTGCACTTTTTGAAATGGGTAAAAAATGTTAAACTCGCGTCAGGACCGAGACCCTAATGGAAAATTGATAGAAAATGTGTCTTCGTGTCCTCTGTCCTCTGTCATGTCCTCCTGTATACGTCAAATATTCGTACGACGCAGCCGAGTTTCTTAAATTTACATGTACAGCGTCATATAGACATGGAGAGGATGGAGATGGAGGGAGGGAGGCAGGGAGTGAGTGAGTGAGTGAGTGTGTGAGTAAGTGATTGAGTGAGTGAGTGAGTGAGTGAGTGAGTGCATGAGTGAGTGAGTGAGTGAGTGAGTGAGTGAGTTAGTGAGTTAGTGAGTGAGTGAATGAGAGAGTGAATGAGTGAGTGTGGGAGGGAGGAAGAGAGAGACTCCAGTGAATTGTAAACTCCAGTCGTAAGTCAGAGCTGACACACACTTTTTTTTGAAGTGTAAACTTCTTTAGCCACGTTTGTGCACTTTTGCTGATTGCTGAACTCGTGACCGTCACGATAATAATACATTCATACAATCTAAACATTGAGTTCTGTCAGCTCTTTATTAATTAATGTCACCAACTTGTTGGTTAATGTGACGTTTTAAGTTCGTCGTTTCGTTTAAGTTTTCACTTCTGTCGGCAGTTCCATAAACTTTTTAGTATATTAAGTTTATGCCCATGACTGCCTATTTTTTTTTTCTAAACTTATTATAAAAACATATATTGTATTATACAAAAAACCAGTTGAAATGAATTTTATTGAATATACCTATTACGCGGCGCGGCGCAGTGCCGCATCCTCGTGATATCCCTTTGCGATGATACCTAATGATATTTACTTTAATGATATTTATAACTGTTCCATAAGCTTTATTTTTGATACGCAGAAATTGTATAATATGCTAATTTGGAATTATATTTTACAAAAGCAAGCATGTCACGATGCCAATTTATTGTTAATATTCTGCCTTGTCGGCCTCCACGGTATCAATATAGGCATAGGTAGTACGATTACGGACGTTCAAATGCTGTGTATGACATTGTGACAGGAGATGAAACATGGATATAATGTTCACAGTCTTCTGTATGAGTGTTCGAAGATGACCGCTAACCAACAAAATTGAGGCAGGCGAGAAACGTAAGCAAATAAAAATATAGCGTATTTTTTCTCCCGGACGGGTCCTGTCTGCACGATCCCACTTGAAGAACAAAAGACAGTCAATGCTGAGTGGTACACTATCACTTGTTTTTTTAGTGTTTTTGAAAAAGTTAGGGAAAAACAACCAAGAAATTGCATTCTATTGCACCATGACAATGCTTCGGCGCACACCGCGAATAAGACAATGTCATTTTTAGCTTCTGAAAAGGTAGAGCTAGTGACCGATCCCGCACATAGTCCAGACCTGGCACCATGTGATTTCTTTATTTTCCCAAAAATTAAATATTTGATGCTCTCATCAAACCCGTAAATGTTATACCTCTGTATAACATTTACGGGGCCGGAAGAGGCCGTGATAGCTTTCAACCAGCACGTGAAAAACATTCCTTTAGACCAATGGTCCTCATGTTCTCAAAAATGGTTTGACCGAATGAAAAATTATTTAAAATTTAACGGAGAATATTTCGAAAAGCAGTAAATATATTACTTTACATGTAAATTGTTTTATTAATGAGTTGCGCAAAACTTTCTGTATACACCACGTATAGGGCCGGAGTCTAAGGGCTTTCGTAACTTTATGTGAATGTTTTTGGTGTTAGCTACTAGATAGATACAGTTGAGTTGAGTTAATTTGGTTTACAGTGTAAGATATTAAATAGGGTAGATAGATTTTTCTTCACAAGAACTTTTTAGGGTGGTCAAAAGATATTTATTTCTTTCGACTATTCTGTTGATTTTTTTAAAACAAAATCTGGTATTGGCAGACTATTTGGCAGATATGTAGTTTAAAGACAGGAGAGATCAGCTAAGAACGGATACGATATACGATATTCGAACGGATTATGTTAGCGTTTCCATTTTGCTTTTCCAGTATCTAAAAGTGACGTGTTTCCTTATCTAATAGTTGTCCAATTCACAAAACATCCAACTTAGAAAACTCTGCAAGTTGGCTGTTAATTTACGGCAATAAAATTCTAAAATGCTATTTCATTAAAAACATACATGTTCCAAAATTAAGGGTACCTACGTTAGTAATGTCGTCGCCACATCAAAAACTCTTATTTATTTTATTAAAATTAGGGACAAACTATAATAGATGATAATACAGTTCACTATTTATTAAGAATAAGTTAATAGACATTATTTTGACTGGTTATACCGTTAACGCCCATTGCGTTAACGGTATTGATATTTGTCGATTGATAAATATTAATGAATAGTGGGGTTATAAGAAAGGTTAGCAATAAGTTCAGAACATGGTCTTGATTGCGAAGAGTGGTACGAACAACTTGGCAGTTACTGTAGTTAGTGATTTTCATATTTTATATCAGTGGTTATGAGAACGTTTCTTACAGTAAGTATTTTAAGCAGCATTTCATACACAATGCCACGAGTAAAAGGTAAAAATAAACTTAAATTATTTCAAAACCAAAATAATAATAATTTCAAGAAACCAACTAATACCATATTAAAAAAATCTGGCATCATATAAATTAAGCACCTACAGATTCTACTGAACGCAATTTCCGTTTGAATACTGAATTTCCACCTGAGCATGCATGCATCGAAGTTACATGTGAGTACTGCAGAAGTTTTAATATCCGTATTGTAAATTGGATGTATGTGCATCTACATTATTTTCTTTGTTTCTACATAAATATTTTTTACGTATGTCTAATCATCAAATAGTGACAAACATCACTTAGTAAAATCATTAAAACATCGTATATTTAATTTCATCTCCAAATGTGTCAGAATCACAAAATATAAAAAAATAGAAAATCATTTTTGTCTATTTAATCTCTTTAATAAAGTAATACCTGACGCGGTTCTTGACCTGAGATCACCATTATTCATACTTTTTGAATAATGATCCAGTACAGGATCTTTTTTTAAATATTCCAAATATGAATCAAACAAGACGTGTCTTTGAAGAAGAGAACTTTAAATTTAAAGAATAAAAATACCAGCTCTTAAATACGTAAAACAAGTACAACAATGGTACAACCTCAAGTAGCGACGTTGAAGTTTATTAAAGTTAAAGTGTAAATCGAGTACTCCATTTAGAACTTTTACCACAGCATACGGATATTGCTGGTGCTTATTAAAGCAGTCAAGTCTAGGACGAAGGAAACTAACAAAGATTCCACCTACATCTTGCCTATATTAATACCGTGGAGGCCGGACAAGACAGAATATTAACAATAAATTGGCATCGTGACATGCTTGCTTTTGTAAAATATAATTCCAAATTAGCATATTATACAATTTCTGCGTATCAAAAATAAAGCTTATGGAACAGTTATAAATATCATTAAAGTAAATATCATTAGGTATCATCGCAAAGGGATATCACGAGGATGCGGCACTGCGCACCTGCTATTACACCGCGTAATAGGTATATTCAATAAAATTCATTTCAACTGGTTTTTTGTATCATACAATATATGTTTTTATAATAAGATAAAAAAAAAAAATAGGCAGTCATGGGCATAAACTTAATATACTAAAAAGTTTATGGAACTGTCGACAGAAGTGAAAACTTAAACGAAACGACGAACTTAAAACGTCACATTAACTAACAGGTTGGTGACATTAATTAATAAAGAGCTGACAGAACTCAATGTTTAGACTAGCGCCCTCTAGTGGATGTATATATGTATTATTATCGTGACGGTCACGAGTTCAGCAATCAGCAAAAGTGCACAAACGTGGCTAAAGAAGTTTACACTTCAAAAAAAAGTGTGTGTCAGCTCTGACTTACGACTGGAGTTTACAATTCACTGGAGTCTCTCTCTTCCTCCCTCCCCCACTCACTCATTCACTCACTCACTCACTCACTCACTCACTCACTCACTCATTCACTCACTCACTCATGCACTCACTCACTCACTCACTCACTCACTTAATCACTTACTCACACACTCACTCACTTACTCACTCGTTTACATAAAAAAAGCACACCCCAAAATTCAAATAAAACCTAAATCTGGTTTATTTACATGAACATATTGCTTATAATATGCATACATTTACACTTATATATCTTGACGTACTATAGATTAAGTTTTCCGTAAACGACCTGGGAGCATGGCGACATACGCAGAAGTGCTATGGTACAAAATGCATTGAACAAGATGTTAAGTGAAAATTATCTTCCAATTGGTTGTGGTATATGTTAGTTGAACACATGTTAGATAACAATGTGGTTAAATGAAATATTACTTTCCTTTCCGTTTTAGACAATAGCACAAGACCATATTCTCCAATTACCTATAAACATGCTGCATAACTCAAGGCAATGCTAGTTTTATGTAGGAACTAGAACTCCCGAATAACGTTGTCTAGATCACTAAATAAATTAAAGGTATGACTTCAATGGTACCGTTATTTTTCTTTTAAATAAGTAAACCTTTTTGATTTGCTATAATCATTAAAGCTGTATTAAATTGTTACTACGCAGATGGTGTAGTGGTTTAAGCAGACACTTCCCTAAGTAGAGTAGTAAGATAAGTAATAAAAAAGGAAGAAAGTTACAGAAGTTTAAGACTGCTTCAAAACAAACAGATTCAGGTTTCGGGGAGAGAAGTCAATATGAACCAACGACGTACCAAAATATATTTTTTACAGACCTTAATTATTATATTATTCAAGTTTATTTATACTTAATTGGATATGTAGGTACAACTTCTAAGTTTGTCCTGTTCTAGCCTAAATTGGTTAGTGTCTAATTAAAGATATAAAATGATTTTCATGTATGCTACTCGATTTGTATAACTACTCTACCAACATTTATAATGCCATTACAGTAAAAGATTATTTAACTATGGTAGTCTCCATACGCGTTTAGTATCATTATTATATTTCATTTGAGTGTATTAACAAATTGCAAATCATACATTACTATAATGTACAAAATAGCATTATTTTTCTCAGTTATATATGTCTCGAGTACAGGATGAGAATATCCCTTGTATTCGATATTTGTCGGTTATAATGAGAGCACGTATGATGTTGCGGAGGCGAGCCCAAATAATGTTCATTATAACTACTTGAGGAATCTCTTACATTTTAATAATATCACGAATTCATTTCTTGTATGTATATGGGAAGCAAATTTCCATTTTCGGAAACACATAATTTAGGTGTACATTAGACTTTTTGTACCTACGTAATAAAATCACAAAGGCTAAAAACTAAAATGTAAAAAATTGTCCCTTACAATAGACTCATTTATGACGGCACATCGTGTGGTTTTAGTCGGTTCAATTCCGACATACCACTTCACTGGCAGCCCCGGTGGGGTGATGACCCGAGGGGGTTTCCAAACGATGAAAAACAAAAAAGATTTAAGCTTTGTCCAACATTAAAATTTATACCATTTACTTAAGTCCTGTACTTATATATTAACTTATTATTAAACTCTGGGCAAACAAGTCTTGGTTTTCAAGCAACACTGTCGTGAAATGTCCTAGTTGGCCGAAAAAAGAAGCAGTAACCATTTGCTTACCATTGCTTCGACATTTCTTAATTTTTGTCGGCAATTTTTTACAAAGGGAGACCCATTCTGCCGATTGCCTTTTCTTTCCGGTTCAAAGCATTAAACTCAGGTTTCGTCACATGTCACAATATTATAGGCAGCGTATGACTGTCCTCCATTAAACTTTATTATCATTTTACGGCAAAAATCGGCTTCAACACCATATGCCAATTGAAGTCTCTGGCAACTCTCTTATTGATGAGAGATAAGCCACAGCTGAAATCGTAAAAACCATTGAGCGAAAATTTATCGGATTCAATTCATTGTAATACTGACACACAATTTTCTAAAGGATGCCACAATTGAAAAAACTTGAAAAACAAGTGACAGTCTCGCAAATTAAAAAGTTACATGTTCACAGAGAGTTCCAATTTTCAATTGTGTAATTACTTTTTTTCAGGATTGCAAGGAATTGGTCCGAGGAGCTAAAAGGGACCTCAACGGAGACTTGGTAGCCGTCCAGATGAGATATCAGCACAAGGTCCAACTGTGAAGGTGCATATCTTTCCACATCTGGGACTCGGGTAGGCGTTGATACCGGTTGTGTCAAGCTATATGTCAGGGTGAAGACCCGCATGATAGGTTTTGCGTGGGCGTTATAGACGCCAAGTGTCATGATTTGTGCAGATGGGGTCTGCTGCAGCACCATGTCTGTAGCCATTTGCACGTGGTCGATGACATAGTCATGTCGAAGCCTAACGAAAAAATAAAACATTCATCTTACTATTACTAACACCGAGACTGTCATACTAATTAACTGTTATCATCCCACATCACATCAATTAAAATCTGTGACTTTAATGACAGATTTTAACGTCGTTAAAGTGCAGTAAATATATAAGAACTGTGTATATGCATATATTTTTTTACAAAATCTTAGAGATTATGTGAATTATTCTTGTGAAGATATATTGCTGTGACTTTAATGACAGATTTTAACGTCGTTAAAGTGCAGTAAATATATCGCACATAGTATAATTTCTAATCTCAAGAACTACTAGGTCGAATTGAAAAATTATTTTAGTGTTGGATAGCCCATTTATCGAGGAAGGCTATAGGCTATACAACATTACGCTACGACCAATAGGAGCGGAGCAGTGACTATAAATGTAGGTGAAATTACGGGGACGGCTAGTGTTATTATATACAAAAAAGATGTATCTCTATATGTTTATACGTGGTCTAGAACCAATAGTAAAAAATATACTTGATTTGGGCCTAGATAGCGCTGTTTGCCATCTAGCGATCACAATTTTATTATTTAAATACTAGCAGGACCTGCGCATATTTATCCGCGTGTACATATTTATATATTTTGCACGGAACCCTAATTATTTTTCAAAAATTAAAGTAGCCTAAGTTACACCTTATAACACCAGTTATCTGTCAGTGAAAGTCCCGTGGAAATCGGTCTACCTGTTCCAGAGATTAGCTGGAAGAAACAGACAGTTTAAAATTTTAAGTACTTTTTTTTAGGCATAGGTATCGTGCAAATATCTGTATGAGCTTAAAAAAAATGCGTGGCAGTCTTTGGAGACTGCCAATAGAAGTGAAAACTAAGTAACTTGTGAATTGTATCGTCGAGCTGATATACTATTTGTATATAATAACGCACGGAAGTACATCTATGTACAAATATACACAGTATAAATATAATTATAATAATAATAATATTTATTTTCTTACACAAAGGTTAACTTAAGTTCTATAGTATTTTTTAACATAATTAAGGAACATTGACCTTTGTGAGAGACTGGTATCTGAACTAGGAAGATCCTGTCAGACAGATTGCCAGGCTTCCCACATACATCGAGTCTCAGATAGTGTGGACAATATGAGCCATATGTAGTAGTTACCAAATAAACCACATAAAATAACAACATATATGTAAATATAAATATATATATATATATCTCATGGGAAGCGTGCGGTGACGATGACGCGAGTTTCACGCATTTTGTTCACCCGAAAAGCACACATATATACACAGTATACATATAGCTCATGGAAAGCGTTCGGTGACGATGACGCGAGCTCCATGATTTTTGTTCACCCAAAAAGTGCTCAACGCGCCTAAAGAAGTTTTCACTTCAAAAACTATTATTTTGACATTACAAACAGACACTTCAATTTTATTTATTTGTATTGATTAATCTTCAAGTAGCAGCCTGCCACCCACCAGTTTGGTTTTCAATATGTATTACTGTAAGTAATATAAACTTATGCGCCTTTGGAATCAAACTGAATATATTAATATGGGTACAAAAACTGTGTATATGCATGTATTTTTTTACAAAATCTTAGAGATTATGTGAATTATTCTTGTGAAGATATATTATGTAAAAGAGGAAACTAAAAGATGATGGAATGACTAGACTCTTAGGGCCATATCACATATTCAGACCGTGAATTTACAATGGGTTTCATTCCGCTCGTTACTCATAACATAATAGCGCTCGAGTATCCTCTTGTTAAATAAAAAATTGCAATGGAATTAATTAGAATACAAACAGCTTTCAGGGTTACCTCAATTTGTGCTTACTTAAGTAATTAGAGATCGAAATTTCTACTCAAGCATTGTTTCATTTAATTGGAGTTTGAGGATATTTCTGTAATAAATGCAATGTTTAAGTTTTGATTCTTTACAGCAGTACTTAGATATACATTGTTTTTGTTCACGACTCGAGTCAGATAAAATACATCTGTAGCTGAGATGATTTCAAAGGTCTTTGCTATCCCATATTAAATGCGTAGGTTTGTATATTATGTAAGTAAAATGTGTATGTATTCGTCAATGTAAATATTATATGATGTTACACAACATTACCATTTAAATAATATTTTTATCTTAAAAATACATTTGTCATCATCATCATCACCATCTTCCTGCGATTTTTTTGGGGTTGGCGCAATGTGTAACTTTCTGCTTCGCTTATAAGGAAATACTTATCTTAAATCTTATTTCATTTTGTTAATTCTAAAATTGTAGAATGTGGGGAACATCCTCTTATACAAATCTTATCGTAAGCAAACAATGCCTTGTGATTAATCTTTTTCAAAGATACTGTGAAACTTCATATAAACTAAATCAGTTTTACAGTCTTAAACTATTAAACATATTTTAACAAAAGAAGTAAGTTAAGTAGAATTGCGTAATTAAATTCTTGAAAAAATTTTCTCTCATCGCTGTAAAGTGAAAATCGAGACCTTTAAAGTTCTACTTCTGCGATGCATTGTTTCAAAAAGCTGCACAAGTCAAGTGGCTCACTATTCCGCAGGTAAAGCGATTTTTAGCTGAGACAGAAAACTGTCATGGATTTGGATTGCACTTTGTCTTCATAAGTATATTAATATCGATAAATAAATAAACGAATTAATAAATATGGATATTCAAACTGCTGCAAAATATTCGATGGTCATTACCCGTCAGATGGAGTACATCGTACGGTAGTGATTTAATAAACAAAATCTTAAATCATATCTTTCATTTCAAAAAAATTCCAATTTATGCGTACAGAAATTAACAACAAAAAACTATCATCAGCATTTCCGAAATACAATTAAGAAAAACTAGTAATATTCACACATTTTCATTATATTTGCGTTATCGAGAAATCGAGAATCGAGAGTCAAATTCGTATCCTTTCTGACGTTGCAATCTAAAACAACGATCGTCAAATATAAAGTATTCACATACTACTTTCATTCGAAACCTCGTCATTTCTTCGTCGTCAGTCCACTAACTTTTGGTCATATCTAAAGGATAAGCCTAGGTTAACAATTACACGTACGTTTTTTAGAAAACGGTTGTGCCTACTCTTCCACAGGGTTTGGATATTTCAAAGTAATTACGAGTTTCGTTCATTTTGTCTAGTCATCCATACGAATTAGTGACAGGGTAAAAACAGACTAGTAATTATAACACCCTTCTTGTATCGTGATGCTTTAAACTGGACATTCGAAAATAAAAACGCATAGATTTAACTAAAATTTTCACAAATCGCTGGTAATAGCTAGTTATTAGAGATGGCCCTAATAGTGGTTTCACCGAATAACCGAATACCGAATATTATTCGGTTTAACTTTTACCGAACCGAATAATCGGCCGAATTATTCGGTTTACATTGTTTTGCTGCGTATAAATGTTGATTTAAAGTTTAAAAATAAATATTGGTCCCGATTCTATTGTACACTCGACTAAACTAAAACCTGACTTAATTTCTTCATATGAAATCAACCTTGTCTTCTTCGTAACAAGGTCTATTTGTTACTGGCATCTATTTTTCAGTGCCACTAAATTTCACTAAAACCTGTCAACTTTATTTCCACGCAGCGAAAGTCCCCATTTATTCAAATGCCGTATAATTGCCGTATAAAAACTTGTTCAAAACGAACTAAGATGGCGTTATTTTAATCGACACCTACGAAGACGCTTACTAAAAACACAGAGCAAAAGAGATGGCATTCAACGGATAGCGGCTCTCGCTACGTGGCATTAAAGTTTATTTAAGCGTGTCAGATTTTAGTCGACAAATAAATTGCTTATTTCGATAGCAACATATGTTACCTACTTGTTTAAATTTGAAATAAGACCTTGTTTCAAAGTGTACAAGGTTTACATTTGTATGAAGAAAATTTAGTAAATTATAGTGAAGAGAGTAAATACAACAGAATTGACACCAATATCTATTAAAACTAGTAAATTGTTTGTCTTTATAGGTCACGTCAACAGCCAGCTTTTTAGCATTAATGTAGGTATATTTATACCCAAAAAAAATGAACCCCTGAGTTGCTACTATTGCACATAAGAAACTAAGTAAGTTTATCGGTTATTTTTAATAAATAAACAAAATGTTTGGATATTTCAATACAATTATATTCCGTTTGAGCTGTTTATATCCCTTATTACTTATTGCGTTTAGGGCTTGGCACCCATTGACCTAGTGCCTTTATAATGTTACCTGTTATTAAAAATGTCAATTGTCACGTGTATTGTAGTCGTTTTCAAAAATAGAGTGTTTACTGCATATATTAATAACAATACAAAAAAAAATGTACATTTATTCTTTAAACACTTTGAAAGTAGCATTGAACTATCAGTATTTACCTGAGAAATGTTACTTTATTTTGATTTTCGCTGTATGTTACACCACAATCCAAATTATTATTTATTTTATTTATTTATTTATTTATTTATTTCTCTTTATTGTACACCTTTAATTAGTAAATAGTGCAAATATAAGTTACAAATGTTAAGGTATAACCGGCGGTCTTATCACACACGGCGATTTCTTCCAGACAACCTTTGTACGGATATTGTCAAATGTAATTGAGGGTAGTCTGTGGTGTACAATATAAGGTTATGTTAATATGCTGTAAACTGAATACTATATATAACCATAAACGTATCACATACATATACCAATATTAATATTACTTATACATACATTAAAATATATAGACATATTTTTATATTTATATTTAAAATATAGAAAGATTACGATGAAAACACCAAAATTAAAACTGTATTCTATTTCAACAGAAATATTTTTTTCGAAACGGGTTTCACGGTCCGGTATATTCTGTCTCTTTCTCACACCTAGGTTTTTGTATAAGGCTGGGTATCTTACTCGCACACATTGTTCGTCTATTACACACTAGTAGTATGTAGTAAACTAATACTACATACGTTTATGATAATTACAAAGCAGTTGAGTCCTCGTCGTTTGAATGAGAAGAATATTAGATAAACAGCAAAACAAAAGAGGTTGTAATATATAAACAATGTTGACTTCGAAGGAAGGCCAAGCTTACTTGTTAAAATAACAAGAATCGATAGTATAACAAGGACTGCATTAGGCGTTTATTGCCCGTGGTCCGATCACGGAGTTCTACTGATCGATCCATGGGCAATTTTTTTTGGCAGTGGTTCGTTCAATCGAACCACGGGAAATTTTGATTTACCGTAATCCTATCGATAGGACTAAGGGCAACTTTGTTTGCCCGTAGTTCTACTAACTAAAATGAGTAGGTAATGATTATCTTTGTATGTAAACTACATACAGTAAAATTGGTCGATAAAAAAAACATACATTGTTACCTACCTATTCATAGGATCCTTGTGAATTAGTTTTCTCTATCCTAGACCAGTGTAGCCTGTGTTTTTTTCAATGGTAGTCGATTTAGATAGTGATATTTGTTTCATTAATAGAAAAGGCGGAACAATACTCTTATTAGACGATTTCCCATATTATAAAATGCGTCAGTATAAAAATGGTTCGGCTGTGTGGCGTTGTGCTAATTATAAGAAACAGAAATGCACGGGTACAATAACGCTTAATAAGGTAATTTTTCTTGCTGGTTGTTTCATAAAAAAAAAGAAGTGCACTTGAAACAAGATGTGACCTAAATAAACTTTCCATTTTCAGGAAAATATTGTACTTAAACATAAAATCCACCAGTGTCTACCTAACAAGGCCAAAAATATTGTTGATAAAACTTTATCTAATTTAAAAGCAACTGTTAAAAATTCCGATCGCCCAATGCCTCAGTTATATAATGAAGCGATTGCAAAACTGGAAGATTCAGGCCTAAATTTTATTCAAAATATGCCTTCTCTAGTATTCAACATAGACAATGTATAATGAAAGGAATAAGTTTATAAATTGTTCAAAAACAGTATTTAAAAACCTATAAATGCCATTTCACAAGTATTTCCACAATCTAAAATTATTGGATGTTATTATCATTGGACCCGGGCAATATGGCGAAAATCAAAATCATTAAAAGTTACAAAAAATAAACCACAAAAGCGAATAATTTCGTTAACCACAGCGTTACCGTTATTACCGTCTGAAGTCATTTCTGAAGGATGGGAATAAATAAAACATGAAAGTGAAACTGTTAATATTGAAACATTTGTGAATTATATAGATAGACATTGGTTCAAAAAAGAAATAGTAAAATTTATAAGTATTTTCGGACAACGCCATCGGACAAATAACGTTATCGAAGGATGGCATGCAAAATTAAATAGATCATTAAATAAAAATACGGTAATATTCCAACGACTTCTGACAATTTTACAAAAATACGACAAGGAAGGAATTACAAATTTAAAGTACGGAATAAACAAGAAAAGTAGGTCTAAAATATCGATTACAAATGATGATTCTTGTTCTTGTTTGTTTTTTTTTTAAGCTTTTTTTTTTTTTCTTAAAAAAGACAACTCCCGATTTTATTATGCAAATCCAAATGGAGCTACTTAATGCCGATATACTCGTAAATGTTGGGCTTGCATTAGAGAAGTTGCGTTACTACATACGATAATTATGTACTTAGAAGCTATTTTTTTGTTGGAGGTTTTCACTGTTTAAGTTTTAAAAAGATTACAATAAATTTGATTTATGTATTGTTGTTGTTCGGTTCCTTTTATAATATTTATAGTCGGTCCATAGGAAAAAATATTCGTCTTGGTCATACTCAATCAGTAGATCTAGTACCAATGAAATTTAATGTTAGTAGAAGAATGGTTCGATTGAACGAACCACTGCCAAAAAAAATTGCCCACGGATCGATCAGTAGAACTCCGTGATCGGACCACGGGCAATAAACGGCATTAGGTGAAATAGGGAATAAACAGATTAGTGATTTTACAACATTCCTTGTTTCAGTTAAAAGCTGAATAGCGTAGTCGCTGGAAATTCAAATCCTATCAATTCTGGTTGTGACTCTGCAGAATTACGTTTTTGGTAGGAATCGATAGGGAAAAACCTGTAAAACAAAATGTATGTGTTGCGCAATGATTCTTATGGTAGGAATTTTCGTGAAAATTCAAAAACTGCGAAACTTTAATCAATCAATCTTAAGTCAGTTAAGTTACTCTGGTTCTGTTAAAGATAACCAGGCTCAAAATCTTCCTTACAATGCTGCCTATCTGCCTATCAAGTTTGGCTTATTTTCATTAAAAACCAGAATCTAAAGAGATTAATCGAGACTAGAGTAACCATATATTATGATAAATCGATACTATTATAATTACTACACTGGTACATAACTATGTAAGTAATTATTCGTACAGTCGCAATAATGGATTTGCAATAATAGGCAAAAGTTTTCGATTTTCTGTTACTAACATAAGTAGTATAGAGACACAACGCAAGATGCGTGAATTCATCACGGTGAGCATGATATTAGTTAGGTATATAATCCATAGCCTTCCTCGATAAATGAGCTATCCAACACTAAAAGATTTTTCAATTTGAACCAGTAGTTCCGGAGACTAGCACCAACCAAACAAAAAAATCTTCAACGTTATTATATTAGTTTAAATTAGGCTAAAGAATTTAACATGAGAATATAAATCAGTAAACTATATTAACCTATTATTAACCTTCCTTTACAAGTAAATTTTACAAACGTGAGTCCAAGCATGTTTACATAATATTATTTTCATCAAGCAATCCGTATGTCACTTTGTGTGTATAAAAAAACATATAGGACCATAGGGTGTAAAAGGACAGTTAATATTTATGATAGAGGGATAAAGTATAAAATTATTTTCTTTAATAACAATTACGTCTACTATCGCAAAGGATGTGAATAAAGAAATTATCATACTGTTATGTTAAAATAATTGCTGCAACAAGCAGACATAATATTTGAGTATAAAATAGGTCACGGTGAAGGAACTGTTAACTCGGACACAAGGAAAAACCGAGTTCATCTTCTATTTAGCTACAACTTAATACAACTTTAGTTCATCTAAAAAAGAATATAAAAGAAAACACTGGGAAACTATACTACTTCATAAAACATGTCAATTGACTCGTTTTGTATTAAACATTATAAGACATATGACTAAATAATTGAACAAAATTAGATTCTACCAATGTTTAAACATTGCCAATAAATCTTTTAATAAGTTAAATTTGACATTATTAGATTATTTTTACTTGTAGGTAGCTTATTCGAACACAGCTTTCTAACTCCAAAAGCGTACACAATCTTACAAGTTACAACGGTATAAGGTGGGGCAAATTACACAAAGGCGTGTTACTTCCTGTACAATATTGTCACGCAATTTTTTGTAGCAGGAGGGTGGAGCCGCATTTATGAATATTTTAGAAATGTCTCAGAAATGTTCTGTATTAATGATATAATGCAATTACATTATTTCCATAAAGCAAGATTTATAGGATCTCATACGATATTTGAAATATTTGATTTACTGTTTTATGATAAAGTTTACAAGTTCTTCTAACAGTCACAAAGTTGTATAGAATATCATTTAATAAAAAACAATTAGAACCTGTCACGCAGAAATTCTTAAAATTACAAATTTCCTACGAGAATATAAATTAAAAGTTTGAATACTGTCAAGTATTCAAACTTTTAATTTATATTCATAACATGTAATATTATTATTAAAATTAATACAAAATGGAATTCAGTACAGCGACAATATTTTGTTAATTTTATATTTAAACTGATTTTCAAAGGCAATGTTATTTTTAATAGGTGGTAGTTTGAAAACCCTTCTTCTGCTCAGGTCCTCATAATCACTAGAGTTAAGCTATAGCTTATGAGTAATAAGTGTGATTTTGAGAATAAAAAGCTTTCTGACACTAAGCAACTGAGTTTCCCTATACAGTAGATTAGTAGGAAAGCGAAAAGGGCTTTTTAGTATTGTTTCCAGATTTATACGGTGTACTCTTTTATTAGATGGGATGGAGCAGAGCCTCCCCAAGCCGCAATGCCATACGTTAAAATCGATTCGCAAGGAGCAGTGTACACAGTGAAGACCGGAGCCACATCCGGAAATATTTTCATGATATGGATGATTTTTCTGACTCTTATAGATGTGGCCACAATGTGCTCGCCAAAAGTGAGTCTCTTGTCTATAATAACACCATGGTATTTACCTGACTTTAATTTCTTGATGCGAACAAATTGAAAGTTTTAGGGATGTATCCACACCGGCAACAGTAACGATATTGCAAGAGTGAGCTATAATTTTTTAGGTACTCGGTTGGAGCTAAGGCGGTTGAATAGATTCAAAGGAAGACCCGGGTACCTATATTTCCTCCTCACCAAGATTGGTGTAAAAAAGGGTAAAAAGCTTTTGCTAGGTCCAGGAATATTCCCAGCAACGGTATCAATTAGCTTATGCTTCACAACTTCCGTTGATATTCCTCGTTGGAATCAAAATTGTAAGTGCACTCAATGATAGCCTAAACCTTGATTTAATTTGTCTAACCAACCAAATAGTAGAATCAAATATATCTTACAAGCGCTCTCGCCATCACGAGCTGGTTCATTACCCGTTACAGTGACGGAGTAAAGATTACCTCGTTCAAAGCATATTGTCAAAGTTTTTACACCAACAACCAGGGCCGAGCCGCCCATATGTGCGAAATGTGCGGCGCACACAGGCGTCAGGGCAATAGGGGCGCCGGATGAAATGCGAACGCCAATTACTTACTGAAATTCTTTTTTTTTACCCAATAACATTCATCATGGTTGAGTATCGATAAGTAAGTAGGTATAAATCTCCAAAACAATATTTACGTCTGTGGTTTAAGTTTACATTAATTGAACTGACCCGATGTTTACCTCTCGGTTTTTAGTTTAGAACCGCAGCTGTCGCTATATTGCTTATTATCGTCGGGTGGAAAGAGAGTTCAGGAATTCAATTATATCCATATTAGTATTTTATTTAAACTGAATCAAAGTATGTATGTAAATAATTTAAATCGCGTTTTATCTTTTAATCTATTAACTAAAATAATATAAAACGAGAAAAAACATTACCAACGAAAGTTGAAAAAAAAAATTTCATGGCGAAACACGATGACAGAAAAAAAGAGACGTTTCATAGGTTTCGCACACAGGCGCTGCCAAGAGACGGCTCGGCCCTGCCAACAACCTATGGAACATTTCATAATAATGGGTATAGGATAATGTTTGCATATATATTATGCACATATACATGTATCCCATACATTTATTGAACTAATATTATAAAAGCGAAAGAAACTCTGTCTATTTTGTTGTGTTTTTACAGCTAAACCAAGTTCATATCCCACTTATATTATAAATGTGAAAGTTTGGATGGATGGATAGATAGATGGATGGATGGATGGATAGATGTTTGTTACTCTTTCACGTAAAAACCACTGAACCGATTGCAATGAAACTTGGTATGTAGATAGCTGGAGACCTGGATTAACGCATAGGCTACTTTTTATCCCGATATTCCCACGGGATCGGGACTCACGCGGGTGAAACCGCGAGGCGCTGCTAGTATATTATATAAATTTACAAACATACACATGTATATTTAAATCAAAGTCATAGTTTATTAATGTTACAAAGTTATATCACTATATATAATAAAACAAAGCCCCCCGCCGCGTCTGTCTGTCTGTCTGTTCGCGATAAACTGAAAAAATACTAAACGAATTTTCACTGACATTTTTTTGACAGAGTGATTCATGTGAAAGGTTAAGTGTATAATTTGTTAAGATTTTGTGTAAATTTGTTGAAATATTTTGATGATTGTTGAAGATGTCTCTGCTACCCGTGCGAAGCTGGGGCGGGTTGCTAGTTCTATTTATAACTATATACTAGAAATTTATAAACTAAATCACCTTTCAAGGAAAACGTGTAGTCACTGTAATACCATATTTTACCTGAACGAATTCTTAAGATTTTTTCATAACACCTATAAGAGATTAATTGAATTACGTTGCTCCACGTATCATTCATCATACAAAAATATTCATACAGATTACTTTACCAGAATAATAACATTATTATAACAGGTGGTAGAAGATCCAGCATACCTTCACTAAAAATAAGTTCTTGAGTATTATCAAAAAATTTGTAGGGCATTTTTGTCTACTGACAAAAAATTTGCAAATGGAAAATGGTCGTTTAAACCATCCTTTTCGTATGTGGATAATTTTGAAAAAAAAAACATGATAACGTTATTCGACTGCGTAAGGGACATACTGTAAAATAATAGAAAGCCTTGCCTAAAAGAAATCTAGAGAAGTACAACCGGATGTAGCTGATATTTTCTGTATTCTTAAGGTCAAAGCGGAAAATATATCACCCTACCTACCTACCATACTTTGAGTTCTACTTTTAACAGACTTCAAAAAAGGAGGAGGTTCTCAATTCGACTGTATGCTTTTTTTTTGTTATGTTTGTTACCTCAGAACTTTCGACTGAGTGAACCGATTTTGATGATTCTTTTTTTATTTGAAAGCTGGTGCTTCCCGTGTGGTCCCATTTGGTCCAGTTCTGACATCCACGAGAAAATCATATATAAGTCTTTTTTAGATTGGTTTTTTTAGTTGAAGTCGGTTTTTTTTTTAAAGAATTATTAATGTTTTCGTAAAAGTTTCGTATGAGTTTGACCTTGTATTCTATGTACAGTAAGTCAATGTGTAATAAGAAGTTTAAGTAAATTAATTAACTAAATTAACTGCCGCTACTGGTAACGGGTTAGATATTTTAGTTAAAACTAGCTTTTCCCGTTACTCTTATAGACGATAAAAACGGGGATAAGATCTACAACTCTACTTAAGTAATTGTGATAAGAACGTGACACAGTATTTATTTATTTCTTTACTAGAAACCCGCCCCGGCTAAGCACGGGTACAAATTATATACCAAAACCTTCCTCATAAATCACTTTGTCTATTAGTGAAAACCGCATGAAAATCCGTTCAGTAGTTTTTCAGTTTATCGCGAACAGACAGACAGGCAGACGCGGCGGGGGACTTGTTTTATAATATGCAGTGATAACTTTAGTATGTTGAATCAACTCAATTCCCTTGTTTTTTTCATGAAACTGGAACAAACAAACAAACAGATATGAAAAAATAATTACTCTTAATTTCTTTTTAAGTATAACTATATAATATATTATTATTTATTTATTTTAGTTTAATTATAACGGCTGTAGGCCAATAATAGTAATTGAAAATTACATCTTTCATCTTTCTCACTGAATTTCAAACATGTAACCAAACTTACCACCCATCCATCCGCAAACAAATCAATAGTTGAGTCCGAATACAGGAGTACGTTAAAGCCCTCGTCACACAGAGGCGGGAGCCGCGGAAAAGCGACCGCGATCCGGGACGGGATTTTTTTATAATATTCGAATTTGTATGCAACCTGTTACATAGCAACGGGCGCGTTCCGACTCGGTGCGATGTGACAGGTTGCATACAAATTCGCGGTCGCTATCCCGCGGCTCCCGCCTGTGTATGACGAGGGCTTAAGGGTAGAAAGCGAGCGTGGTCGCGGTACTAGCGAATTGGTTCTGATAAATATGTATGCATCGTATCTTAAACGATTTTGTTATTTATATTATATACAACTAAGGTGGTAAGCAAACGCACGGCTCGCTTGATATTGACCTTAAATATCCGAAAAAAAAAAATAACACCGCACAGCGCAACACAATACAAACACAATCACTTAAAAGAATATATATAGTTTAATCCGAGTTAGATTTGTACATACATACATACATTTAATTTACGGGTACAGTTTTTTCACGTTTCATAAGAGTACGAAATATTTAAAATGTCAGTATTATATTCAGTAAAATTTAAAATTGTCAAAGAATTTTAATTTAAAAAAAAAATATGGAAACCAACAGACATTTGTAAAGACTTTCAAAAAAATTTCATATACTCGTATATTCCTTGCGATTTTGATGTGAAAAACAGTGATGTGTGCAAAAACACATCCTACGATTAATGTGTGCGAGAATAGTTGTTAAAAAGATATTACGTAATGTACAGATATGAGTGTAAAAAGTAACAATTGGGTAATATATTACATAGATTTGCTCCACCATAAAAGGCCCTTGCCGGATTCGAAATTCAATGGGCGCACTCAAAATATAACCGAATTTCTTTAATAATCATGAATACATCTTACGAAAATTGTATTCTAATAATAGGGTTGACAAGAATATTCAGATTCCTACAGAAATGTTTACAGGTAATTTTGATATTACGTACAATAATATGAAACACATTACAAGCACGATATCGGCTATACAGATGAATCTGACTTTATTGATAACAATATTTTTTGCTTTTAATCATAGGTCGTTTTTAAGCTAAGGAAAACAAATATTTTTATGTAAATGAACGGCGTTAGACGGATTAAATGATAAATCATTTAATGCTACTTAATCTAAGGCCGCTCATTTAGGTAAACCTCTCCTGTGGAATACTGGGTTTATCGTGAAATTTTTATTTTAATATTTTCGTTTTCACATTAAAAACAAGAATATTAAATTGTGAGCGTTTCACGTTCCTTACAGGGTATATATTGCAAATGTGAAAGTTATTAAGTGTGTTCGTGTGTATGTAGGAGTGAGTACATTCACGATGAAACCGCAGAATTAATGTATACGGGCACCGAGATTCGCGTAGCAAAGCCACAGGCAAGACCTTGTTAGAGATATTGAACAGTTTGTAAATAGTTGAAAATTTCTTAAAGGTAAATCATGATTGAAATATTTACTGTTAACTTCCCTAACTGCTAACTTAACTAAGTTTAACTCGAGAAATAACTAAATTGGTATCAAAACAATTTTAGAGTCCGCAAAACGAAATACTAGAAAAAAGTCAGCACGAGTGATAGTGTTGATTGGTAGTGGACATATTTAGGCAATTCCTCTGTTTTTTTTTAAATAGTCGTCCTAAATCGCATTCAATTTGTTTGTGAAATTAAAGTACAATTTACAAAATTTAATAAATATTTTTTTTTATACTTCTTGTACATGGTACTGTAATTTCGTAAACAACTCCCGCAGTCTTTATCGGTAATAACTAATTTAGTTATGCGCGTTGAATAGTTCTTAGTGATTCGAATATTTACAACCTGAGAGGCATAGTGGATAAGTTTTTTAATTATGTCCAACCTAAATAAAATAAATTTGATCAAAGAGTTTAATAAGGCATATTTGGTTTAAGTCGTATGTATTTACCATTTACTGTTACTACTGCAGCACATGCGCCATGATAAACTGTCACTACATAGAATTTTCATTAACAGAAATATTCATTACTTTTAATTATCACCACGGTTACCACCGTCCAGAAATCCAGTTATTTTCAAAACCAATTTTTATCTTGTCAGTCTACTGTTTGGGTTACGTAGGACACTTCTGTAATTTTCTGTATGTTATACATACGTGGGGTACACTGATAGTTTTGAGTAACTCATTAATAAAACAATTTACATGTAAGGTAATATATTTACTTCTTTCCGAAGTATTCTCCATTACATTTTGAACACTTTTTCATTAAGTCAAACCATTTTTGAAAACATGAGGACCATTGGTCTAAGGGCATGTTTTCACGTGCTGCTTGAAAGGTATCACGGTCTCTTCCGGCCCCGTAAATGTCATCTCATCAAAACTTTAATTTTTGGGAAAATAAAGAAATCACATGGTGCCAGGTCTGGACTATGTACGGGATGGGTCACTAGCTCTACCTTTTCAGAAGCTAAAAATGACTTTGTCTTGTTCGCGGTATGCTGAAGCATTGTCATGGTTTTTTTCCTTAACTTTTTCAAAGACACTGGGAAAACAAATGGTGGTGTACCACTCAGCATTAACTGTCTTTTGTTCTTCAAGTGGGATCGTGCAGACAGGACCCGTCCGGGAGAAAAAAAAACGCAATAATTTTTTTGCATACGTTTGTTGGTTTGCTGTTATCTTCGAACACCCATACAGAAGATTGTGAACAACATACCCATGTTTCATCTCCACACGTGACACATTACGATTGCTACATATTTTACGCAGAGTACAACTTGCGTGTGTAAAATCAAAGTAAGTTTCTTGTCACATGATCTAAAACTATTGAAATTCTGATTTGACTAAATTGAAACTTCGACTATAAGAGACAAAGATTCCATAATGTATTTGATATGAAAAACCTTGCTTAGCAATTACGTATTTTGTTCCAACCCATATCACAAACAAATTTGTTACTATCAAAACCAGATAAAAGACCAGTTAATTAATAAAATAGCAATTTCCATCGACGGCTTTATCCCGTTATTGAAATGTTCGATTAGAGAGGTAAGCTTTTTATACTTTTAGAAGTGTGCATAGTAAATTAGATCATCTCATAATTGTATTCTTGCAAGAACGGAGCTTCCAGTTGACTTGAATGCAACTAAGCTTTAATGAAATACGAAACTTGCCCTTCCATTTTAGACGTTAGCATAAATTTGACGCAGCTATTAAGTTCTCGGATATGAACTGAGATGGTCAGAGTGAATTATAAATATTTTTCAGCCATCGATTTTTATGTTTTTTTATACATGGAACGACTATATTTAAATTGTCACCAAAATGGATCGCGTGTTTCTGTGTGGAATTAACGTGATCATGTAATAAGTATTGATTTGCCTTTCGTTTGGTTACACTGGCATATATATGTAGGATTAAGTTACTAAACATTTTTGAAGTGTGCATCCAAACAAAGGAGTGTGTGAGTGAAAGGGAATGTGTAAAAAGGAAGGGAGGAGATGAACATAAGATGGCGAAATATTACTTGAATGTACGAAGCATGGTGTCAAGGTGTGAAGAGACGAAAGAAATAAAATAAAACATATTTTCAAGAAGAAAGTTTTTTTTCTCTGGAAATTCCCATTCTACATATATATAATACATATACATTTATTATTAAAGGGTGGAAAATAAATCAACGCGTTCATTAAAAAAAAAGAACCTTTGCCAGTCTCAAACAGTATGAACAGATGTTGAAATCATGTTTTGTTTCTTAACAAAACATGATTTCACAATTTCTTTTATTAACTTTAAATTGAAAATTCGACCATTGCTATGCCAATATTGTACGATGTTAAACCAACCTTTTTTTTTAACGTGTGGAACGGCAAGGAAAGTGAAAGGAAATCCCTGTGAACCCTGGTAGACTTGGCTGCCTGTTAAACAACAGGCGACCCCGCTGTGGTGTGCCGGGGATTTTCCCCCTGTCACTGAGAGAGGCACGCGCGGAACACGGTGCCGCTTAGGACGTTGAATAACCCTGTCCATCACCCCCAGACAATTACTGGAGGCCAGAGATCGACTTGCTGTCTCTGGCGCTTGGTGCGTCTTCTGCGGGACGGGAAAGTACTAGTTCTCTCCCGTTCCCTTTCCGCCGCCTCCTTGTCATACATTACCTTCTTGCAAAACGAGACAGCGGAATCCCACGCGCTCTCGCTCTGGACCATGGACATAGTCATGGTATCCATTTTCCTGCTTGGTTATAACAGAATTTGACATACATGACTGTAAGGAGGGTATTTTTCAAGACAAAGAATTAAGAGTTTTGAGTTTTTTTCTAAGACAACTCCCGCATTGACTCCTGTGTCGCGGGAGACTTTACAAACATACAAACAACGGACACAAAGAACACCCAGACTCGGGTGGGAATCGAAGCCACGATCTATGGCGTAGCAGTCAGGGTCACTAACTACTAAGTCAACAGACCAGTCTTAGTAAGAGTTAGAAGGAAAAAAATCTTAAATATTACAGATGGTACTACAAATAAAGAAACTGTTTTAAACATTTCTGACATGAAGCTTCGGTAATTCATAAACCGCTATAATTTATGTACAAGTATATCGGAAATTTCCATAAAATCTAAAGAGAATTAATTATTAATGCGAAAGCTTTAACTTGGTTAGTAATTTTTCGAGACAACAAGGAAAGCGCGTAGGATTATGAATACGCGTTAAATATTTTATTTGGTGCCTATCTTGTGTAGCTATAAAAAAATCTATATGTGTGGATTTTTTGTAATTAGAATACTACCTCTAAATACTGACAATTCCATTTCTTCAGCTTGTTTCTCACGGAGTTCGGAACATTCTTCACTTAGAAGTGTTCACTTGAAACTGAAACCACATGCTTATTTATCTATACAGCTCTTATTGTTGTTTCATTATAAATTTATATACTATTTTCGTTCCTTTAAATAATTGACTGATTATGAATTGTTAAAGTGGGCACCTCGCGAGGATTTTGGGTTCGACACCCGCACGGGACAAAAACTTGTGAGACCTTCAAATAGTTGTCCCGGGTCTGGATGTTCTTTGTCTCCTTATATGTTTGTAAAGTAGTAATAATAATAATTTATTTAAGCTAATTACAATTTGTATAAGAATACATTAAAAATGTTTAATTAAGTACAACACTGTAAAATTTGGAGACAGAGTGAACGTCTTGTTGTAGTTTGAAACTGAGTTACAGACACTGGCGCCTCCTACTTACTGGCGCCAGTGTCTGTAACTCAGTTAAGTAGATACTTACATCTAATGTGTGTGTCTGTGATTGTGTGTGCGTGTGCGTGTGTAGAGAATGTGTGTTTGAGTAAGTTTGTGTTTGTGTGTTTATTTTGTGCAATTAGCAAGGTTTTTCTGCTAAGAGTTGTTCTGTTTCTTCATAAGTTAATTTTTGAAGATAACTATTAACTTTAGTTTTACATTTCAGTTTTGTTACTAGATATATATGTTACAATTTTGTTGATGGTATTGTAAAGGTGACAGCTGAGACTCTGATAGCTTCGGCTCGCCAGAGTAGTTTTAGTAGACTTGCGTTGACTTTACTTGGTTATTCTGATTCCAAAATATCTGATTTCAGAACTTTTTCTGAAATTAGATATGTTTGACCTGATCGCATTTAAAAATATATTTAAATACTTTTGCAAAGGGAGGAAAATACAGAGAAAATATTTATAGAAAGAGGGAAGAATATATTATAATATTGAAAAGGACTTCATCAATTACAAAAATAAAATCTCAAGGTCACAATTAATTGACAAAAAGTGCGCATTAGAAAGCGTCTTTTATTTACTTTTTTAGATTTAACTTTATAAAAGGTGCGAGTATAAAAAAGTACAGTATTCTTCCTCACTGTAATTTTAAGGAGATTGAAAATCTCGAATTATTATTCTCGTGATTATTGTCCACTGTTCAATCAAAAGTATAAAATAAAACAGCAATGTTCATCAACTGTCACTCCCACCGACGCTATGATTTGCGTAAAATAGCTGTCAAGCTACTTTACATACAGGATTCCTTTTAATGAACTCTTAGCGTTGTCAATCGCTCAAGTATTGTTTAAGAATTGAAATTACCGACTCTATATATTATGACCGGGCTCACTGTGAGACCTCATATAATTTTTGTGAATACGGGTGTTACCTCTACGACTTTGTTTGAAAAAATGTATCTTTATGTCGTAAAAATTTCTTGCGAAAGTGCTAGGAATTATTGTAGGCGTTTCAAGGTATGATATCTTATTATTAAACACACACAGAACGCCTACTACTATTTTATTGTTAAGGTTGACAACTAAAGTGCTTGCCATATTTCTTGCTAACTATACTTTATCACAGTAATCTCTACGTTAGAATATAGTGCTTTTTAGTTTACTTAGCAAATGTTTTTACCAAAGGGACAGGGATACTCGTACGAGTTTATTTGTTGGCAGTAATTTTTGTCCTGATGCTTATTAAATTTTAAAGGGGAATGCCCAATTTTGACCATGAAACGCACAACAATTTGCTTTTGTTAAAAAAAAACATCTTGTTTTATGTTTAATAATCGCGGTATTCATTTATCCAAAAAGGTTGCAACATTTTTGGGCAAAAATAAAAGTACCGAAAAGATTAAAATGAAATTAGGTTAATCTGTCATTCATTCGTTTGTGCATAGAATAAAAAGTGTTGCCAATTACTCATTTTGTTAAAAAATAGTTAATTATTTTTCTCAATTGATTTTTTATGATGTCATTATTTTATTGCTAATATTATTCGTTTTTTTTTCGAAAATTATTATGATGTTATAATAATTAAACAAGCAAATTGCTAGTTGATTTAAAATTAATTCTTAAGATCATAGCAAAAACGCTACTGTACAATTTAACTGTCATTCTTATCTATTACATAAAAATACATTAAAATATAACGATTAAAACTAAAAGAAAATACATTTTAAAAGACGTACAGAACTTAGAGGCGCCTCGAAGATTATTATTTTATTAAATTATAATTGAACAAAAAATCGATATTTATAATCGATTTTATGTATTTTAAGTGGCATCATCGGATCTATTAAAACAGATAGGCAAAGAGTACCGATACAAACATTACGTTAGACAGCTAGGCCCCTATCTGTCACTGTCATGTGACAGGCTAATCACTAGTCGACTTCGTTTGCATTTGTATTATTACACTTGACATTGGCGGAATTCCTGCGCTGATTCTTGCGCGGGATAGAGTCCATAATAAAATAATATATATATTATTTTGTTTGATTGAAGTTGTTTGTTTTCTTGCGGATTTGTTATCCAAACAACGAATAAGTATTCTAAATGGACTCCGACAAAATTCTTCTTACCCTACCGACCACGGCCTGAACATGAATCCCGCTCTTGATTCTCAAGATAACCCCTGCACGATCTTGGACTCGATAGCCATTGATAATGATGACCCCAGCTTTCATACCGGCCAGAGTTCTTCCCAGCTCTCAGTAACTCATTCAAGAAGACATTTACGCTGTGTCAATTCTGGTTTAAATGTCACGAAAATACAATACATTTATTGGAAATAGTAGAAGTTGGAAATCTTATACAACAATGACTTCGACCATACTAGATAAATAGTTGGATCACGTTACCTCATAAACAAAACCTGATAATGTATGTATGTATTACAGTAAAATGATTGTTAAAAAACTGTATTTGTAAAAATAAAAACCATTTTATCACAAAAATCCAAACTTTTTTTTAAACCAATTTTTTAACCTTTTCATTCTTTAACTTATATATTATCATTTCCATATGCTTTTATATGTGTGCATTCAGGGCCGAAGTGTCTATAGTCGGTGGGCATTCCCCTTTAAAACTATAATACCATATAACGAAGTTCGAGACTTTGGCTCAATGCCAATTTAGCTTTCAATTATTATTCTCGGCTGCTTTTTATCACTATGGACAGAAGAATATTAGCCGAGGCCCCAGTTCTATAATTTTCATAGCAATGCAAATTTTCAATATAAAGCCATTTACAATAGCAATGTGCACTCGCAAACGAATCTGCTAAAATGTTAAGTTACGATTACGAATTTATGTTGTGCTTTTTACAGTATATTGTATTGAATGAAACACTTTAGTAAAATAAGTTTAATCGATTGATATACATCATACACAACATTAATGATAATATATACAAAATGACACTCACTACATACGGAAATATTTACACTTAAAGCCCGCTTAGTTACACATTCTCTTTGTTTTTGCCACATACTCGAGAAGTAAATTGTCTGTGAGTTCCTAACTCTCCCGTTTCTTCTTGTATAGTCCGATTGATCATAGTCCTAGGCACTCGTTATAATAAACTGATATTATGAACATTCGAATATTTTGCGGAATAATGCATTGAGGATGTATTTACTTCACCGCGGCGAAGAAAGGAAGTGTGAAGGCCGACGGACTCCCTGGAACAAAAAAAAAATATCTTAATAGTTTATTCATACATTTAGTTAGCCAAATAATATAAAAATTTCTACATTTATTCAATGGTGGAAAGTGGTATCAGATTCAGATTTGCATTTCTCTTCTTTGTCTGTACGATCTTGGCAGAGCGGTAGCGGATCTTATGAAGTGTAGGCTCATCACTTATCATTATAGGCTGATTTCATATGAACACGTAATAATCCTAAATGAAGTCTAAATTGGTTTAATAGTCCTAATCATAAATAGTGAATAGGTTTCTCTTGAATAGGCGTGTACCATCTTCGACTTCATTTGTCACTTTTTATCGGGTGAGTTGGAAAACAAACGCCTGTTCCATTTATCAATAAGTTGGCGTTCCTGAGTAGACTAATTCTGACATTATCATACTGCCCACGCATAAAATAGACACGAATGATGTTTTATATCTAGATAATCTTTTAATTTCCAAGTTTATTTAGATAGGTATCATCTCACGGGAACTTAAAAACCTCACGGGAAATACGAGAAACGATAAGGCAAGGTCTAGGTCTAGGTCAACCTCGGGACGTTTTGTAAAATGAATGAAAAGCTGCAGCAAAATAATCAAGAGTAGTTAAGATATGCAGATTTCATGTTGGCAGTTCTGAATATGAAGCAAAAGCGATAAGAATCAGATTGCTTAAGTGCCACAGTTTCTTTCGATTTCGGAAATTTATAATTTATTAGTCGTCTATAGAGAGTCTATATACAGGGTGTATATAACTATGGAACACTTACTTAAATCACTGAAAGGGCATCTCTCTAGCATACAAAAATAACGTATGAAGAAAAAAATATCCGTTTACCAATTATGAACGTTGAAATAAATTATTTAAATCATTCTATATTTGAAAAAAATAAGTATTTCATAGTTCATAAGTTATTTAAAAAAATTGACGAAATATGTATAATATGGATTGTATAAGAAATATTAATTGATAGTGTAAATTGATATTATTTTATTTATTTTTAATTATGTTGTTTTTTGTTTATTTTGTTTATATATTCTGTATTTTTTCGATTTATTGACCATGATTGTTTACTGATGTTTATTCTAATTTATTTCTAATTGTTTTCTAAGTGAAATAAGGTGTATTATTATTATAAGTGTAAATGGCTACCGGAAAGGATTCGCAAAACAATTGAATTATATTGTTGTTAAGTATATAAAAAACTTATATAATTAGTTGAATTTTATTGTTGTTAAGTAAATAAATTACTATTATAAAAATAAAACAATTTGTTCAAAAATTAAGTGAATCATAACATAAGATATTTCATTTTAACAGTCGAATACCTGTTTTATTATTAAAACTACAACTAAAATTACCAAAATGACGTGTAGCCTTAATAAACATAGCGGTAATGGGTAAGGTTTATAATAAAATTGGGCATCTTTAAAAGAAAATTGTTACGACGAAGCGAAGCAGACCAAACCCCTATCTCCTATATTAAGGGAATAAAAACGATTCCTCATTCTATTCACCAGGGCTATTTTCCTTCATGGTTCCTATTTCTTCGTCCCCGTTTTCGTGAATAAAGACCCTCACAACACAAATAGCTTTTTCTCTCGCATCGCTTACATATCTTGTACATTTCCGGAATACAGCCAACCTTAGGAAGGAAAATATTATGAATTTGGTGAGAGGTACTATGGAGATACAATACGAAGACTATACCAACCGTGACACCGCTATTTTTATACAGAAAATATTCTACGGCTTCATTGAGTTATATGACAAGTTGACAATATTGGCTTGTATATATATTTTTATCTGTTTCTATTAGAAGAAGGGCTATCCTTTTTATTTGTCTTAAGAGAAATGGGCATAACAATAATTGTAACCATAGAAATCTAAAATACACTTAGCCAAATAGTTTTAAACCTTTGACTTGTTGAAGTGAAAACTTCTTTAAGCACGTTGGACACTTTTGGTACGGGCAAAAGCACTGAACTCGCGTAACATATGTCAGTTATATTTTCACTTTTGACGTGCAGTCCCACGACTGACAGTTTTTATATTCTCATGGTATTGGTTGGCAGGATGAATTCAATGCGTCCGACCAAAACTAATTCAGTGTGATAGTATGACGGGTTTTTGCTCCTACTATATTGATCTGCTCTGAGCTTGTTTGCATAAGTCTTATTACCCACTTTTACATCAAAACCGAGCAATATAAACAACCCCTTTCCGAGACGTCTTAATAAAAATCATAGACGTATTTTATATCTTTCCGAAGCTATTGATACAATTACTTGAGTGCGAATTGCTAGACTCCTTCGGAATCAATTTCAAATGACTCATTGTTTCGAAATATATAACTCCTTATTTCGGTTTGTAGGTACTTGTTGATTATCTTTTCTTATCGTTTCTTATATCTATAATATCCAGTTTTTTTTATGGTAAGGAGGCAAACGAGCAGACGGGTTACCTGATGGTAAATGACTACCGCCGCCCATGGGCACCTGTAACTCGAGAGTCACAAGTGCGTTGCCGCCCTTTAAGGTGGGAGTAGGAGAAGAGGGAGAGGGGGGGGAAGAGTGGGAAGCGGGGAGAGGGGGGGAGGAAACGGACGGGAATGGGGGAGAGGGAAGGGTTAGGGCCTCCGGTAACCTCACTCACGCGGCGAAATGCAATGCAAGCATTGCTTCACTGCCGGTTTTCTGTGAGGCCGTGGTATCGAGCGGAGCTATACGTGCCGAAGCATCGCTCTCCCACGTAAAAAGTTACGGGTTTTATGTGCAAGGTCGTGGTCGCGCCATCTATTAAGTCCATTTTAAAACGTCGCACTATATTTATAAAATACGTATGTAACTTAAATAACGTTATCATACTCTCAGTGCCAAGAAACCTCTTTTTGGGACGTAAAATAAAGCAAGCATCGAGCAATAAGCAATTGGCGAGCAATTGGGTGAGTCCATGAAATTTTATACTAGGTAATGTTTCGTCCAAATAAGTACAATATTTGTCTTATTTCACACCCCGCATCCCCAGCCTGTATAATATGCGTTAAAAGTACTTTTCGTACCTACACTTTTTGACGTTTTAAAACAAACTTTTATTTTGTTTTCGTACTCTTATATCCTACTAATATTATAAACGTGAACGTTTGTGAGTATGGATGTATGGATGGATGGATGTTTGTTACTCTTTCACGCAAAAACTACTGAACCGATTGCTATGAAACTTGGTATGTAGATAGCTGGAGACCTGGATTAACATATAGGCTACACTGACATATTTTTATCCCGATATTCCCACGGGATCCGGACTTACGCGGGTGAAACCGCGGGGCGCAGCTAGTTATATATAATTTAGTTTAAAAAGAAAACACTAACAACCATTGGCAGAAACGGTGTTTAAATGTCAATGAAGCTATTTAGTCATATAATCAGAATTTAATCAAAAAACTGTAGCACAAAACGAATGTAATGACATTTATATGTGTACATAAAATTTTACTTTTTAGGTAAAAATTGTTCTATAATGGTAATACGTGTATACAATACAGTTGCCTTTTACCTTTACGACAATTTAGAATTAAATTAAAGTTGTGGCTAATTCAGAAAAGTTTCTATACACTTAAGGATTTTATGAATTACAAAATTACAGACTTAAAATTTAAATGTAAAATTGTTTTTTATTTCATAACCTACAGAAATTTAACATTCTTGACATTATTTTGATATTGGATTGTTCTTTATTTTATTTTATTCAGTAAATTTATTTTATTGTTACATTTAAATTCAACTGTATCTTACCTACAAATGATATTATTAAGTAATGTTATATGTTTAAGTATGTAGTATAAATGCAAAAATGTGCTACTTTTAATATTTTCATGCCTTAACCAAGGCGGAACAGGAACTTGTTACTTTATGACAAAGACCTTTTGTTACCCTGTTCCCGCAAATAAAGTTTTATTTCATTTCATTTCATTAATGTCATTTCATTCATTTCATTTCATTAATTTCATTCATTTCATTTCATTCATTTCAATCGTTTCATTCGTTTCATTCGTTTCATTCGTTTCATTCGTTTCATTCGTTTCATTCGTTTCATTCGTTTTATTCGTTTCATTCATTTCATTTCGTTAATTTCGTTCATTTCGTTCAATTCGTTAATTTCGTTAATTTCGTTCATTTCTTTCATTTCGTTCATTTGGTTTATTTCGTTCATTTCGTTCATTTCATTCATTTCATTCATTTCATTCATTTCTTTCATTTCATTCATTTCATTCATTTCATTCAATTCATTCATTTCATTCATTTCATTCATTTCATTCATTTCATTCATTTCATTCATTTCATTCATTTCATTCATTTCATTCATTTCATTCATTTCATTCATTTCATTCATTTCATTCATTTCATTCATTTCATTCATTTCATTCATTTCATTCATTTCATTCATTTCATTCATTTCATTCATTTCATTCATTTCATTCATTTCATTCATTTCATTCATTTCATTCATTTCATTCATTTCATTCATTTCATTCATTTCGTTACTAACTATGTATCAAGCTTAACTAATGAGATCTAAAACGAGATGAGAAGTATTACAGTGAGGCTTTGAGGTTAAAATTGAAGTGCAATAAAAAGCATTCATTAAGTGGTCTACTTTAGACTGCTTTAAACAGAATTACTATTTATTTGGTTCCCGCTCAGTGTAAATGTTTGCATGTATGAATGTGACATAATTATTGTTTATTTGCATTGGTTGGGTTACTGGGCATTTTTGTTTATAATATGTAGTAGTACCTGGGAGACCTGGGAGAGCTTTTTGTAAAATCGATATTTTTTTTAATTTCATTTTTACAGGAAATACAACTATGCAGTTGAACTTAAAATGCAAAACTGTATCTACAGATACACAATTTCATCAAAATCGTGAGGGCCGTTTCTGAGATACCCGAAATATAAATATATACATAAATAAATACATACATACAAGAATTGCTCATTTAAAGTAATAAGATGTATTTACAAAACAAATATCTACTTATTTATTTAATTTTTTATTTACATATTTACATCCAATGCTTACATCTATTATTACAGGCTTAGCCTAATGCAATAGAATTAGCCAACTTATAATCTATAAATTATTATATACAGTGACACACTTGGGAATGCACTCAGAGAACAAGAGAATAGGTCAATTTCCTCCGCAATGTAATTGAGGGTGCGCAGTGCCCGCGTCAGCGGCGCAGTGGCAAGGAGTACCATGCGGCGCAGTGGCGAGCAGTGCCATGCGGCCTCGTGGTACGGCCAACAGCGGAGGCCGGCGGCGGCGCTCCACGTACCATTCCGGGACACAAAACCCTAGGCACTCTAATATTTCCGGATTGCTAGCCTTGCCTCGCATCGATCTAAATACATAAGTTACGATAGCCGACTCTCTTCTCACCCACAACTCGTTGTATCCTACCATGCCCTATATAAATAAGGTAGGATACATTAAAGGGTAGAAGGGGTAGACCCCGTATTTCCTCAGATATATATGTCGAATACATTTATTTTGTATTTTCTCCAACATCGAGCTATACATAGGCTGCACTAAAAGTATCGGGAATGGAATATTTCCACTATTCCTATCATATTAAAATCTTTTTAATTGAAAACTCCTTGGTTTTAAAAATCGAATACCATTTATTTATTTAAAAAAAAGATTCTCGGTCTTCTCACAAGGTCTTCTCAAACTTGTTTAGTCGTTGAGAATGGAAACATAGAATTATTAGACCATCCGCCGTACAGTCCCGACCTAAGCCCTAATGATTTCTACACTTTCCCTAAAATAAAGAATAAATTGCGTGGTCAGAGATTTTCATCACCTGAAGAAGCTGTGGACGCCTACAAAACGGCCATTTTGGAGACCCCAACTTCCGAACGGAATGGTTGCTTCAATGATGAGTTCCATCGTATGGAAAATGTGTCAAATTTCGCGGAGAATCCTTCGAAAAGCAATAAATACATTTTTAAATAGTAATGTTGTGTCACTTCCTTGATTCCCGAAATTTTCAGTGTAGCCCACGTATTTAGCTTGATGTGGAGCCCAGACGATAGCATTGCATTCGAGCTGACTTCTCACCAGCGCATTGTACAGGGCTACAATAGCAGTCATATTAATAAAGTTATTTCTCCTACGGAGCAAAACCCCAAGTTTCTGAAAGCTTTTTTGCAAACACTAATCACATGATCACAAAACGATAGCTGTGTTAAGCTGAACTCCTAATGCCGCGTTCCAATAAACAAGAAACGATTCGTTTGCCTACGGACGGTAAAATATTCATTGAAAATTCAACGAAATTTTACCGTCCGTAAGCAAAACGAATCGTTTCTTGTTTATTGGAACGCGGCATTAATCTTTAACTTGTGTAACTCGTTTTGTGATCGCTGTACCTACTTTATAATCATGCTATATTGGAGTACGCGCTCTCGTAAAAGTGATAGTCACACATTTAGAGGTGTTAAATTGCAGCTTATTATTTGCACTCCATGTTACTACTCTATCAATATCGCTCTGTAATCGATCACAGTCCGCATTATTATTAATCGGCAGAAAGAGTTTAAGATCATCTGCAAAGAGTAGGCATTATGAATGTCCGGATTTCACAGTATATGGTTCCGACCGACACCCGGCGTATTCGACATACTGCTCCCTATCCCGCATATAACTAGCCAAAAACTAACCAACGCTGGCTAACTTCCTAAGCAATATTTCGTTATCCATTACACCGAATGCTTTTCGGAAGTTGAAGTATGCTGCATCCACCTGCCCTCTATTATCAACAACTGGTATAATTTGCGTCATGTAATTCTCAAGGTTGCTTGTCGTGCTACGACCTGGTCGGAACCCATGCTGGGCATCTGAGAGTTGTATGTTTACTTGATTAAATAGGCTATTTTGTATAGCGGATTCGAACACCTTAAGCGGCGTAGACAGTACTGCCACTGGTCTATACTCTTCTACTTTCACACCAGAGCCACTCTTAGGGACTGGCACTACCCGAGTGATTTTTCATCTATTCGGAAATACACCTTTAGACTTAGATTATATATGTGTAGTACAGGCTCGGCCAATACGATTCGACAGTTACTAAAGGTGTAGGCGGGGATTCCATCGTGCCCCACTGATCGCTTTGGTTTCAACTTCGACAGTGCCCAGGTCACATCAGCCAGCTGCAGCTCGTCCAGATAGATTCGCGCCGATCCATTTGCTCCACCCGCTTGTACAATCGCCGAGCTCACATTCAGTTCCGCGCTCTCTTGTACTATATACCGAATGAAAGTACTCCGCAAATGCTTTCGCAGACTATTCTGCTGTCAATATCATGCCATCTTTTGTTATTTTATTAGGGTTCCTACTTCTTTTTTGGGCTTTTATATAATTCCAAAAAGCTTTTGGGTCTTCAAATAAATGGCTTTGAGCCTTGTCTGAATCACTTGATTTTTGTTGGTGTACAATAAAGTTTATTTCTATTCTATTCTATTCTTATCCTGGTATTCGTCGTGAGCGTGTTTAATCATATTTTTGACTCGCGCCCTAAACAAAAAAAAAACACCTCGTAATCAACTCATAATTTTGTCAATTTATATTTTTTATGCAATCGAGCTTTAACTTTTATTTGATAAATTATTTCCCTCGTGTACCACACGGGATAGACACAACCCGAATCTATCCGCTTACCATTTTTTCTTGGGACTGAGTAATTAACTATTTTATTAATATTTTCATACAACAAAATTTAAACATTGTTCTAAACTATTTAATTACAACAGACCCCAGTCTATGACGGCTATTGACTTATATAATAACGTAAAGTTAGCTTTTGTAAAGTTCCATATCCATTGATTTTGTTGTATTTCCGTATCTATAAAGTTATTTGCATCATGGCGCTGAGCGGCCGGCGCGCCGCCGCCACCCCTCCGACACAGACACCTCGAGTAGTGGAGATTTCAGAGGAATATAGACAATACAACATAAAAACAAGAATCGATCACGTAAATATACTTTTGCACAGACGAGTTTGAACACACGATCGCTGATGTTTACGTCACCCGGTATAGGCATGCTCCGGAAGTCAAAGCGCGCTGTTTACGTCCGTCTGTTCGGTCCCATCTCATTATTTTATAACCCGGGGGAATTAAATCTGCATCCTCGATCGATTTGTTGCAACCTGAATCCGTTATTGCAAATAAATCCGTGTCTGAAGAAGCCAGCCCTATATAAAAACTTTCCAATTTGGTCCGAAGACCTCTAACATTTTGATAATAAATTTCAATCGGCTTACCCCGATTTTTTTTAACTTTCGTATGGTCGTCGAAACCACACCCACTCACAGAACGCCACGTTAAACGGCCAATTTTCAGGTTGACATACCTTTTCATACAAAATTTCAGGTACACCTATCATTAATGACGAATAATCTCGTTCTGCTTTGTGTCGTATTTTTTCTATTTACATGGGTGTGTCGTGACCGCAGATACTCTTTACGTGAATTACCAAGTTTTCTAGGTAGTCTGTTTCTTTAATCGCCAAACATGTAAATATTTTTTACGTTCCGTTCCCTGTACTTGCACCATATTAGTACATCCGCCTTTATAAACCTCCTTGTTGGGAAACCTACTCTTTTTCCTTTTTACTGTTATCCAGTTATCGTTTTCATCTGTTTCTTTTTTATTTATTTCCATATTGCCATCTTGTTTAGTAATCGCATCGTTTTAAGGTATCTTATTTTGTACCTCCTTAATAGGCTTTGCCGCTTGTTTTATGGGTCCACTTTTAGCTGTTATAGATACGACTACCTCCATTTGACTTTGTGTGAGCGCTTTTGCAAATGTTTTTACTGTTCTTTTTTGTTACAAGGGATACTAGGATACGTACTACAGCTGTCTTCTTTCCTATTTGTTTCTGCTATAGAAGCGAGAGCTTTCTTAGAGCGATTAGTTGATTTTGTGGTTTAGTCACTTTGCGTCGTTTTGAAATTCTAATTATGTTCTATTAAAACGATCTTGTAGCAGTTTATACGCTTTTATTTGGTCATCCAGTTTTCTATTAATTGCTACTCTGAACTCCCGCAGTTCCTCCAACAGCTTGTCTTCGCTGTCGATCATATACCTATATTTCCGCCGGTTTAAATCGATTGCCGCGTTCTGTATTAATACATCCTCTTGGTGTGTAGGTTTCATCCATTACTTTTTCTCTCACTGCGGTATCAGAATTGTCGCGTTTCGGCTTACTGCATACACATTCCGGACAAACCCACATACTTTTGTATTCCTGCGTAAGAGATTCGAATGTTTCCGATGCCAGTCCCAGACATTTCAAATAGTACAACTTCTCACAATATTCCCTTGTACACTCCATGAACGAAATGTCATATATGACTGTATCACAACCATTACATTTTGTTCCCATTTCATAGCACTTTCGATCACCGTAAATATTTGTATTTAATTTAACTCAGTCGCCAAACACGACCGCAGTAAGTAAGATTAATTAGGATTAAGGATAAGGATCTTAGTGTGTTTATCCGTGTTCTCGAACACATGGCACAAACTTTGCTTCGTTTGGGCCTAGATATCGCTAAGGCATGACCAATGCCCCCATTGGTCAGAGGTATTACCTTTTGAACAATTAATTTTGCGTATTTTGGCTCTCTCATCTACTGCACTTACCTACTCATATATGAGATACCATGTAGTGTTAGTTTATTCTACTCTATATTATATTCCCGCGTGATCTTGCCCACGGCCGGTGGTACACGAAGCTTCTATAAAAAAGGGTGGAAAAGGTTCCGTACAATGAATTGCAAATTGACGCACTACGTTGAGAGATGTACCATGTTATTTTAAGATCTTAGACTTCTTATAGACTTTCCTGTAATCTATAAATAAAGAACTTTTCTGTACTTTTTATTTATTTTAGGCTCAGTAGTTTCGGAGATAAGTAAGGTGGCAAGGTAAATTTTTATATATTTTCTTAAATAACTTTAAAACTATTAGATAAGTTTAAAAGTAAAAAAAAACACATTTGAGACCCTCACAACAAGCACTTCCATTTGATATGTCACACGGTACAGTTTTGGCAATGGGAATCCATTTTCTTTTATTACCTAATTGGGCCCTCAAAAGCGCAGCCCCCTCTATCTGTAAAATCCATTTATTTACGCTGGACATCTGTTTTATGATCACTTTTCATCTTACTGGTTCCAATAGATTCGAAGTAAATTAGCTGTGATAAGGTCATAACACACTATACCGTCACGGTAACGGCACGGCTCCAACCCAGCTATTAAGTTGTCATTCAAATTTTAGCATTAAAACGTGATCATATAATATATTTCATAATGTCAATATGAAAAACCCAACGGCGGGCAATAAGCACGCTTGGTGCAACCATACAACTAGCAGTCAGCGCGCTTTAAGCCCGCTGTAAGCTCGCTTACAGCGCGCAGTCCGTGTGTTTACAGGGCGCCGACTGTGAGTCGCCAGCGAAAAAACTTCGCATCGTGTCGCACATGAAGACGATGAAATTAGCTTGCACCTCGCGGGCGGCGCGCGGACTGCGAGCTTGCACCTCGCGGGTGACGCGTAGTAAAGCACGCTAGCAGCTAGCGGTAGCCTCCATTTCAGGCGGCGCCGTGCTGCAGCTGTGCTGTTGTAGTATCGTTATAGTGTGTGGTGACCTATAGAAGGACAGACAGACGCAGGATTACTCCTACAAGGCTTTTTCATTCGGACGGAACGGAACCATAAAAGTGATTAATTTCCATCAATAAACATTGAAAATATTGGGCAGTGGTACTTGATACCTAACCATAAAAAGTACTGCTTCACCAAATGTGGTTAGTGTAGTAGTCAACCGAAGCATACATGTTTCGAAATAACAAAATGCGGAAAAAGGTTAGAATGTATCCAGTGAATAAGGAAAAAAATTCAGAAAATGTTAATGAACTTGTAAGCCTTACTCAGTTAACTTAACTTACATAATTCATTACTTCCTAATGCACTTCGTGGACACGCACTTTAGAATTACACACACCTAAGTAATGTATCTTCATTACAAAATGCTTTTAAAATTAAATTAAATAGGAATTACACGTTTATGCACTACGGTCTATCTTATCTCTATATGTCTTTGGAGACTTTTAAGTGAGGTAAAATTAAAGAGACTATTTAAAATATATATTGTACAGAACTTCGATCTGAAATATAAAGCGTTTTTTAAAACAGTTACAATACTGATTATCGTCTGTCATGATAAGATCAGATCTCCCAAGAGATCTCTTAGCAAGCTGTCGTTTTACCCAGTTGGATAAGTTCACTTTTTATTTCAAAAATTTTAATGTTATTATATGAATATTACTAAATAGAAAGACGATAACAAGTTTTACAAATGTTTAGCACGTAATAAACGTATTTATTTAACTATAACTTTACATACGTTTAAAGGTATGTAAAGTTATAATTATATAAAACTTTGTAATTATGTTAAAGTGATAATTAATTTTACCTGTCACTGCGTTTGTATGCTTTCTTTCTAGTCCATAACTGAAATGCTCCATAAATCACAGGGTTGACTAGACTGTTTGACATTCCGAAGAAGAAGATTCCATTTCGTAGTTCCTCAGTCAACTATTAAAAAAAAAAGAAGTTATTTGAGTTTAATTGAAAATTTATTGTACTAAGGATTAATTAAAGCTGAATTAAAGCATAATTTATTCGCTGACATTCGTCGCTCTATCTGTGATTTTCTCTAAATAAGAAGTAGACTTCTTATTTAGAGAAAATAGGTATAGATACCGTGAACGACAGAAGGGGACTCCCCCTTCTGTCGTTGTCAACGGATGTCTATTTTATTTGGAGACATTCGATCCACCCCACTGATGATAGTGGTGAGTCAAAGTCAAATATCTTTATTTCAAAAAATTGATTGAAATAATCTTTTAGCCGAGTTGCAATTATTGGGCCAATGTTTTGAAATATGTATTAGTTTGAAAAATCCTACTTGTGATACTGATTTTTTTTCAATATACTTTGAAAACAAGAACGAATATATTTTTTTTAACCTGCTTATTCACTTATTCAAATCTAGATTATGCTCAAATGGGTGTCACTCTTGCTGAAATTCAAAGTAGCATCTCTTAGTTGGTTATTAGTACTATTCTTATTATTTACTAGAAGTTGAAAATGCGAACATTAGTCGGTCTGTAAAAACGTAGACACCCAGTTTTTTGTTAGAGAAATTATACTAGAGCAAACTTTTGGCATTAATTATATTTATAAGTACCACTCTGTTTGAAACCCTAAAAAGTAATTATTACAAGTGCAAGGCACTTTGTAAGTGGCTGAAAAGAGGCTGGACAAATTTAACGAAATAGATCCTTTTAATATTATTTAAAATGTCCATCCATCCTCCAGTCTACAAATTTATTTTAATTATTGTTATAAGAAAAGTGCGAAGATACCTACTTACCTGTTTGTCTGGATTCCAAAACATAAAAATCATCATCATCACATAGTATGGAGTCCACCAAATAAAAAACGCAGCCACAATCACAACTGACATTGTCAAAGACTTAATTTTGGCTCGATGTAATTTTTCATTCCTGGTGTCGTTCGGTTTCATGCCTGGCGTGCAATTATTCATCTCTTGCCTTCTCACTTCTGGCTGGAATAGTTTTTGGCTTTCTGAGAACAAATACGAAATAAGTAATTCATAAAAATCTGCCAAAATGTTTTCATCCTTACAATTTTAATTAAAAAATGGAATAACAAATATTGAAAATTGTTATTTTCGATATTTATATAAATCTATTAAAAACGAAACCAGAAAGGTATAGTGTGCTTTCCCTGTTTTAAAAAGATCCACCAGAGGCAGCACTAGTCCTCTACTGGTACAAATGTTTTGATGTTCCTATTGTCAGCAACGTTAAACATATAAATTTAATAAAAATGATGAATTCGAATTAACAAAATTCACATAAAATATTAAGATTTTTGACAATAGTAGATGAATTATCAACGACTAAAAACCTTTTTACAAGTATATTTTTATTACCTGAGGTAGGTGAACTACGACATGCAACCCATCATTTTAAATCCCGGACAAGATCATCTTTCACTTGTGTAAATTTCAATTTCGCTCTAGGTATATCATCTTCCCTTAACTCCATTTTGTTAAGTACCTATATTTAAAGTTGATGACAAAAGGAAAATCAAAATATTTGTACTACCACTACCACTAGTGCTGCCTACGGTGGATATTTTTTTAAAACTTCACACGAAAAAGGCTAATTGAATGAACTTTTAAAATTCTTTACTCGCCTGAATAAGTTGAAAAAGTTGATATTATTATTACTTTGACGCGCATCAATGGAACTGATATTGATATGACAACAACTGACATGAGTATGAGTATTGTTTTGTGTTAAGGTTTGGTAGTATCTGAATAAGTCAAAAGCGGTGCTTGTTTATTTTTATGATTTGTATTATAAGGTTCAAGTGATTACTGTAGATAAAAGTAGAATACATTTGATCATATTTTTTTTTTTATGTTATAGGGGGCAAACGAACAGACGGGTCACCTGATGGTAAGTGACTACCATCGCCCATGGACACCTGCAACTTAAAAGTCACAAGTGCGTTGCCGGCCTTTGAGATAGGAGTACGCTCTTTTCTTGAAGGTTTGAAGGTCGTATCGGTCCGGAAATACCGCAGGCGACAATTTGTTCCAGAGATTGGTTGTGCGAGGCAAAAAAATTCTGGAGAACCGCACAGTATTCGTCGAAATGTTAGTTGTGACGCTGGAAGGATTAAGAGCAATTCAAAGAAAGTTAACGTCAGGTGTACTTTAGGTCGTTCAACAACTAAAATAAGCTCTACGACGCGGCAGTGGACAGTGGTTTTTTTTTTATTAAATTACGATTCAATTTGTACAATTTTCATCTTAAAGATCACAACGTTATTTTTTTTTCCTAATTGATAATTTTTTTATTGTGAGTGTTTTTTTCTTTATTAGCAACAGTTTATGAAAAGTAGGAGGGCACAGCAGTATTCCATTGTATATAACGAGTACGCGGCTGTAGAAATATCTACTAAGAAGTTGAAGTTTAAAGTAGTTTTAAGTAGTTTAGATTTTCTTAGTGAGATAGAACAATGGAATAATCTGACTCAAGCGTTTGGTATTAATTAAACTATTTCTACGAGAATAAAATCGATATTTGAGAGATATTTCTGTTTGTTATTTTTGATATCTTTCATTGCTTGTTATATTATAAGTAAACAAGTTTTTTAAATTGTACAACATGTATTTTCTCATAAGATTTCGTTATTGGGTAAATTTTTCTTCAAAAATGTTGTAAAGGGATTATTTAATAATGTACACTTCCATTGTAAGTTGCAATCGTATTTTTGAAAATCAACTTTGTAGACTCCCTTGATCCGCCATTCCATGCAGAACCAAGAACAAAAAAGGTCATACCATAGACTGACTATATACAGACTATGTTCCAGAAAGAAATAGTTGATTAAGCTCGAAGAAAATGGATTTTGGAAATACATATGAAAATGAAAATGAAAAAAATGAAAATATTTATTTCAGTAACTTATTACACATTTATCAAAATTGCTGAGACCTCCTTTTAAGTATGGAAAAACTTGTGTCAGGAGGCCCCGCTCTTCTATAATTATATTACATTTTTTTTTCTTTATTGCAATTAATAATTTTAATAGGTATCTAACCTATTAATAATATGGACATATTACACAATACATTCTGCCGAAAATTCTTTTCCTAGTGTAGGTGCACATTTCTAAACAAAACATTATTTTCATGTCAATTATGATGATTTTGTTTTTTTTTTTTATTATGCAGATATTTCCAAAAAAATCTGGACATCCTTGGTATTAAATACCTATAGTTTCATTCATGTCATTTCTCACGTATGAAATATTAGCTTGATCGGTCAATTTTCAAGTTTAATTTTTTAGTTTGAAAATAAGATTCCTGTATTAAAAATCACGATTTTTTATTAAATTGTTAGCGCTTTACGATATTCACTACTATATGAGAATAAAATATGACCACACCTTTCTGTAACATTCTGTAGAGTAAAATCTACTACACACAATCATGCTAATAAAAATACAACTTTGGTGTAAGGAATTATCTGCATAGGCCTTACAAATATACAATTAACTCATATAGCATACACTTGTGTAGTTAGATGAATTTTATGTATTTTGATTAAGGTAAATTGTATATAAGTGTGTGTTAAAAATAATTACATAGATAAATAAATGTATGTACTTACGAGCAATAGTCCTAACTGTGGACACATATGTTGACACAAGAATGATTAACGGTAGAATAAACATGACCAGAAATGTTAAACTGGTATACGTTGGTTCCTGCCACGGCTCAGTGTAAAACCCATGAGTGACACACTGGTAGAATTCTTCAAAGAAAGGACCTCTGACCACGCTAAATATTATGACCTGTAGAAAAAACATAGTATCAGTATAGTAAGTAGTTCGGAAGATAGTAGTATCCTCGGTGAAGGTTCAGAATTAGGTACCTATCCTATTTCTTTTTTTTCCTCTGAGCGTTTTCATAACTAAGTTCTGGTCGGCTTTCAGTCTAACTACGAAACGGCCGAACTTCATTATTTTACGTGAAGCGACTGCCATCAGACAATATCGAAGTTCTGTAGTTAGACCAGGTTGCCGGACTTTTTTAAGGGCTCCAACTACCTGTAACGAGTGCCACAGATGTTCGTATGGCAACCGGGACCGACGGCTTAACATGTTCTCCGAGTGAGGCAATGAGGGGTCTCAATGTGTTAAGAATGGTCACCCATTCTAAGGCTGACTTGGCTAGTATTATTTAACCTTGTAATGTACTAACCTACTCGGTTACCATTTAGCCACGAGGCTCCTGTATCCTATTTCTATGGTATTATACATGCAAATGTGTGTTTGTTTGTTACACTTTCACACTGTAATTACTCAACCGATTATCATGGAAATTGGTATACACGGTGTCATTGATACAGAAAATGTCATAGGGTATCTTTCATTCAGAATAAAAAAACTGTTGCCGAGGGATAGTGAATTGATTGACAAAATGTACAGTAACGCAAGTGAAGCCGCAGGGAAATGTTAGTGATTAATTAATAAGTTGTATAATAAGATCATACTTTTCATGTCTAGGAAGACACGTATTAAATACCATAGTTTCCTTTTAAATGTACCTGAAGTTAAATTTATCAGTAATTTTCGTGGTAGTGGAAATTGTTATAAATATCGATGCTATCCTTTTCAATATTGGGGACACGCGTTGATTCTATTCACGTCTGTGACGTAAAACAAATCAGATTTGGCTAATAATTACGTAATGTCACTTTTTTAGGTTAGAAGAATACTGTGATTTATTCTCTGCTTAGTGTACTACTTTTATATTATTTTATATTTAAATACAGAGAGAAGACAAACAGATTACATCATCAGAAGCGCAAAACTCACCAACACTCTCTACGATTAAGAGTATAAATGAAAGACGCTTTATTTAAAAACTTACGCACAATCAATTTAATAGATAGAGGAATATCTCATGAACTATTATCATAAGTTAAAAAGAGCTTACACATTCCTTCATTATTTTTAAATACTTATGAAATGAGTGCCCTTGTGTACATCAGCATTTTTATCTTCTTATTTTAAACAATCGAGTTCTTAACAAGCACTATGCGCGCTCGATGTGAAGCCACTACCCTCTGCAACGGTGACAAGAAAATATGTTTTCACCTATGCGCTACCATATCTGTGGCCTTACCGTACTGCTTTGGTGAATTATGGCTCAGTATTAGAAAAATACAGTACTACTTCAGCAGTTATACTAACGTAATAATTTTCTTATTAAATTTTTATAACTTTATTATAGATACATTGTGTAGTGGTTTAGAGAAGACATCTAACATAAAAAATAACTGTTTAAAAGGCCAATAATTTTGCGAGCAAAATGTTAATGACATACGCCATATAAATGAACATGGACGTAACCATCGGGAGTTTTTTACCAGTAGGCTAATGATTCCTAGAAAAAAGAAAACAAAACAAGAACTACATTTAGTAAACTTTTAAATTATCTACCCGTGATAAACAAGTTTTAATTGCCAAATGTTAATCTACAAAGTGAAGCTTCTACTTATAACACTTTACTAAGTTACTTAATGACTTCGTAAACTCCATATTAATTGCTTAGAAAAAGTTGGAGTTATTCAGAAAGTTACTAACCTGTGGTACACTCAGTACGATGCTCAACACCCACACTACGATCACAAGTGTTCTACTTCTTGTTGCGGTATCCATACTTCTCATTGGATACTTTACCGCCAACCATCTATCAAGTCCAATCAATACTAGCACAAAAGTACTTAAATACAACGAGAACATCTGAAGAAACTTGAATATTTTACAACCAATATTTCCACCGTACCATTCCACTGTAAGTGACCACGCAGCTTCTCCAGCTAAACAGAACACCGTCACTAGTAAGTCTGCTATACTCAAATGAAATAGTAAACTGTAAATAGCTGTCCATGAAAGTCTTGCTCTCCCCCGACTTTTTCTACCACGATGTAAACTTATAATTGTTGCCAAATTACCAATAAATGATAACACAGCCATTCCAAATAATACACTGACCCTAACTATTGAGCTCTTAGTGAAAACGGGGGCGTGTGGTAAACATGTAATGTTTGTAGCGTTGTAAAAAAATACCCACTGACTGACATTATTTTGTAACGTATCGTTAAGAAAAAATGTTTCCACACATTTTTCTATTGCCCAAACGGAGCTGTTTGCTATATTATCCTCTAAAGTGTTTTTTTTATAAAGTAATAGCTTGATTGGGTATGTTAGATTATCGTCTTCATATAATGTGGTACTGTTGCCAGGGTTGTCCATGTTTCGTCGTAAGTTCTGGAGATTCTGTAACAAAAGAAATATATTAATAAGTAATGACTTTAGTGTAAGTGGTTACTCAGTTTTCTATAAAACTGTAACATATGTATGTAGTCGAACTGACCACTTTGGCAACGTTAACCTATGGTAGCAGTCTGAATTTAGAATGTCAAGTCAATACCCACTTGGCGTTTAAATTCATTGCATTTGATTTTTTTCTAAGGCCTGTTATTCCATATATGAAACCTTTTCCCGTGCTATGTCGTTTTATTTATAATCGAACTATCTAAAACTTAAAATGATATAAATATAAACATATCGTGTATCGTATGGCAGAGTTTTATAGCAGATTTAATTATTAATGCCAGAAAAATGGGTATTAGGCTACATGAAGATATTTTAAGTTGGATTTTGCATGACTTTTTCAAGTAATCTTGATTTATTTTGATTTTGTTTGAGTTTGATTGCTGAGGCGGCTGCCTTGACTTTATTTTCCTTAAACAAAACTTTAAACGTTACACTGTATCTAAATTTATTTGTCACCCGAGTCTTTATTTGCAAATATAGGTAATTCATAATGAAAAATAACCCCTTTAACCCGGTACCCATAACTTTTTTATGTTAAGCTTAATAAGACTGATTACTGACATTGATTGATATCATGCTGTCGTAAGGAAACCCTTTTCGAAAATACCTTTTGATTTGTTCTTATGAACGAACTGGAATGCCATAGGTTACGTCTTTAAGCTACAAAGAGTAACGTCATCAATATAGGTCGTTTCCGTGGTGCGTCTTATTCTTTATTGGACTCTGAAAAAATTATTATTTAATTATATTTAATAATTTTTTTCAACAAACATGTATTAGAATAACTTAGGTAGTTAATATGTTAATTTGACTTCACGCTGAATGTAAAGTAAAGAGAATTAGATAAACATTAATGTTTAAAAAAGTTTACAGCCAACATAAGTATTGTTTTGATTCATAGGTCTAGAGTTATTTAATACAGGTGATTTATCGTGCACGATAAGATTCTGGTTTTCAATAAACAGTCATTCCATCATCAGCAGTAAATTAAAATACCAAATAATTTTAATAATTTGATAATTTAAAAAAAATGGTGGTGGTATTCCCTTCGCCGTTGTCGTTTCGTATATCTCACATATTCCTATGACTAAGTTAAACTTCACAAATCACATACAAGACGTTCATATTTATATGATTCTCTAATCCATAAAAAAACAAAAAAATTTTTATAACAAAATAATCGTTTGGTAAATGAAAATAGTAGTACTATTTATGAAAAAAAATGAACTTAGATTTATTAATATTTTATTAAAAAGATCAACATAGTTATTTCAAAGCAGCCGATAGTTTTGTAAGTTCCTTTTAATTCAAATTGTTGACTGTATTAAAAAAATACGATAAAGGCGACGTACACATCGTACATACATATTTCTAGCTGATTTCATCAATGTTAAAGTTAGCATACAATTTTTAACATTTATTTTAGAAATATCTACACATTTTTTTGCTAAAAATATCTACAAAACTATGAATTTAAAATTTTGTCCACGTATTTTGTTATAAATTGTCAATAACGGCTTCTTTGTGTTATTTCATACTAAAAAGATATATGTTTACGATTTTGAGATAAGTATAAAATTAAATTAAATTTTGAATTTGGATAAAACATACTCGCAAGGATGGAGTCTACTTAAATTTTTATACTTCTTACTGATGCCATCTTTTTATGTCTAGCTCCGAGATAAAGAGATTATGCTATTCGTCATATCGCAAAATAAGATTACTAACAGAGTTGTAAAAACGAGCATAAAATTATAAAACATCTGAAAACGTCTTTGAGGAGAATTTAATTTTTACAACATAAAAATTGACTACTTAGCTTTTTTCTTTAAAAAAATAACTTTTAGGTGTAATAAAATGCTAAGTATTACCTGGTTCCCATAGAATCCTTTTCCTTTTCAGTAAGTCTATACATATTTTTTTTAGAATAGAATATTTATTGTACACCAACAATATATTGCTTAAAAGAAAATACACAAAGTGGATATGTACAATACGTAATTAGTTTAACCACGTGGACGAAGGGATCTTGGCCGTATTTTTTTTAAATACAGTCTACAAATATATTTTTTTATTGTTATATTGGAATAATAGTTTCATTGGTTTAGAAAAGTGAAAAGAGCATACTCATTTACATGTGTAATATTATAAAATAACCAAATATTTGTAATAATTATGTATATATTATGAAGAATTATAAGACTTGTAGTATAGGTTATTTGCTTCTGGAAAAGTACACTTATTTTAATACCTAGTGAAAATCATCGGGCAAGTGAAAAATTCCCCTCAATTGATCTGGCTTTTGAGGATTATTTGTTTTTAAATACCTTTATTACTCTTCCAAAATCTCAAAGTGCCTCAAGAATATTTTTTGGATTAAAAAAAAAATTGCAAGAGTCTGTTTAACATTTAGACCCGACTATTACTATTACTACCCGATCGTGGGAGAGCCATGCTACGGCACTCATGGAGCACACCACTACCTCACAGAAAACCGGCAGTGAAGCAATGATTGCATTGCTTTTCGCCGTGTAAGTGAGGCTATCAGAGGCTCTAACTATTCCCTCTCCACCCTCTTCCCAACTCTCTCCCCTACTCCCATCTTAAAGGCCGTCAACGCACTTGTGACTCTTGAGTTGCAAGTGCCCATGAGCGGCGCTAGTCATTTACCATCAGGTGACGCGTCTTTTTCGTAGCCTCAAGAACCTAAACCAAATTGTTCACGCAATAGTTTGGTATATTATCGCTATTGGATATGAAAATTGTTCTATGATATTTTGGTATACAGCATATTATTTCAGTTTATTCCCGTGAACCACCTCATCCAGGATTCATTACGTTTTAAATCAAATTGGTTAAAACTACTCGATACATCTGGCGTCAGATTTATAGAGCTATCAGTGGTACTAGTGCGGATGTGTGCCATTCTGTACATTTACTCGGGCGTTCGCTACTATTTATGGTGAGTCCATCCATTTCAAGAAAGGTTAACGACCTGCGCCTTATTTCCGGGCCTATTAACGAGTGATGGATTGAACGTCCTTCCACTAATATGCATTCGGGTAGCGTAAAGCAAACGAGTGGGCTGAGACGAGCTGAATCAGTATTTCCAGACGATAAACACGCTTAAATTCTAATCTGATACGTCTCCGATGGTGACGTACTGCAGTAAGGTTTCTAAGTTAATAGGCATTAAGATATAAACCCTCATGCTTTTCGTCGCTCACAGGACGTATTAGCGCAGTAGTTTATTGGCAGGTAACTACGTTAGATGATACTAATTTAAAATAAAATATTAAGAAATTAAAAACTCGTTGTGTTGGGTGATTTAAGTATGCAATATCGGAGGATATCACTGTACACCCAAAGTATATAATAGGCAATATACTCATATCTAGAATTGAGTGTTGCACACTGTCAAGTCAAGTCAAGTTCAAGTCCTTAAGTAAAATAGCCATTGATGCACCTTAAGTAACGTTTTGTAAAGAATTTATTAAGAATTCCTGAAATATTAACATTACAAGGAACTCATAAATGAATATTATGAATTTAACGAAATATTTAGACGTCCTTGTTTGGTACTTAAGACTCATATTCTTCCGAGATTATTGAAATTAATAACAAATTAATGAAGCAATTGATCTTTGAAAAGTATTAACAAAAAAGAAACTTGTTAAGTTAGGTAAACGTCCTAACCTAACAAATAAATGATTGCCTGAAGCACTTTTTTTCAGAAAAGGCGAAAAATTAATTACTGTGTGTGTAGATTTATGCTTTTTATATGCAGCTAGAAAAAAAGTATTGTAGGAATCTTGGTTTGGGGCTGAAAATTGGATTGTTGTTTCCCAATTGTTTAACAATGTAGGTAGGTCAAAGAAGTCACCAGAAGAGTCCAGTTGGGTTGGGCAGCATTTGGAAAACTACGTCGACTATTCTCATCGCCCTTACCGCAATGCCTCAAAACGAAGGTCTTCGATCAGTGCGTTCTATCCTACCTACGATGCCGAGACGTGGACACTAACGGTGGGGCTAGTCCACACACTAAAAGTCGTGCAGCGGGCCATGGAACGAGCTATGCTTGGAGTCTCTTTGCAGGATAAAATTCGAAATGAGGTCATCCGACAAAGAACTAAAGTTAACGACATAGCTCCCAGAATAAGCACGCTTAAGTAGCAATGGGCTGGTCACGTATGCCGAAGGCCCGATGGCCGTTGGAGCAAGCGGAGTGGAGACCGCGAATCGGTAAACGGAAGGTAGGACGCCCCCCAGCCAGATGGACTGACGACCTGAGGAAGGTAGCTGGGAGGGACTGGATGCGGAAGGCGGGGGACCGGGTACTATGGCGCACATTGGGAGAGGCCTATGTCCAGCAGTATACTAGAATAGGCTAATTGATTGATTGGTAAATTTAGCGTCTATCGTCGAGTATTGGTGATATTTTTAAATCTGTTGTATTGGTAGGTAGTAATTCAGATAAGGAATTCGATTGCGATATTCGTTCTGATATTTTACAGTTAAGAAGGCACCTTAATGAAATCATTTGTATGAAACAAATGATTTAATTTCATACATACATATAAATAATTAATTACAAGATAGGGAAATTTACTAATGCAGACGAAGTTGCACGGGACAGCTAGTTAAAATATAAATTTTAACTAGCTGTCCCGTGCAACTTCGTCTGCATTAGTAAATTTCCCTATCTATCCCTATCGCAGCGCCATCTACCGGGTTCAATTGTAAATCTAAATCATTCTCGAATTCACTTGAAGATACACAAAAAATTTCATTAAAATCGGTCATTATTCCTGTAACCCTATCGCAGCGCCATCTACCGGGTCTAATCGTAAATCTAAACCAGTCTCGAATCCTCCTGAAGACACAAAAAATTTCATTAAAATCTATGCAGCCGTTTAGGAGGAGTTCTGTCACATACACACGTACAGAAGAAATATATATAACAGTCTAAGTAACACGTGGCCGGCTATGCTAACACCAAAAATTTAAAAAGTAGAAACAATTTAAATTTCTCGGTATTTCGTTTACTACAAAATAAATTTAACTTATACTTTAGCCTCAACAACACGTGGTGGTTATGCTATTAAATTGTAGCTTATATGACACATTTGTAGATTTAACATAGCAGCGCCATCTATTGATTACTTTCTCAATCCAGTCAACAGATATCGCCATCTGTTAAAATCGTTTGGAGTTAACAGATAATTGTGAATGTCAAATAACAGACAAATAATTTGCAATAAAATAATATTGCGGCTATAAATTAAGATGTAAGCTATCCTATCTTTCAAGTTGGATCAAACTGCACACGGTGTGCAAATTTAATTTAAAATCGGTTAAGTAGTTTAGGAGTCCATGGCGGACAAACAACGTGACACGTGATTTATATATATTAAGAAGATAATGGTGGAAAATGCCTATGGCAATTATATTTGTGTATACATTATCAAATAAAATTATAAATCATATCAATTTTTTTCTATTTGGTTATAATATATCTATATTTATCCGATATTAAAGAAGTATTTATGCATTTAATATTACAATATCCTTTAGTGAAAGTACTTTTATTTTACGATATAAAGGAGGTAGATTTCAATAGTGTTAAACTGGATTATGTATGTTAAGTGTGTCTTCAAAGTTTGTTCCTTTTCTTTATACGGTACAAGCGTAATGAGTACCGTATATTATACGTATAATACCTACTATTTACAGAGAAATCCAAACTGAACAGTCCTGAAAAAATCTTTAAAATCAAACGACGTTATTAGTTTTATGGACCTGAATGGGCATCTGTTTTACGTTATTAGTTTTATAGACCTGAATGGGCATCTGTTTTTGTAGACGTTGAATACAGACAAATTGGAATCTGAAGGGCTCATAGACATTTAACTAATGCGCATTTGGTCTTGGCACGAAAAACACATAAATTATACTCATATGTACCCATATGACATACTTGATAAAGTTCAGAACATTAATTTGGACTCATATACTAGCTTCGGCACCATTTTTTGCAACTTTCGTAAATCTCATCTCTGTTTTATTGACAATAACGCTATATCAGAAAAGGTCAGGGTAACAAGAAAATAAACGTCCCGTAAGTTGAGGAACAACGAATATTGTAGTATCGTACAACGTTGACTACATTCTTATTTCTCTAGTATTTTATATATATTATGTTATATCTGTATACTCATATCATTTTTGTTCATAAACTTAGGATTATGCGAGACGCAGGTGTAGGAACATTACATGGCAGCATTCCATCTAACTGTTATGTACTGTCGTGAAAAAAATGGTGTTTTCAGTTATGCTCTTACCTCAATAAAATAAACCTAAACTAGGGAATTGACCGACTGTTTCTCGTTATTGCACGTTTTTCTATTTTTTTTTTCTCCTGGCCTTTTCTTTCAGTCTAACTACGAAACGGCCGAACTTCGAATATTTTATGTGAAGCGACTGCCTTCAGACCTCCACAACCCAAGTACTATCGGTGATATCGAAGGTCTGTAGTTAGACCAGGTTGTCGGACTTTTATATTTAAATACTTATATTATTAGGATAATCCATATGCTTTTATATAAAGAATACCCGGTCTTTCAGAAGGCATGCGTTTAGGCAGTTCCATCCGCAGGCCCTTGGACAATTTTATTTAAATTTCTTTTTAAATGCAAAATTTCTGGGCTATTGTAAGACATTAAACTTGAATGCTCACAGACCTAGGGTAGGTATAGAGTAAGAGACTAAAGGTTGCAGTGAAATTAATACAATCGAAAACTCACTAAATAGAAACCTGACAGATCCTACTAATATTATAAACGTAAAAGTTTGTGAGGATGTATGGATGTATCGACGTATGGATGTTTATTGCTCTTTCACGCAAAAAATACTGAACCGATTGCGATGAAACCTAGTGTGTTGAAAGCTGGAAACCTGGTTTAACACATAAACTACTTTTTATCCCGAAATTCAAACTGTATCGGGACTTACGAAGGTGAAACTGCGGAGCGCAGCTAGTTTAAAATAAACACGGAGATAGGTAGGGCACACCAGATTTCTAGTCGAATCAAAGCCATCTGACAGGTTCACTACCTCAAGTCTATAGCAATTTTACCAAGTTAACTAAAACTGGTATCGCAGTGCCTTTTCTATTGGTGACTTGAGCCACTAAACCTTCATATTGTATCAGCCGCATTTTATAAGCCTTGCGTAGCATTTCTTCAAATTATACATATTAAAACTAGCAATCCACCCCGGCTTCGCACGAGTAGCAGAGACATCTGCAACAATCATCAACATATTTCAATTAATTTACACAAATTGTTAATAAATTATACACTTAAACCTTCCTCATGAATCACTCTGTCTATTAGTGAAAACCGCATGAAAATTCATTCAGTAGTTTTTCAGTTTATCGCGAACAGACAGACAGACGCGGCGAGGGACTTTGTTTTATAATATGTAGTGAAATACTATGAGTGTCGCGTATTCTTACAAAAAAACTCACTCTTATTCAATCAACTTTTCTATTTAATAAACGCCAAACTACGCACACTTTAGGTATCCATCTTTTCTGTCCAAAGGTTTACTTTTAGCGGTAAGCTGGTCCTTTGAACATACTAATTTAGTAGTGATCCTCATGTACACAGCGTATTTGATAAGCAATAAGCATACAATAAAGATTATACTATCTATCTACATTGAAACACTGTGTTGATTTAAATTTTTGATAAACTTATTGTATTTCATCATAATAATCTGCAGTCATTTATGACACTCTTCAAGCTTTACCGTTTTCAGGTTATCTGTTGTCACAATTCATATGAGCTATTCTGTGTATTAAACTTTTATTATCTATAAAAAGTTTATTGTAACTCCACTATCACTCTGAATCTGCTAACTCCGTCTATTTTCGTTGTATGTTGAATTGGTAACAACAACGTTGTATTGATGAGTATGATATTCAATTTTCTTTATCAAATCTATACAAAACAGGTACAATTTCTTCCATAATCTTTTTCTTTATTTTTTTTGCTCGATTCTCGATAAAACATAGACAGAAAAAAACTCCTTTCCACTTCAAGATTTTTTTTTTTTTATATTATAGGGGGCAAACGATGATGACCCGTGGGGGTTTCCACAAGAAAAAAAAAAAAAAAAAAAAAAGGAGGCAAACGAGCAGACGGGTCACCTGATGGTAAATGACTACCGCTGCCCATGGGCACCTGTAACTCAAGAGTCACAAGTGCGTTGCCGCCCTTTAAGTTGGGAATAGGGGAAGAGCGGGCAGACGGGAGAGGGGGATTAGAGGGGAGGAGAGGGGAAGGACGGGAATAGGGGTGAGAGCAGGGTTAGGGCCTCCGGTAACTTCACTCACGCGGCGAAAAGCAATGCAAGCATTGTTTCACAGCCGGTTTTCTGTGAGGCCGTGGTATCGAGCGGAGTCGAGCCGGTCCATATACGATATTACAAAAAAAATAAAAATGACATTAATGCATTAGGAGTAACAATACTCTTCTAAGATTGAAAAACGTATAAGGTCAATCAGCACAAATAACGCCTCTTTCCTGAAATGAACCAAGAGTAACCAATACCGGCCCGAATATTATGATGGTGAAGTAAAAAGTTAGGTTACGATTATACATGACTTTCAGCTTCAGCACATCTAATTTCTCACTCTAAACATTCTCAGGGCTATGAAACAGATCAATGTTCAAAAACTAATAATTAATTACATTCTAACACTATAGTGTTATAGTTTTAAACTTTAGTCCCCTATTATGTTTTAGCACATTTATAACAAAGTTTCTAAATTACTATTAGGATCGTAGACAAAAACGTTTTGTCTGTGTCTCTTATATCTTATATCAAATGGATTAATATAAGTTTGTGATTAAGAGTTTATACTCTTATGCTTCTGACAATCATAAAGTCGGAATTGGGCTACCAGTTATGAACTTTACAATAGAGATATTTTACAATATACTACATATCGCCTCCAGGCAAAAAAGTGTCATAATACAAAAACAGCTATTTCGAGAAGACACGACTTTTATGCCTGTGAATTGAACAAAACAGCTCAGTGAGCTCAAAAAGGGAACAAAGTTCCCTTTTTCCCTGAGCGAATAACGATGTTTTTACAGCCGACCAAATGCAACATTTGCTATTCAATGCTACAAAAATGTTAAACGTACCTAATATGTGATATGACACATTTTTTGTGATATGACACTTTTTTTGCCGGGAGGCGATATGTGTAAGCACACCAAATAAATAAAATGACGTAAGGGACATTCCCATTTTTATCTTCTCGTGGTTGCCAGTTATATTAAGTTTGGCGATAATACAATACAGATTAATCCAAACGATAGTATCGTGCTAGTAACAATTCCGTCATTTGCATTTTTGAAAAAAAAGTAAGGCATGGAGAAATGTTTCATTCAAATTTGATGTTCCCGACAACTCTACAGAAAATCAGGTAAATAACACAAATTTTTGAGAGTTGTATTCGTTGCGTGACAGAAATGGGCTTAACCGCTCCCGCATTCTTTTCGATGGTGCTTAGATGGCCTTGGGTTGCTTTTAAAAAGATTACAAACATTAATGTCATGTTACAATCACATCTATCAGACTTATAAGATCAACAGGAGTTCTTAATAAACACTATATTACATTTCAGTGGGTTAAAATAAATGTTCGGAATCTAAATCAGACTAAATTAAAATGTAAAATCGATGTCGTTGTTCGTGGGAGAGCCATGCTGCCGCACGTATGGGCTGGCTCGACCGGAGTGAGACCACGGCCTCACAGAAAACCGGCAGTGCATTGCTTTTCGCCGCGTGAGTGAGGTTACCGGAGGCTCTCCCCTATTCCCACTCTTCCCCCTCCCCCTCTTCTCCTACTCCCACCTTAAAGGGCGTCAACGGACTTGTGACTCTTGAGTTGCAGGTGCCCATGGGCGGCGGTAGTCATTTACTATCAGGTGACCCGTCTACTCGTTTGATCCCTATACCATAAAAAAATCTATGTAATTAAATAAAAAATCTATCGCTATTTATATGCCAAATATTCGAAGTATAATAATTGAGAAGAATAAATAAATTACCAATTAAATTTTTTTCACGCCACACCTTGGAATTAATTAAAGCAATTGGGGCACTTGAATAACTATTACGTTTCTAATTCTGTCAATGGTGCCGATTCTATTGTCAGACTCACTAAACTAAAACCGAACTTAATTTCTTCATATGAAATCAACCTTGTCTTCTTCGCAACAAGGTCTATTTGTTACTGGCATCTATTTCTTAGCGCCACTAAATTTCACTAAAACCTGTCAACATATACTCAACTTTATTTCCACGCAGCGAGAGTCCCCATTTATTTAAATGCCGTACAAAAACTTGTTCAAAACGAACTAAGATGACGTTTATTTATTCGAAACCTACGGAGACGCTTACTAAAAACACAGAACAAAAAAGATGGCATTCAACGTATAGCGGCTCTCGCTACGTGGTATTAAAGTTTATTTAAGCGTGTCAGACTTTAGTCGACAAATAAGTTGCTTATTTCGATAGCGACGTATGTTACTTACTTGTTTATATTTGAAATAAGACCTTGTTTCAAAGGGTACAAGGTTTACATCTTGTATGACGAAAATTTAGTCAATTATAGTTAAGACAGAAAGAGGTTCGTTAGTTCAGTTTAGCAGTACGAGAAGAAAGATTCCTGCTATTTGATTACTCTATTATCGTGCCTCACTTTCCGAAAGTGGAAAATAGTGATGTCTGATGTCAGTAGTGAAGTGAGTTATTGTAAAAAATCAAGTGAGATGTATATAAAAGAGACGCCAAACAGGGCGGCGCGCGAGGAATAAGTAGTTGGAATATCTGTAAGGTGATTCCTAGCTACCTGAACCACTAGACTTTGAAGAATAGTTGTTACGCATGATGATCTTTATTCACGGTTACGTGGAAAATTTAAAAGCCTGAAAGAGGAAAAAGCTTTTATAAATAATGAAATATATAAAAGTTAAGTGATATTCGTAAAATCCTTCCATTACGGAAAAACGCTGAGATATTATATTTTTTTATGGCATAGGGGCAAACGAGCAGACTGGTCACCTCATGGTAAATGACTACCGCCGCCCATGGGCACTTGTAACTCGAGAGTCACAAGTGCGTTGCCGCCCTCTAAGGTGGGAGTAGGAGAAGAGGGGAAGGGGAAAGAGTGGGAAGAGGGGAGAGGGGAAGGATGGACATAAGGGAGAGGGAAAGGTTACTCCGATAACCTCACTCACGCGGCGAAATGCAATGCAAGCATTGCTTCACTGCCGGTTTTCTGTGTGGCCGTGGTATCGAGCGGAGTTGAGCCGGCCCATGCGTGCCGAAGCATGGCGCTCCCACGTAAAAAACGTTTATGGTTAGTAATTTTACATCTAAGTGAGTAAGTGTATGTATTCTCATATTCAGCTAATATTATCCGAATTGGTCAGGTGAGGTGTCTGTGGTAAATAACTAATTACAGTCTTAATGAATAACATTTCGCTTACTGAAAACAAATGGGACACAAATAAAAACAACTGAATATAGTTTTATTGCAGAAATGAGGTCTAAATCAGTTAAATTTTATAAAAAAAAAGACAGCCATCATTTTCGCATCACTATTGCCAAACCGGCTAACCGCCATTTTTGCATTTGAGCGGTTTGTTAGCTAACTTCAGTTCAGCAAAACTCCCATTTTGTCAGTTGACTCCTGAATCTCGATGACCAAGGCAAATCAGTTGCGTGCAAAAGTAACGCAACCCAAAAAATACTTCAAGTTCATAGTTCTAATTTTGCTTGATGTGCTATATTATTTTTTTAATGCTATAGTGGGAAGTCACGAAATGTGTATGAAAATAATTTATAATCATGTTATATTTTAATACGAAATTGACGTGATTAGTTTAATTAATGTATGTATGTTATTAATTCTGTTTTCTTATGCTTTGGGGATGTTGTTTTCATTTCCTATACCTAAGATATATTTTTGAAAAGGTGCTAATGCTATTTTGGTTAAAATGTACGACCAATATAAGTGTGCTAAACTGTGTTTTCCATAGCTGCTAAGTATTAGCTTTCTTTGATCTTGGAGCTGATCTGATGGTGGAGCTAGGAGGTGGAACTCTGCAGTAGCTGCTAGTAAATCCATCGTATGATTCGTTTCGACGAGTCTAACAGATTGGCATTTTTAACGATGTGATCTGATGGTCTGATGATGAAGCCAGGAGGTGAATAGCGGAACCCTTTTTTAATTTTTATTCAGTACGCCATCAAAACCTTTAAACTTTTTAGTTTTACTAAACTATATAAGTATTGTAATAGGATAGGTTAGATCCGGTTCGCCCTTATTAGAAATAATATACAATATACAAATATTCAGTGGGGCGTCTTTAAGAACTTACGTTACGTACGTTTTACCTCTTTAGGGTAGGTTAAGTATAAATATCAAGTTCCATAATGACCCGTCCTTATTAGGCCCCGTCTTGAGTTTTGCAGTACACAATATTTGGTTTCCAAAACTTAACATTAGTTTGCGTTCTAATTAATTTATTTCTTGTTTCTAATTGTTCTAATTGATTATTATTTACATATTGAATAGCGTAGCACGGTGAATTTTGAACATTACGTCTTTCACTCAAGAATCTGATAATGCTCTACCTAGAATATCCAGCATACATCAGAACCTAATATTCCAGCACTGCTGCAACCAGACACGCTGCCTAATGGTTCAATAGATACAAACTCCAAACTAAACAGCCTGCCTGACCTGATGAGTAATTTTACAGCTGTTACAAATTTTATGTGTTTAATCGACAGAGCACAGAAAAGCGCATCTAATGATATATTGACATTGAATATTAACAAATAATAAAAATCTTTTTAACAAAAAATTAAACCGACGAAAAGAACTAAAAAGTAAAAAATAAATAACTAGAAAAATGTCATAATCTTATTTTGAGTCTATTTATCTATTCTATATTTCTAGCTTAATTTAAACAACAGTCGGCAGTTTTGAGTATTTTATTGGCTTTCCGAAATGTCTGACTGCAGTGGCAGACCAGTTGGAGTCATGAAGCTCCCTAAGATGTGGTTGAGCTCCGTGATTAGCGACTTATCTAGTCTACTGGGTGTCGTCACTAGTCAGCTTAAAACCAAAATGGTTATTTCATATAAAGACCACCCCAGACGCCTACATGGCACTTGCACAGTTTGAATTTATGTAGACTTTGATCCTTGAGTTTGTTTTGGCGGAGTCGAACTAGCCCCTAAGGCGGTTGAGGGCCAGAGATAACACTCGGGTAGAGATCCCGTCTATCCCGGGCGCAGTGTTCTTGGAACGGATCCGTAGAACAGTCACCTATCACGAAAGTGGAGACTTTCTCTCTCGTTCTTCCCGACGTCTTCTGTGCTAGACAGAACTGTTGTGATAGAAAGCCGGAAGAACGTAGTGTGACCCCTTCTGGGGTCCTGGGTCCGGGAAAGCTCAAATTGCATACAAAGATGATCCAAGAGCATCTCAACTTTTTCCAGGACATACCAGTTCGTTACTCGTGCGGCGAGAGCAGTGGTAGTGATCGAAAGGTCTACTATCGACCCGCCTGCTGTCATATGCACGTATTTGTGGAGCTTCTATTTAAGAGACATAGATCCACTAATGCCGCTCACTCATCTACGGCCTCACCGCTTTTAGGCACCCTTTTCATTTAAATCCAGTACTAAATAGTGCCCAGACGCCAATCACCGCCACGTTGTTTAAGAAAATCTTGAAGTTGCTTATACTACGGTTGGAGGAGAAGTAGACACCATATATATATGGTGATACTCTCCCCCATTCGGCAGCAACATATCCAGTGGTCTTGTCTCCTAGCGACAAGGGCGGGAAATGAGCTACCGTAGAGCTGACGACTGCCACGGAGCCGTCTTGAACACCCATCCGGTTTAGGGCAAGGTGGTAATACCTGCGCCAATCAAATAGTGAAACACGCTCGATCAATTCTTCTGCATTCATTCTTAACGATTTGAATTTTACAATGTTCGGTCGATTTAGGAGCCCATTAATTAAAGGACTTCAATGTAAATACACTCATTTGTAGCTGGAGTTACCGCTTACTTGAGCGATATTGCGTTTTATTCGCATTTAGCAAGTTACCCGTTGACTTCGAACCATTTGCATAAACTTGACGCTCCTGAATTTAATTTCTGTTGATACGATTTAATGTACGGCACGAAAGTGTCCAAAATAGAAACATCGCTGGCATATCACGCGAATTTTGTTCAACGCATCTGGATAATCATTTATAGGCAAAATGAACATAACATAACAGTTATGATCTTCAATATCTTTTTATCGTGAGTAGCTACCCGTGTTCTATAGTCTTTAAGCTTTTAACAGAACTAAAGTCGGATTACTGATGGTCTATGAAAGATGAAGATGACTGATGAAAGGACAGCTACACACTACTTGCTCTCCAAAGCTCAATGGATTGCTACATTTCACGTAGTACTGGTATGATCAACAGTTATTTTCAATCACAAATATTATTCTTACGTTCACATATAATATATCAATAAATCTGTCGTTAAAAAAATGTGTAAATATAAAATAAATGATGTCACCCGCTTGAAAACCGACGGGCGTCCGACAGAACGGGGCCTACCTCGTTGAGATACCGGACAATACGGGCGAGGAGGGCCCTCTCAAATAGTTTACCTGCCTCGTCCAGATGGCCCTGTAGATCGCGACCAAGTCAGTAGGCCGTCCCAGTATCGTTAAACTGCTGTGATACTTAAACGCTCTTAAGGAATGGAGTATAAGAGGCCTGCCTAAGACAAGCATGCACAGTATAGCGCAGCCGCAATGTAGAATGTCGACTGATAAATCAAGTCATCATAATTATTTATAATAATCATGTATATTTATATTCGTTTAATTAAATATATATTGGTAGCAATCTGCATGGCTGCGGCTTCATTGAGCCTGGATTATTTTTCGTCGTGTCCTGCTTGCTCAAGCATCTTTATACCAGGGAAATGATTGAGTCCCTCGGTAAGATAAGCGTGGCAGTAGCATATTGGGTAAATAAGAAGTTGACAGGACAAGTGAGGACAACTAAGAAAAACATTTTAAACATGTTATACACGAATCAAAACCTCAAATATGTTTCAAATAAAAATCATACGCTGAACCAAATACAATCTGCTGGTAAATCCTACTAATAAAATAATATAAGGCTTTTGTTACCCTATTAAGGAAAATTAGATACACGGAATATAACCAATACTGGAGGTAAATTAAAATTAAAATCAGCTTTTGCTTACATATTACATACTCGTACACGTGTCCAGATTAATTGACAATAAATTGGAAGATATAAATAGAACTTAAGAAGCGAAATACCTGAAATCTTTGTTACCAAATGGAAAGAGAATTAATTCTACTTCCAATCCAGAAAATCGTTGTACTGATTTTGTTGTTTACTACATGTATTTATTTACTTACAGATTAATGTTATTTAGAACATGTATTTGTTCGTATAAGAATGTTCAATTCTAAGGGACAATTCAAATCTAGTAAAGGGGCTACTGAAAATGTATATGTATCTTAGACCTAAAAACATTGTAGTGCAGACATTATCGTGTTACTTGTTGGCCTATATACATTTTTGTTATATATAATTAATGTAACGATGTTTTACCAGACATTTATTATGACTACGTTAATAGGTGTCGTCTACATATAACCTATAAAAAGTACAATTCACTTCAAAGCACCCAAATCATACCTGATAACTGCCAGTATTATTTGTCAAGAATATTTGAGGAGGCATATTTTTTTCTTAAAAGTCTAGAAGGTGAAAAAAGTCATCTCCTCAAGATAAAATCTTCCTTAAAGTAAATAATTTCAAAAGTGCAAAATGAAGTACGAATCTATACGGACGGTTCCAAGATGGGGTCAGTGACTGGAGCCGGAGTTTTCTCACAAGATCTAAATATAAAAATATCACTGGCGCTTGGTCAACACAGCTCAACACAACACAGCCTAAAGGTTTAGGTATGTCAATGTCAAACTCAAATCAGGAATATCCATTCAGCAACTTTTGTATGCCAAACCTACCATTTAATATGATTCTAGAAAAGGCTATTAATGCAACTTTTGATACAAATACTAGTCTCATAATTTTCAGTGGCAATAGGGGTACTGTAAATAAAAAAACATTCATAAAATACTTTGAACAATTATCGGAACTCAATGTAAATAAAATAGTACTATTTACACTGCCAATTAGCAAAGGGTTGTCTCAACATGAAAAAAATATTAGGATTAATTTAAACATGACTATGTTTAATTTGACAAGCCAAATTAATGGTAGTTTTTATAATAAATTTCATTTAATTGACATCAATAGGATTGTCAATGATAATGTTTTTTCGACCACAGATAGTTATTATCTGCCGTATTATTTTAAAAGACAGATAACTGTTTCGTTATCATATTATTTTAGAATAATAGCCAAGAACTTGGCTAACCTGACAGCTCCTATAGAGCACCCCTTAGAATGTAAGAACACTGTAGCCAAACATTTGGCTTCACATAGTGCTCCTTCTGAGCTAATTAATAATGTCTTTACTAATATTCATTCACGCAATAGCTTGGCCGCACATTGTGACATAAATTCTTTAAATTAATTGCTAAGACAATAGAGCCTATCTCTTGCATATCAAACCATTTACTCAATAATGGTATTGTTAGTAAAAATATAAAAATAAATAAAAATTGTAGCAATAAAGTAAAAAAGTCAATGACCATAAACATAGTTCATCAAAATATTCAAGGATTATCTAGGAAAGACTTAGAAGTAGAATTATTTTTTGAAAAATATAATGTTGATGTGCTCTGTATCACAGAGCATTGGCTACAAGCACACCAGTTAATACTAAATAATGAATTTTATTCTGCTAGAAGTGTGTATGTAAGGAAGAAGTCAATTCATGGAGGGTCTTTAATTTTTGTTCGTAATAGCATTAAGTGCAAAAACCGGAAAGATGTTGTAAATTTGTCTGTTGAGCGCACTGTTAAGCTTTCTTGTGTGGAATTGGAACACCATATTATAGTTAGTGTGTATCTGCCACCACAGAGTGACTTTAGCATATTTGAGTTAGTTATGGAAGAAGTTTTGAAGCGTTTATGTGTCAGTAGTAAGGTTTTGGTAGTTTGTGGAGATTTCAATATTAATATATTAGAAAAGTGTCCTATCAGTATAAGATTAGTGAGCCTATTTGAATCATTTGACTTAAATTATTTATTTTCTGAGCCAACAAGAATTACTTCTCACTCGGCAACTTGCTTAGATAACATCTTTTGCAATGGGGAATATTTAAATAGGTCAATTTTAAGTGATTTAACATCTGATCACTGTGCGCAATTTGTTACATTTCCTTGTATAAAAGAAAATAGAATAAACAAAACTATATGCAGGCCCATGACTAGTAACCGATTATTGAATTTTAGTAATAACATTAGTGATAAAGTTTCCAATTTAGATTGGACTCAAAGTGATCCAGATAAGCTTTACGGCGACTTATTCAATATGATAGAAATCGAATTTAACAGTATATTTAAGTCAAAAATAATAATGCAAAGGCCAAAGACGACATTCTGTGATTGGGCAACAACAGGAATATACAAAAGTAGAGAAAAGCTGTATGATTTATATGCCATGAAACAAAGTAATTTTGACCCAAAATTTCATGAATATGTCAAAAATTACTCAAAGATTTTTAAGAAAACATGTTCTATGGCAAAGTCTTTATACATAAGTAATAAGATTAAGTCTTCAAATAATAAAATAACAGCTACATGGAACATTATCAATAATGAAACTGGACGTAGTAAACCTCGAGATAACAATTTAAAATTAAATATTAATAATAGGTTTACAACAAACAACTTAGACATAGCTGAATCTTTTAATACCTTTTTCACAAATATACCAGTTAGTACAACTAGTACCTTGAATTCTTGTGCGTCCAGGTCTGAATTGTTGTTAAGGGCCAATGTAAACAAATGTAAGAACTTATTTAAATTTGAATTCATAAACCCCACAGACATTATAAAAACGTTTAAGTCTCTTAACTCTAAGAATTCAGGGGATTTATGGGGGATTTCTGTTAAATTAATAGAAACTATTATAATTGATATAGCGCCATTTCTAGCTATAACATTCAATCGATGTGTTGATTCTGGTGTTTTTCCTAACCTGATGAAGTATAGCAAAGTAATACCTTTATTCAAGAAGGGTTGTACAACTGAACCAAGTAACTTTAGGCCAATCTCAATCTTGCCGGCTATAAGTAAAATTTTTGAAAAAGTTATCCTGCAACAACTAGAAAGCCATTTTAATCGAAATAATTTATTGCACAAAGAACAATTTGGCTTTACAAAGGGTCGTTCAACAATTGATGCTGGTGCAACTCTTTTGAGACATATATTTAATGCATGGGAGAATTCGCAAGATGCGATAGGTGTATTTTGCGATCTCTCTAAAGCTTTTGACTGTGTAGAACACAACACGCTTATTCTTAAACTTAGGCATTATGGTGTTAATGGTATTGCTTTGGAACTAATTGTTTCCTACTTGAAAGATAGAATTCAACATGTAGATGTTAATGGTGCGAGGTCTTCTGGATTACCTGTTACTATGGGCGTTCCCCAGGGCTCTATACTGGGTCCTCTACTTTTTCTCATATATATAAACGATTTACCTTATTATTTAAAAGATCGCTGTGATATAGTTCTATTTGCTGATGATACGTCACTTATTTTCAAAGTCGATCGTAAAAAAACAGTTTTTGACGATGTGAATAGGGCGCTAAATGATGTATTGTATTGGTTTTCAACTAACAATCTCCTACTGAACTCAAATAAAACAAAGTGTGTGAGATTTACTATGCCAAATGTAAAACAGCTGGGCACTAATCTAACTCTGAATAATGAAATAATAAGTATTGTAGACTCAACAGTATTCTTGGGACTTACATTAGACAGTAAACTGTAATGGGGACCCCAGATAGACAGCCTTGCAGGTAGGCTTAGTTCGGCAGCTTACGCAGTATGGAAGGTACGTCAGCTCACTGATACGGACACAGCTAGGCTTGTTTATTTTAGCTACTTTCACAGCGTCATGTCCTATGGTATACTACTTTGGGGCAAGGCGGCTGATGTTGAAACGATTTTTATTCTTCAAAAAAGAGCCATCCGCTCAATATACAATTTAGGTGCTAGAGTCTCTCTTCGAGAGTTGTTTAAGGATATAGGTATTTTAACTGTTGCATCACAGTATATATTTGAAAATATTATGTTTGTTAGGCACAATATCAATGACTATAAGAAAAACAGTGATATACACAATATTAATACAAGAAACAAGTCTAAACTCGTTGCTACCTATCATCGCTTACATAAGGTACACAACTCGTTCGAAGGTCTTGGTATACGTTTTTATAATAAAATTCCTATAGATGTAATCGACCTTCTTGTAGATAAATTTAAGCGTACTGTAAAAAATCACCTTATTAGGAAAGCCTACTATACGATCAACGATTATCTAAACGACAAACAGTCATGGGCTTAAGGTGTCTTTAGGTATATACACACAAACTTCTTTGTCTTATAATTAGACTAAATTATTAACAAACCATTGTTAGTTGAAAGTAACGCGTGACGATTATTATGGTAATTTTGACTAGTAGTGATTTTTATCAGTATCTCGACTATGGCTCGTCATGCTCACTAAAATGTAATTGCTTGCGGCGTCGTCATGGGGCGGGTCGTTTCTTTCCCTCTGATATGGCGAAGGAGACGATGGCTGGTCCATGCGTCATACTCGTGAACGGGTGCTGCTTGGGGTGACTGGTCGGCCTAGTCAGCGATGCTTTAGCCTATACTATTATTTTGGTTCGTTCAACTGCAACTCTAGCCTCTTAATCCAGTCACGAATTAGTTTTAACAGTAGACTTTGTAACTGATGTGCACCTTGAATGATTTCTATGTTTAATAGGTTCGAACCTTCAACGGTATCACTGAGTGATATTTTTTGTTTGTACGTTAGCTTTTGGAGCATTTCAATAAAATGTAATTCAGGTGGCAACAGCTTGCATCATGCTTATCTTTTATGTAACACTAATACCATTGTACCTGAAGATCTGACTTTTAAAAAGAGTGGCCATGAGTTTCTTTGCCAGTATTCTTCTCATAAGGCTCTACGCATTTTGGAAACTGGAAGTTATAGATCGACACAAGCAGGCAGTAGATTTTGGTGTTTTTACCTAATTTACCTCGACAATCCAGTACATGCTGTGGCGTCTATTTGCGTCGATCTATGATTTTTAACAGTAGCTTCAATTTAACGTTCATAAATGTCACTTAGTGTCTTAATTGAATAAATGATTTTGAATTTGAATTTGCTCCATATTTCAATGCGAGTGTGTTGCAATAACTTACGCTGTGACTGCGGTCATGTCCAAAGGCATAAAGGAGTATAACATCCGTATATTGTCAGACAGTATGGCCGTTTTAAGGGCCCTGGAGGGGAACACCATGAACTCCGGTCTCATTTATGAATGCCACCAGACCCTAGAGCGATTAGCCTCTGCGAACGGGGTAATTCTGCAATGAATCAAAGGGCATAGTAATTCATTTGGGAACGACGCCGCCGATGAACTGGCAAGAAAGGGATCTGTAACGTCAGTGGCAGGCCTAACTACACTACTGCCACTTCCCTTCAATCAACTTCGCTCATGGGTAAGGCAACGGACTCGTGAAGCGCATAACGGTCGTTGGGCTAACACACCGGGCTGCAGGCAGTCTAAACTGGTGCTGACGGAGGTCTCACCACGTTTAACTTGCAGACTGCTCAGTCTTAACCGACTCGACATCAGAATAGTTGTAGGAACAATTACGGGCCACTTAGCCCTAAACCGGCACCTATTTACCATCAGTGCGACAGACAGTCCTCTATGCAGAGGATGTCTCAACAGAGTGCGAGGGAGTGGCCACACAACGGGCAAGTATACTCGCGGGTACGAGATTGCTCCTAGAAGCCTGTGAACGCCCCAGGAGGCTTCTGTGCTTCTGGAAGCTAGCTAGGCTGGCTCAACTAGTCAGCCTATCTGAACGCATAATGGACCCTCTGTGAGTCTAAATGCGGAAACAGAGCCCTACACCAATACCAATACCAAGTGCAACCACTCAAAAGAACTACAAAACATAAGATCGTGTAAATGAGGTTGAATCTTATCTATACCTGTTTTAATTGTTTAGTGAGTTCTGAGGACTGTTACTTGTTTTTTGCTTTCATAGTTTTTGAAGAGTAGTTACGTTCAGTAGAAGTGCAAGTTGGGTAATCGTCGCCGTCGGTCCCCCGCTACGTAGTACACTCCCGGTAAACTCTTGCGACTCTAGTCACTGACAGAAGCAGAAGCAGAAGAAGAAGCCGGTAAGCACTTAGTGTTTCAGAGGTTTATTAGGTACATACCCCAACAGCACAACAAATCTTATAATTATGTATTTATACTGGAATTAACGCGATCACGAAAAGGTATTACATACCTCTGAACGTCACGTGGACCCTGATCGAAAATGTATGGAAAATGTGTCCGAGTGTAATATATTTAAAAAAATATATATTTTTATGACGAGATCGAAAATTCTTAAGACGGAGGTAAGTTTCTTACATTTACAAGTACAGCATCAGAGAGACATGGAGAGGGAGGGAGGGAGGTCGGAAGGGGTAGAGGGAGAGTGGGGCGAGTGGGTAGAGTGGAAGTAGAGAATCAAGGGAGGGAGAGTGGAAGAGTGGGGAGAGTGGGGCGAGATTAATATGGGCATGTACTTCAAATCCTAAAAACACAAAAAGGATTTTTGGTCTATATCACATAATTATTTTTCGTAAAGCGTAATGAAATCAATGAGTGCAAAGCAACATACAAACGAATTCCTGTTTTACCTGTAAAACTCTCACTCCCACTCCCTCAGAAGTCACGGTGCGTGCCTTAAGTATCTGCATATTACATTCATTTATATGACTATTACTGTACTGACTAGTAATTTCAACTCAAGTGTGTATTATTTGATACAAAAACAAATTAAACAGGGTTTTAGAACTAATTCAGAATATTCTGAAAAGAGTGTTAGGAAGATTATGGAATCTCATCAGAATTTCATCGTCCTCTGCTGGAAATAAGCCTATCCTAATGTACACTGCTGTGCACCTAATTTACAGAGCTCGATGGATAGCTCTTCTCGTCCAATTTTTCCCCATCGTTTTGCGCTAATCGTCACTCCCCATGGCCGCAGGGTGTCCAATATTTTGAGGTAAATATTATATTTAGTTTATTAAAAGGTATATTATCTTTATTGGGAAGAAAGACAATTTTTTATTCAAACCTTGTAATGTTACCAAAAATAAGACGGATATTTTTCAATTCATAGTCTTAATATAAGAAAAATGCAATAAACCAGTTATAAACTTTTTCAAGGTAATAATATAATTATATTTTTTGCAAACATATTAAAATTTGACAATTTCTAATTATAATATAGACCATCATGAAACTGATACAAATGAGACGCGTAGTGAGAAAAGCTCTTAGACAGTCGGTTACTACCCTTTGCTTTCGAGTGTTTGGTTAGGTCAGACACTTAGAGAATACTCTCAAAACAAAAATGTTTACAGGAGTACTTTTATGTCGCGTGAAAGGTCTCCGGTGAACTGTTTCACGGCTTTTAGTATAAACGAAAGCTTTTACTAATCGATACCTTTTATCAAATTTAGCCAAAAGAATTTAGATTTCAGCTGATGCTGTATATATAGCAAGAATGCAAGGAATACTCTTTGTTTCCTCGACAATACAGTACATGCTGTGGCGTCTGTTTGCGTCGATCCATAATTTTTAACAGTAGCTTCAATTTAATGTTCATAAATGTCACTTAGTGTCTTAATTGAATAAATGATTTTGAATTTGAATTTTCTTTATTAATATTTTAGGTATATAATACTTAATAAAAAAAAATATATCATCAACTTTCGAAATTATAATATCTATATCTGTTAAACTTGATAGACAAACTACTAAGTAGCTTACTGGAATTAATAACCCTGCCATTAAGCTAGTTAGAGATAGTGCAACTAACTGTTAAGCAAATTTATCTAAATTTAAAAAAAATAGTTAGTAGCGATGAAATCAAGTTTTTACTAAGAGTTCAACCATGCCTTTCACTTTGGAACACGGTTATAACTATATAAATGAATGATGAAGAGTATTCGAAATTGGAATGAAATGTTCAAGTTTGTAAAATTTTAAATTGAACAAAATAACTTTGTCTGCTCCGTACAAGAATGTTTTTATAATTTAACTTGAGTATTGAAAGTTTTCTTTACTACAAAAAACCTTCAATACTCAAGTTAGCTTTATAAACAAACTTAAAGTGTATAAGTGCCCGGTTATTTAATTGTATTTTATTGTCGATAATTTAGCAGATGCTCTACTATTTTTTGGCTGTCATGTTTTGTAATATTTATAAGTTCTAAGAGAGCTAAAATTCTTTCTTCAATACAAAGATTTTTAAAACTTTTCAGTAGTGAAAAACCTTTAAAAAAACGCGTGAGGTTTCTTTGGGACACGCAATGGGAATGAAGTTTCTTTCGCTATATATAAATATATTTAATGTATTGAATAAATTGTATCAAAATATAGTAAATATTGTATGTGAACGTTGCCAAAAGTACATTTTTCTCACATTAGATTGTTACGATTTCCTATTATTTATAAAGTTGTTCAAAGTTCAAAATAGGGGTTTTTTTGTGCAAAGCATGTGATGGATGTAGCAAGAAATTTATTTTATGTTCCACGTGAATGTTCTCAAAGTAATTATAACCTCGCGGACATGTGTCATAGCTATGATGGATGGTGTTTAGATGACAAAAGATGTCTATCTAATAAATTACGTATAAGTAAAAAAAAAACACTGGATATTTTTTGGATATCTAAGTAGATAGAAAACTGCAGAATATAAACATGGGCACCTCCCGAAATCAGGGCTAAATAATAACAGAAAAAACATATAACTTTCTAATCATACTTTGAATACGTTAATAACTTTTTATTTATCACATATATAAAGAGACTTATTATTAGTTAATGTACTCCTTCCCTCCTTTCCTTCATGCACATATTGAGGGCATACTAAAAAGGTAAATTATACATAGGCATACGGATTGTTTAGAGGAAATACATACATTTTTGAAGTGAAAACTTCTTTAGGCGTGTTGAGCACTTTTTCGGTGAACAAAAATCATGGAACTCGCGTCATCGTCACCAAACGTTTTCCACGAGCTGTGTGTATACTGTGTATATATGTACATAGATATACATCCGTGCGTTATTAGTACTTAGGTTTATAAATTAGATGTGTTTATACTGCACAGGCAAGAAAACATACCTAAAGCTTGCTTCAAAATGTTTAGCTGTGACCATGTTTTATGGACGCTTGGAATGATGACTGTCTCTCGCGAAAAGATTTAATAACTTTTTATTACTTCTGCACATTTTAAAAGACCTTCTATACCTAAGAAAAATCACGCCAGAGAGATTAAAATGATTATTTTAAAGTGAAAACTTTTTTAGGCACATTGGTACACCATAACCATCTGCTAATAACGTGCAATAATTGTTTTTAAACTTTTGAGACTATACATATTAGAGATGCAATTCAAGACTTAATCGCGATAATAATCATAAGGTTCAATATATTTTTTGTTACCCGACGTGTCGATTGAATTGCACCGGTCGTGGTCACGAGTGGACTGATGGTGTGACGGTCCACCCGTGATCACGATCGGTGTAAGAGTGCTCCAAATTTTGGGTCAGCCTATTTATCTGCTTGTTATCTGATAAGCAGTGTTCGCTTTTTCTGGATTTATTTGGAAGCAGTAGAAAACAAAGATCTAATGTGGTCCTCTACTTGTGCAAGTCATAATCCTGACTGGCTACGGACAGGTACAGTGGATTTTCGGAGCTACGATATAGAAAAACTCAGTACAACTCAATCCATCCTAAGGCGGCGAGCTTGATCTTGATTGTTTCGAAAGATTATGGACACGGCCTGGCAAGACCCCGAACTTGCCATAACCTGACTCTGACCGGCAACAGACAGTGGCTCTTTCTGAGTGTGAAAAAGAAAACTTCCTTAATAAAGTGGGTTTGCTTTTCTCTAAGTTTCCGTGGTCGCCATGTAAATGAGAGAGCCATGCTTCGGCACGTATGGGCTGGCTCGACCGGAGTGATACCACGACCTCATAGCAAAGCTTGTGTTGTGTTTCGCCGAGTGAGTAAGGTTACCGGAGGCCCTAACCCTTCCCTCTCACCCCTTCTCCCCTCCTCTCCCCCCTTTCCTCCCTTCCCCTACTCCCACCTTAAAGGTTAGCAACGCACTTGTGACTCTGTGACTCTTGAGTTGCAGGTGCCCATGGGTGGCGGTAGTCACTTACCATCAGGTAACCCGTTTGCTCGTTTGAAACCTATCCCATAAAAAGAAAAAAATGCTGCCTAAAAATGTCGGAGGTCGGGTACATAGTTTTACTACATTAGCACAAAATTCAATGTTTTTTATGATCTTACATAAATAGTAATGCCATGTATAAACGTAGAATTATTATATTATAGTTAATGTGAATTGACTCAGTGCCAAGTAAACAGATATTCGTATTGTATCTCAGAACGAACTACAATAAATCCACTAAGTTCTCAAAGGTCGAGTTCAAGAACTGAACAAGACTATTATAAACGAAAGTAACAACAGTACGACTATGAGTTTCACAGGTTATAAGAAATGCTGAAAGTACAATCGGTCTTTCTACATTTTGCTGATAGCGGTCTTGCGGTAAAACAGTATCAAAATAATATAATGCAAGAAAAGATTCGATATTAGGACTTTGTCCACGTCAACTGTAAACTGTACTGTACTGTAACTGTGAACAGTTGCAGGCTTGTAAATGTGTTTTTGATACAAAAAAGTAATTTATAAATCATAAATTTAAAAAAAAACCACCCGTAACTAGAAAATCCCTTCAACGATTGGAAAAGAGCTGATGATCTTCGAACGGCTGAACACATTTTCTTGAATTATATCTAAGAGAACTCTCGATTAAGTCACCTTTCAAACAAAAAAACGCACTTAAATCGGTCCATTCGTTTAGGAGCTACGATGCCACAGACAGGCACACAGACACGTCAAACTTATAACACCCCTCTTTTTGGGTTCGGGGTTATTAATAGGTAATAATAATATTAAAAGTATCTCTAAATACCCTGAAAATACTACGTACCTACCCCAAAGTCATTAAATTACTTTACTTTTCTGAAGATTTTATTTCTAGCAGCATCAAGAATCCACACAAAGTACGAAATGAAACTTTGATATTAAACTAGGAAGACGACATCCGGTAAAATAACCGCAACTCGTTATTACATAACTGTATTATAAAGTGGTAATGAGTAGCTTTAACCCCCGATGTAAAAACGAAGGAGGTTATACGTTTAAAGTGTGTATCTGTGTATCTACACAGATACACACTTTTTACGTCGGGGGTCAAATGATGCCGTTGACACCTGACATCATAAAAGCATTAATTGACCCCGTGACCCCCATGATAGCTCTTAAATGTTTTTTTTTATAGTTTGCAAGGTGACTTGATCGAGAGTGTTCTTAGCTATAATTGAAGAAAATCTATTCAGCCAAAGGGCCTCAGCTCTTTTCGAATAGTCAAAGGAATTTTTGATATTATTTTTTTTTTATTTGCATAAATTAAAAAAAATTATTATTACAAATTATTGCTTATAAAAACCCAAGCCCTTATACACAAGCTTGTGGTCAGATTTCTATTCATCAGTGGCTTACTGTGGATATTCATATATATAAAAGACCAATTAACAAACATCCTTTTCAAGAGATTAGAACAAATTGGAGATATTGCCCGACAAAATAGAATTGGAGACATTCACTTTGAAGTCAGCTCTTGCAGGCAGTTGTAACTTTAGAAATGGTTGACCTTTAGAAGATATGTACAATATGGCCAGGAAATCATGTAATTGAACGATAGCTACTAGAATACTGATTTGTGAACTACCAAGGATACAGATTATTGAATAATCTTAGTCTATATTTATATATAATTTTTTTTATTAGTTTTGACCCAAATTTATACATTGAAACTTCAGAAAATGAACGGTATATAACCCAAAACATCACTGAAGTTAAAATGGTTTTAATTAAAATCTCAATCAACTTCCCTTTACCTGCAAAATACTTTATTGACTTCTCAGAAATGAAGTAATATTCTTAACGTTTCACTATTTATTAGATCACAATGTTAAAGTCTCATTTAATATTCCCTTAAAAATATATAGGTTTTATCCGCGTAAAACCCTCGTTAAGTTTTCTTTTTTGTGCAAACTTCACATAAACCATCTACTAAATGGTCCGAACAAAGCCTAAACATTTGGTTTGGATAGGTGAGCCCGTTCTTGAGTTATAAAATTACAACGAAAAGTGGCATTGAATTTTATATATATGGATGGTATGTAAATACAAAGTGGCAGATACATTATGATTATGATAATAGACGGACAACTAAAAGCGGTAAACAAATATGATAAAACGTAGGAGAATTCTACCAATCATTCAGCCTACGTTAATCTTTTTTTGGCATTAGCATTTTACCAAATTGTGTGCGTTAGCAAGAATAAATTAGAATATTAAATAAAATTAGAATAAAAAGTAACATTGTAAAACAATAAAAGTATCATATATCACAAGAGTTTAAAAGATTGCCAACCTCGCCTTGCTTCGAAATGTTAGGAATTCGCATCACATCCAAACACGTTTATCTACCTACTACTCCTAACATTTATGTAACCGTTATTATTAGTTTTTGTGTGGTAGTAGTGAAATTATCATAAAGTGCGTAAACGATACTAGAAAGCTGTGTCAGATAAATTAATGAATGATAATGAACAAATGAGCTGGGCAATTGGGATAATTGTTCGCATCGGTAAAGAGACTCTACCAGCTAAATGGTTTCATAATAGTTTCATAATAGTAATTGAAGTTACACTAACTATGAAAACTTTAATTAAAATCTCTTCTGGGATTGGGAAATTATTGTATGGAACCTGATTCTTCGACCATGTAAAAAAAAAACAAAGTGACTGCTATAAATGAACCGCATTAAATTTATATTTCACTTCAACGCACCCAAGAAATATTAAAAAAACAAAATTATCAGAGATTTACTCTAAAGAACATAAAAAAAATCAGCACTGGAACATTCGAATTCTAATACGGCACTCGGTCGATTAGTGCATGCTTGCTCTGACTCTGGTGGCGCCATGAAACTTTGACACAAAACAGCAAACATTATGCACTCTCTAGCGTCTTACGAACGCAAACAACACTGTAAAAAGGAGCAATGATCCCACCTTATACAAACATTTCGTTTAATCTTTATATATATGTGAAATCACGTTAATCAGTTTGCCGTATTTACTACACTAACCGAAATCAGACTTCGGAGTGCTATTGCCAGAGTTCGTGTAACCGAAAAAGAAAATCCTCGAGAACCTCCGCAAATCTGGACTACTGGTTGAAAAGGACTTTGTCATGTTAGAGAGAGGCGCGCATAACACGTCTACTTCTGCTACAGTTACCATGCCAATCGTTTTCTAGTAATGGAGGCCGTCTTCGGCGAGAAGGGAGAGAGTTGCTTCTATCCCATTCCATTTCCGCTGCCTACTCACGCTTTAACCAATAATTTCGTTGTTTTCCTCATTATAGTGAGTATCTTATTATTAATTTTTTTTTAAGTCTATTGTTATTTGGTTCTTTATTTTTAAATTGATAATGTTTAAACTAAATTAAAACTGAGAGAGAGAGAGAGAGAGAGAGAGAAGAAAAAAAACAAAGATACAGGTCCCATTCTGTGCGAGTCTAAAATGGCCGCCATCTCAGCATATGCTGCATGTATGACATGCAGCGCTGATTCTCAGATGGTGCCTCGAAAAAATTAAAGTTATTATTGTCCTCTGTTCAATGAAATGAAATTTTGAAAGAAATAAAATAGCAATTTTCATCAACTGTCATTCCCACCGACATTATTTTTGCGTTTTGCAAAAATTGCGTAAAATAGCTGACGAGCTACTTTACCTACCTTTTAATGAACGAATAGCGGGTGTATTCCCGTTGTCCCCATTGCCCTGTTCCCATCGTTGTCTATGAGTTAAGTATTGCTTAAGAATTTTGCTGACCCTTTACGTCCGAGCTGTGAGCCTGTGAGTCCTCATAGCATTGTTTATGAATACAAGTGTTAATGTATTTATGTATACAAAAAATTAATTGCTCAGGTTATAAATGAATGTAGAAACACTTTTGAAATATAAAGGCACCTTTAAATGTGGCAACGTTTAAAAGAAATTTTGACAATTAATTAAAAAAAAGATAATGTTTAAAAAATTGTGTAAAGTGTGTTAACTAATTATGATGTCTATAAATTACACAAATCACGAACGCTTAAAATATTTTTTCACAAGTCTTATTTTTATCTGTCTGTGTATAAATATATCCATTCCGAGTACGGAACTAAGTAAATAGTAATTTACTAAAATGTATAAAAACTTAAATTACAAAACACCATGGTTTCATATTTTACACCAATATTTTTTACACGAGGTTGCTCGACTGCATTAAAATTAATTGAAATTCTTTTGATTAGATATTGACAAGGTCTTTGAAAAGTTTTCTTTGAGCTAGACGATATTTTATGTTAATTTTGATTTCTAATTCATGATGTACCATGTACACATAAAATGACAGTTTTAACTACTACCAAAGACCTTAACAAATTGACTTTACTTTTAATCAATTGAATTAATATTGCAATCATAGATTATTTTAAATGATTAATAAAATGAATACATATTTACATACTTTTAATAAAGTCGATAATAATTGCAGAAAAAACTTACCTTGTTATTGTTTTCAGAAAATCACGGAGAGATCAAAAACAAAGAAAGTTTCTTTTTTAAATTAACACTATTATAGGTAGGTACATAAAAATAGCAAGTAACTTTTTTTAGAACACAAACCCCACTTAATAAAAACTTATATCCGCAGCTTTATCTATCACTAGATAGACGACAGCTCATCGCGGTCAACCGCAAAGGACTGAACGACGTCATTCACGATGTAACCAGTGTAAAGTACTCACAATAGTATCAATGTAATTTTTTCTAAAATGAGACGTGTTTGGGCAATTTCGAATCAAACGTAGTAACACTTTCAGTATTCCATCCCATGGATTAACACTAAACTAGGAAATATATCAGGAACCCTGATTGATTCGTTGATCTTGGTTTTTGTAAAGGCATACTTATCGATAATTTTATTAAAAAATGTTTAGATTTTATGTTTGCAACATCTCGTGGTTTTTTTTTCAAATAAACATACTCAGCGTATGTATTGTTGAAATTAAAGGAACTGAGTTAATTCGAACTTTTTCACAAACGGAAAAAAAGTAATATTAATTTCTAACATACGCAAATAAAAAAATAATAGTAATCAATTACCTTAAACAATCTACACGTTAAATTAATTAAAAATGTATCGTTATCGTTATAACCCGAACTTATTATTAACATTGGCACATAATTAACCAAATACAATTTCGGGCGGTCATTTGTCTCTTGCATATTTTTAATTAGCAGACAGAACGGACTTTATACATACGCTAGAGATCGAATGATCTGATGGTCGAGTTTCAACCATAATTCGTTAAGTTTTAACTGTTTTCTTTTACATCATCAGTATAATTTGAATTGTTATTGTATACGCTTTTCGTACCATGATAGATCAACATGTACAGGACGCGTGTACGTTCTTGTAGCCATTTTCGCATAATTTTTTGATTTATGCATGTCTTCTATTTACAAACTTTAAGTAATCCAAATTTCACATTTCTAAGTTCTTTCAAATTTAAAATTTGCTTAAAAATACGTACAAAGGAATCTCTTCACGTATTAATAAATATATATGCTTGATTTTTGTGTAAGATGGAATATTTACATAATATGCATATACTGTTCTGTACTGTATCGGAATAGAAAAAAAGTAACAAAGAAGTGATATTTAATATTATGCCATGCTTAGGCACGAATGGGCCGGCTCGACCGGAGTGATACCACGAAAAAATAATCTCTACCGCTTTCCTCTCTCCCCCCTCTATCCCCCCTCCCCCCTTCAGTACTCACACCTTAAGGGCCGGTAACGCACTTGTGACTCTTGAGTTGCCACTTACTATCAGGTGACTCGTCTGCTCGTTTGCTCCTTATCCCATAAAAAAAAGCTGTCAATTCCTCCAAATAAGCAAAAATACTTGTGTTAGTAGCGAGTTCACTTCGGTAGTCTGGATTCGGATCGGATTTGGTTCGAACCCACTAGCACGCGATCACAAGCCTGATACCTGGGCCATAATTCTTTGCAATAATGTCAATAGTCTGAATAAGAAAAATCCTCTGGAAAATGATGAAATGCGGGCAGAATGAAATTCTGTTTTCAGATTTTTCTAATCTATTTTCAATGACATGTCCGAATTAACAATTCCCGAGTTTTAAACAAAAAAAAAATACTAAAGTGATGTTCTTGAGATAGAAAATGTTTATGAAAACGACTTTATTGTTTAAGTTTTCCTAGTAAGCGATTTGGTACCATCGTTTTAATTCACGAATGTTAATAAAAAATCTCTACTAAGAACAATCTAAAGCTTTAAATTAAAAACAAAAAAATAAACAGTTGAAACGACTGGACTGTTGATCTAGTGGTTAGTGACCCTGACCGCTATGCTTATAGGTCGTGGGTTCGATTCCCACCTGAGTCTGGGTGTTCTTTGTGTCCGTTGTTTCTATGTTTGTAAAGTTCCCCGCGACACAGGAGTAATTCCTAATGCGGGAGTTGTCTTTTTTTTTAAAGGAATGAAAATGAAATGAAATGATTATACATATACTATCATTAGAACTCCAAAATACATGTGATGAAGTTGTCATTTATTTATTACACATCATTTCAATAGACAATAAGAGGCTTAAAAGCAATAACTTAACAACCTGTAGAAAATAAAGTAATCTCTGTTTTTAATCAAAATAGGTTGACTGTATCTTTATTAAGAACCTTTTTAAAAATTGTCTACTCAGTGTGTGATCTCCATGGACTTTAAACGCATGTGAAAGCTTAATCTATAGGTATAGGTATATCTAAAACGAACGTGATCAGAGTTTGAATGGTGAGATCGTTTTACTGTGAATTTAGATTAGGCTAAATTAGAAACTCTTTTATGAGCCCACAAAGGTTCTGAAAAAATCTGAATGAAGCTTTAAAGAACTATGTAGACAATATGATCAAGATTTGTTTTTTTAAATTATTAACTCGTCCGGTAGCCTTTTAGAGTTATTGCATATTTATTTTATTAAAACACTTTATTGGTGAGTGGTTTTATTACCCCATATTCATGGCGTATACGACTAAATGTTAAGACTAAGTCAGTACTTATTTAAATCAAAGTCAACAAATTTATTTACAATATAACTGCTTTCAGTTTTTGAATTGGAAAATTTACTATTCTATTTTCCGACAAACAGCAGAGTGTTTCTGACAAACGCGATGCTCTTAAGTGCTCGTTCCGGACATATACGAGTACTATCAAAATGCTCTGAACATCTTTTATTACAGAATATACAAGGCGACAGCATTAGGTGATGGGACTTTAGTCATCATAGTTTGTTTCGAATGTATTTAATTATAATTAATTGTAATTTGTGGAGATAAATAAAATATTATCAAAGAGGCAATTTTTTGACGGTATTTGTTCCAAATGTATCGTAGTCACGTCAACAGCCAGCTTTTTAGCAAAAAAATGAACTCCTGAGTTAAATGGCAAACAATTAAAACATCTCGATTTTGAAAGACTCATTGAAAGGTATGATTTTAATCTATTATAATACTAGCTACCCAGCCACGCTTTGCTGTGACTAAGTAATTTGCAATAAAAAATATTGTGACTATAAATTGAGATAAAACTATCTCTCAAGTTGGACCAAACTGCACACAATGTGAAAAATTCCATTAAAATCGGTTCATTAGTTTAGGAGTTCATCGCAAACAAACAACGTGACACGAAATTTTGAAATAATATTCCATACTATATTTTTGTCTCTACTGCTATTACTAAGAGTTTCTAAATAAAACCAAATAGAAAATATAGAAAATATATAATAAAATAATTTTTCTACGTTGCAATCTCTTAAAACATAATTATTAATATTATCTATAAATTGTTACTGTTTTATGTTTAAATGGCTTGAAATATTTGTAAAAATAAGGGCACAGATATTGTATCATGAAATAATACATGAGTATATGGAAATTGATAAACACGGGCGGAACTGTACAAATATTATCGCTGTCAAAACACACCACTTAAAGATTATTAGTACGAATACTAGTTATCTGTCACACTTTTATATTTCAGAAGTACGTTAGGTACCTTTGGAATATTCCAGAGGTACCTAACGTACATCTGAAATATAAAAGTGAGTCAGGAATATTCCTGGAGAGAGAATTCATTTTTTTACGTAGAACAGATGAATAAATGTAAATATGAATACAGATTCATCACAAGATGATTACTGAAGTTTCTGTTAACTTTGTGTAAAATGTTATAATCATCAAATGCGAAGATATATGCAATGTTTTATTAAGTTAAATGTCACGATCAAAATAAGTTAGTGAATCTAACTTTTCCAAAACAAGCTAAGTGCTAAGTGTGAAAGTTAGAAATTGTTTTACGGCTTAAGTACACATATCGAAACAAATATCTGTCAAAACATCCAGTGTGACTTAGGCAGCGCTACTAGAACGAAGATATCATAATATTCGGGAATGAACTAAAAGCTCATCATGATTGTGGATGTATTATTTCTTTGTTTCTGATTCTTTGTTGATTTACTATCTACCATAATCAGTATTGTATTTTTTTGTAAGTTGTGAAATTTGGGTATTATTACAACTCTTTTCTAGTCACTCCAAGAACAATAATTCTCAACAGAAAAAAGTATAATCAGGGTTCTTCGTATAATCTAAACTGTTTATTTTGTGTGATGAGCACGATCGTTGCATCGATTGTTGATTGTGGAATCGATTCCCACCTAGAGGTGGGAATCGATTCCACGATCTCCTACTCACTACACACCTTAACTACTCAACCAATCATCATAACATTTTGCGTTCACGTTGTCAGGGACACAGATTAGTACGTAGGGTACCTTGCATCTAAGAAAAAAAAGTGCTGTTCCCGAAGGATAGAAAAATAAATTGTATATATAGAAAAAATAATTGAATTGAATTAATAATGTGTAATAACTGCAGTTATTTTTATCTAAATCTTTATGAGGTATTATAATTAGCCTTCATTTTCATCAATCGATATCAGTGACAGCCTTAGATAAAAAATATTAAGGAAGTAAGGTACAAAAGTTTTCCGTGTTTTTTTTAACTCTTATAGTTTAGCACGTCAGACATTAGTATTGTTCATGTATTCAAACTCGAACCCAAGGTTAGCAAACTTATTTAACACCTTTCGGGTTTTATATCAGTTTGATCTAAAGGTTGCCTATAAGAGATTGCAGATTGCGATAAGGCCGCCCATAATACTACTGTTTTTAACGGTGTACAATAAATATCTATCTATCTATATATCTATCACACACACAATTTGATAATAATAATAATAACTTGACACCTCTCACACACGGCAGCCTGATCCCAAACTAGAGCCTGTCCCATGGTAACCAGGCTGCTGATAAACATACTTATTTATTTCTAAATACATACATATTATAGGTAAATTACACCCAGTCACAGAACAAATGATATCATGCTTGTTCCACAATTATTTGTGGCTCACGGGCTCTGGCTTAGAAGTCAGGATCACTAACCACTAGACCAAGTAAATAAGAAGTCAACGAACGGTTTGAAAATCAAGGTAAGCAAGCTTTTAGTAAAATGTCTCAGACGTCGTTTGTTCACCGTAATATACTTTTCAAACAAAGGGTCAGTTTTCCTGTCCTGAATGACGTCAAACACACTTAGTTGGTTTCCGTAATGTGCACGGAAAACTTTTGTACCTTACTTCCTTAATATTTTTTATCTAAGGCTGTCACTGATATCGATTGATGAAAATGAAGGCTAAGTATACCTCATAAAGATTTAGATAAAAATAACTGCAGTTATTACACATTATTAATTCAATTCAATTATTTTTTCTATAAATACAATTTATTTTTCTATCCTTCGGGAACAGCACTTTTTTTTCTTGGATGCAAGGTACCCTACGTACTAATCTGTGTCCCTGACAACGTGAACGCAAAATGTTATGATGATTGGTTGAGTAGTTAAGGTGTGAAACCGTAACAAACACTTACCCTTACCCATATTTATAATGATTTGAGTTAGGATGCATTAGTTAACTGCATTTAAACTTTGAGAACCTGGTGAGGTTTCACATTATTCAAGTTCGTCGCTTCACTCCTTTATAAAGAGGTAGTCTAACCCGAAACTAGTTGGGTATCCCCGAATTACACACGTGAATAAAATGGTAAATTTTCAATAAGTAATAATAACTTGAGACACCTCACACACGGCTTTCTGATGCCAAAGTAGGCAGATCCTGCACTATCCAGACTGCCTATAAACATACTTATATATTTCTAAATACACACATATTACATTAAAAATTGCACCCAGACACAGAACAAACTTAACGATCGTGCTCATCACACAATTATTTGTTAGGACAAATAATTGTGTGATGAGCACGATCGTTGCATCGATTGTTGATTGTGGAATCGATTCCCACCTAGGGGTGGGAATCGATTCCACGATCTCTGGCTCAGCCAGGAATAGGCCAGTCAACATTTATAATTATGTGTGAATAGAGTCAACTTTGTAGTCACCATATTTTGATATTTATTGTGTGGATGTAGTGCTGTGATTATGAGTAAGTATAAATTATAGTGAAAGCGAGGACGTCAAAATGCAAAATCTATATGTGATAGAAGTTAGCAATAAAATAAATGTGGCCAAAGTATAACTTTGAGAAGATTGAGGAAGTACTGAATACTACATTACGTCTGATTCTCTTAACACGCGACATGTATAAAATACACAGAGTGTGTATCAAACTTTCTGAGTAAAAGGAAAACCTGCTTAGATACAGAACTACGCAATTAGCTGGCGAAAATATTCGGAATCACAAGGCTTGTTGAAATTTAGTTGAAAAGGTCTAAAAAGTTTGTAAGTGTAAACGCAATCTTGTAGAGATTATCGCAAGAAACCTATTTAAAAAGAAACACCTTAGGTGGTTCTTTTATTAGGAATTATTTTATTATTGTGTATAAGGCCAGAAACGCGCGATACCCTAGTCTATAAATGTGTTTCAATACAAAAATAAACAGTTTAGGTTATACGAAGAACCCTGATTATACTTTTTTCTGTTGAGAATTATTGTTCTTGGAGTGACTAGAAAAGAGTTGTAATAATACGCAAATTTCACAAATTACAAAAAAATACAATACTGATTATGGTAGATAGTAAATCAATAAAGAATCAGAAACAAAGAAATAGACATATACACAATACAATACATCCACAATCATGATGAGCTTTTAGTTCATTCCCGAATATTATGATGTCTTTGTTCTAGTAGCGCTGCCTAAGTCATACTGGATGTTTTGACAGATATTTGTTTCGATATCTGTTAAACTTAAGCCGTAAAACAATTTCTAACTTTCACACTTAGCACTTAGCTTGTTTTGGAAAAGTTAGATTCACTAACTTATTTTGATCGTGACATTTAACTTAATAAAACATTGCATATATCTTCGCATTTGATGATTATAACATTTTACACTTTTGCTTTTTTAATTAATGCAAAACATTGCTGTGTCAATTATTTTTGAAAGATTAAATTGAAGCGTATTCCAAAGCGCTGTAGTTGAAAGAGAGAATATAGCTGTGAAATAATTAAAAGATCGTGTTTTTGCAGTTCATTTTAAAATAAAACTGAAAACTATATAAACCAAAATATGTGATATGATTGATTACGTAAACCAGTTTTGTAGAGTAATAAATATTAAATACAGAGAATAATAATGGAAACGTAAAACATTTTCATTTTGGTTGTATAAAGGAGCATTTTAATTTCAACGAGCTCTGTAAACACCTTTTATTTCTCAGGAATATGCGCAGCGCACCATAGTAATATATGCACTCAACGCCGTGTGTGATACTAGTGATAAACATACATAGATATTTAAGTTATTAACCTCACGTTTTGATATAGACACCCATTGTTCGAGTGACTGTCATGAACTCGTAATTCACGCCTAGCATTTTGTCATGCCATTACCAGCAATTTTTTAGACGGACCCATCCCAATAAAACTAGCGATAATAAGGTCTATCAACCGATTTTTATTAAATAATACATGTTTTTGATCATCTATTTCATAGGTATTCCTTTTTTAATCAAATAAATCGAGTATTTGATGAAATGATAACAGATAACTATTATAAATCTCTTTGACTGAAATCACTTCCAACCACAAAACGATTTCATTATAACTTTTTTCACTAACAGGTCGATTAAGGGTTAATATTTATTTGCTCTTTCTCACATCAATTATTACTTAGTTTGTGTAATGGTCTTAAATAATATGTGATTGATCGTGAAATAAATCATTTTTAAACCGCTCAACTACAATAGTCACCTACTAAGCTTAAATGTAGGATCTGACAAAATGAAATATATTCAATGTATTACGTACTTAAAACATTAAGTACCATAAGAAATTTTTAATTGAAATTAAATTCTAGATTCGTTTACACTTATTTAATGTGTTATATAGAAAATGAAAATCTGATAGTAATCTAGAAAAATCTGAAAATGCGCGTAGAATACCCCTGAAAAGGGATATCGTAGATAAACATTCCTCTAAAATAAACAAACACGTCAGTCTGTCGTCGTGTCTCGTATATGTTAATCACAAGGGTTAAGTTAATTTGTGACAATCAATCAAAAATGACATACACAGATATTGAATGATCCATCACATCAGCAAATGTGTGATGGCTTGAAAATTATATGATGTTACCGTATTTGTAGAAAAACGAAGTACTTCAAAAAATAGTGTGAACTTTTACCAAGACCAGTGATTTGTGAGGTTGCTTATAGCTGAGTAGCAAAGTAATTTTGATCATCGTGCAATTGATATTAAGTCAAAAATGTTACACAAGAAGTCGAGGAATTGAAACGTTAAATGTAGTATTTACATTTTCTAAGTTCGGTTCTTTCTTTATGTAAATGTAGAATTCATGACTATTTTTTTTTTCTTTAGTAAAAATTACAAGTAGACCGACTTTATGTAGTAATAGTTTTCAAATACTTACATGTGAACTATACATGAGGATAGCCCAATGGAGATCGGCATCATTTGCACGTTCCTTCTTCTTTTTAATTGAAGACACTAATGACATATTTTATAGAAGAGCAAAAGGCAAAACTTCATCTTAAGAATATAATTCACAGTAAATAGATAACTCAGGAGAAGAACAGGCCTTTCTGTGTGTTTTGAGACACAAGCGATCCTTTTTTATTGCAAATTAACTGTTGATGAGACAAAGTGTAACAAAAATAAAAATGACTGTTTATCCAGTTGTTTTCATAATTCGATGAGTATAAGTACACAAATCTCGTCTGTCGCACGTTCTTCGTTGGTATTATCGTTAATACAAGTGTTTGAAATGGGTTTTCTGGGTAGGATTAAAATCTTAATTACGAATCTTAAACACGAAATACTTAATTATGAGACCCATGCTTTAATTAGTACTACGGTTTTAATATGCAAGTTATAATTATATTAACTACTATAGAAAAATTGCAGTAATATTTTCAAAAAGTTAATCATTGATTGCACATAAATCATAAGACATTGCTTACTTAGCTTATTCTTGGTTACACAATACTTACTACGCCTCAAGGACAAAAAAAAAAATTTGATAGTTTTGTTGTTACAAAGTTCAGAGAAGACTATTACAATAAAATACCTATAAAGTATAAGTTTAACTGTGAAGCTATTTATTTCTATTTTTGTGTATCAATTCAATTTGTTTATGTTCGGCTCCATTTGATATGGTTGAAGTGGACGATGGCTGGCGCGTGCGTCATGCTAGTGACCGAGTGCCGTTGGGGCTGGTCATCTCAGAAATGCTATTACTTACATATAGTAGTAGTTTGCGCGACTGTTTATAGTTTAGAACAATACGTTACATTGTCCTCACATTTAATTTGCGCGTATAAGCAAAGTAACCAAAGAGTTGTAAAAAATATGTTGAAAAAGAGTGTCTTTGGAGTTTCTTGCCTGTTCTTCTCAACAGGATCTACTTATTAAAACAGGCAACTAGCTTCACGACTGACTTAGTCTAACTACTACTCCTAACAATTCAAAAATAACTATAATGGGTTTAATTGAAATAAATGATTTTGATTTGATATGTTTTAAAATTTGGCACCCATGTCCTCCAAAATTTGACTTTATTAATTTGATCTTACTTGACTTTATTGATGTTACTATTTTATTTATGTGCTTGATTGTATTTCTTTAATTGTTTTTATTGTTTTGTTTTGACAATTTTATTTTATTTATTGCACTGATTTTATATTTTTTGTTATTATTATTATGTTTGATTACTTTTAGTAGAAACACAAGATTTTACCTGTAAACCATAAAACGTGTTAAACCTGTATGTAAATTAACATGTAATGTATATTCTCTGTTAGAAATACTAGTGAATAAATAAAAACAATATAAGGAACGTCAAAAATACTATCTATGTTAATTTCTTAATTTTTTCCTGCCTTTAACTATAACTAAATCGTCCTTTTTGGAAGTAACAGGATTAAATTTTTATCATTTGCTAATTTCCAATTTTGCTTACTAATCTCTAAATTATGTTTAGCATCTTTAAGTGCTACATGTACATCTATATCTTAAATCTAAGGAGTAATCATCTGATTACATAAAGGATTTACTTTATTACAGTCTTTAACATTATTTTCAATAAAAATAAGGGCGTGTACTTTGTCTCTGGATGGAAGGTATTATTAAAACTCAAACATCAAAGCTATCCAGTGTGACCAATCATATCCGTTATTGCCTGAATAGGTCCTCAGAAAAGCGTCTAAATGCTTTTGAACATTCTCCAACGAACCGATCGCTCATTATTGTTATTTATGTGGCCATTATTTTTTCTATTTTTAATGATTTGGATATGTAGATCAAAGAAATTCTGAACATCTGTCAGTAGCTGTAAGTTTAGGTATTCCAAATCGTATAATGAAATTTTAAACAAAAGCTCTCGCAACATTAACTAGTTTATATTTAAAAAATTACATACAAGTAATTAAATTGCACGCCGTTCGAAAATCAAACTCAATGATTTTTATTCTCGTTAACTGAGACGCAAAGTACTGACTGACTTATCTTTAAAAATATACTTTTATATTATTAAATATGGTGAATAATTGTGTCAACAACTCGGATTTTAAATAGTGAGACAAATGAGAAAATAATAATTACGCTTCGCTTAATAAAATTCCAGCCTGTCTTAACTTATTTTCCGCAATGGAAGCTTTAAACTTGACTTGCCGCTTCTTTGTTAAATATTTACGAATGGCTACCAAATTATCAAATAATCTAATAATGTCATCATCCATAATCTACCTTCCAATATATATATCCATAATACTATCTTCCAATATCTTATGTTAGTTTATGTAGTTATGATCTTATTTTAAACTCTAACGGTAACATGAATATGCTGTCTTTCATTTTGAGAGAAAAATAAAAGGTAAAAAATTAAGTACTCGTAAAGTCATATTTAAGTATTTACTAAAACACTTACATGACAATTCGTTTTTGGTTCATTTACATTTGGTTTTTTCTTTTAATTTACAGAGGTATTTCAGCAGCATCGCATGTTTGGTGAAATATACTGATGTCTGCTTGCAACCTAAAGACCTACGATTCATCTGGCTCTCCGTTTGACAAGCACCTTCTTGTAAAAATGATAAAATGCATTTCAAGCTGCAGTAATAAGAAGAATTATGATCAAGGTGAGAAGGACATTCGTAATGCTGACGCTGGAGTAGTCCGTTTCTAAAGTTGCTTCATTTTTTTGTCCTTTACTAACTGCCGGTGCAATGATTGTCTCATAACAGTATCTTTACAACTGTCAAAATTCAACTTGCGCCCGAAGAACGCGCGAAGCGACTTTGTAAGTAAGTGTCGTTTTAAATAAAACGCATCCAAGCAGGGTAACGTTTAATTTATTAATACTTAATTTCTTCTATAAAGTAAGTATGAAAATAATATTAAGTGAAACAGTTTTATTGTAAAGACTCATTATTGATGCAGATACGTATCTACTAAATACTAAGACGTAGTGTGTGTACTAAAAGCTAAACAATAGGGAAGCTTAGCGTAATCTGATTAAATAGGTTTTTTTTAGTTATTCTTTTTTATTCAGTTACTTAATATTTATTTTCTTTCACGGTGGTACGTACAGGGCTGCCAGATTGTATAATTGGATACAAAATTCGAATAATTTGGTTACCTTTTGTATCCTGTTTGCATAGTAGATTGCATTGTTTAATTGGATACAATGTCATTACTGATTTTATAGCATAATAAGAGTACGTACATATACATAGAGATACTTAAAACAAATGATGTCAGTGGTAAACCGTTAAATCCTTATACGTTAAAGTTAAAACACCTTTTATTGAAATCCCCAAAGAGTGACGTACTACATTTGTAAGCACTGATTTCTGATGCTCGGTGGTATAAAATAAGTTGTCCTTACTGGCAGCCTTGGTACTGTATTCTGCTGTGCTCTAGTCAAGCCTTTTCATTCGATATTCACATTGAGGGGGTTGTAAAAAAAAACATGTAATCCGAAATTTTGTGGCAGTGGCTATCTTGGATTTACAATGATACTGATGACACATAATTCTATCATCAGAACTAAAGGTGTGTACCAAATTCCAGATCAATCGGTCAACAGGAAAGGGGAAAAAATTTAGCTAGCTAAATAAAACCGTTTTAAAAGGCATGGTTACATGTACTTGGTCACACAATACTTACTTGATACTAAGTAACCTTAGATCCATAAATGCATAACTATATACACACACATAGTAGAAGTTATCTACAAATATTACACCTACACTGAGTAAAATGCACTCTGAATTTTAGTCGGCTTCAATCAACTTACTGCAGTGGACTGAGAATCAGAGTGCACCTGCATTTGATCACCAATCGTAAAACATATAAACATGTAAAATACGAAAACAATATTTAAGAAATAGAAAGTTTATTATTCAGTAAAATTAAAGCCTACACCGACTGAGGTATAATTCCAATTAGTGGAAGTAAAATACGATGGGAATTTGCTAATAAACTTTGGTATTATGGGTCTGTCCGCATAGTTTACTAAATCATTGTTTGTTTTAGTTTACTTCTTTAGTTTATTATAAACAGTATCTGTTATATAATGTTGATTTCATTACACACAATTAGAGTTCGATGATTGCTAAATAATCATAGCATTGTTAGTTTATGTAGTGCCAGTGCATTCAACTAATTAATAGTTTAATGCACTGGAAGTTATAGTTGCAAATAGTAATTAATATAGTGTTGCTTTAGTAAAAGAGTAACGCGTCTTTTCGCGAAATATGTTTTACTAGATTTATACAATTACGTATGTTATTTTTAGGATTTTGTATCCACTTCATTATACAGACAGACGGACAGCGTCTGTCTGTCAAAACCATTTTTCTCAGTAACCTGTGATGGTACTAAGTTGAAATTAATATTAAATAGGTATATCGGTGGTCGGTTCCTAGAAGCTGTAAAAAAATAAATTCTAATTCAACGCAATCAAGAGATACGACCATTTAATCCTTTTATTAAAAAAAAATAACATTTCCCAGTTAAATTAAAACCTATAAGGTTCTTCCAGTTAGCCTAGAATTATGAAATTTTGCAAGAAGCAATGTCTCACAATAGAACAAAAATCCGAAAGTTGTTAATTTGTTGTTATATCACATAAATACTCGTATATTTATTGCGATTACAAACTTATATTTTGCACTTAGAAAATTGACTGTGACTTATATATGTATATTTGGAACGGCAAAGTTAAGTCTGTTCTTCAATCTAACTTATTTTCCTTGCTTTCATAGTTTATGAACTTGAAAATTAAGAAACTATCTACGGAACCCTTAGTCAGACTCACACGTGTCTATTTTTTTATGTGTTGCATTGTACTAGATTTAAATGTTGTACATAAATAATTTTACATATATTACACATGGTTGGTATGAACTTTTGAAAACTGGCAGTAGTTTGAAAACTTTAGATTAGGAAAGAATTAAAGACATTTCAAGGATGTTATACGTAAACGTAGTGTAGGACGCCCTGCGGCCAGGTGGAGTGACGATCTGCGCAAAACGGCGGGGAAAAACTGGATGAGGAGAGCTGACGATCGAGCTCAGTGGCGTTCATTAGGAGAGGCCTATGTCCAGCAGTGGATAATGAGGGGCTGATGATGATGATGATGAAGAAAGTTATAAACTCTTCGTGACTGTGATTCCAAAAAATAGTAGCAGATACGTTAGGCTTGCCTATAGTAACTTTAATGTGATCTGTGGCGGAATACTTTCATTCCCTTTCATTTAAATTATGACTTCAACGAATCCTTAATATATTTCTCTAGAAAAATAACGCGAATAAATTCTGAGATGTTCAGAATTTATTATACAAATGATAAATTAAACGGTATATATTTCGAGAGATTTAAAAGAGAAACCACGCAGAGCTCCAAGTACAAATATGCAACATAAATTCCGAAACTGATAAACCACCTGGGGCTGTGGGCCGTCGTAACCAGTAAAATTAATGCTTTTAATTTTCAGATCTTAAAGGCAGATTACAAATAAATCACATTTTATTTTTACACATGTTCGTAAATCGATTGGTTTTATTAAACAAGAGGTCGGGTATTTATCCAGAGATTCTCTTACACACATCACCACTATTCCATTATAAATCTACTGCAAGCTAAACGGGCATAGAATGTCTCTATAGAGTACTGCAGTATGTTAAACAAGTCACGACGGCAAGCGGACATCGTAGCTTGTAGATTTTTACATCATCGAGGGTTGGCCCCTTGATTTCACCGATATCAATCGTTGTCAACCCTGTTTTAAGCCTTTAAATGCCTCTTTCCAAAAGGCTTCCGCTTTGGAAAAGCTATGTCAAATAGTTGAAAATTGTGTATTCCCTACAAAAGATAACAAATATTTTGCTTTTGTATCATAAATAATGAAATACCCCCTGCCTGCTTTTTGTATTCGATTTTTTAGTAATAACTTATGATATACATTATATATTTTATTTTAATATAAAACTTGTTTATTTTGCCATGTTCTTAATGATTCTATATAATCAGTGGACCTTTTTACTAAAAAGACAGATAGAAATAGTTAATTTAAGAAATCTTGTATACGCTTCTTTACTTATAATTTTGTAATCTTCATCACTTTCTTTTTTGTACAGTACAATTTGTAAAGTAACATACAAATAATGAAGTATAAGCTTTGTATACACTAATAGCAACAAATACCTCCATGAGTTAAGTCAATGTTAGTCTCTGTTCTTAAGGTAATTAAAAAATTAAAGCATGTCTAAAAATTCTTATTCATGACCAAAAATGGATATAGTGACGTAGCTGAATCTATTTTGTTGTCCCTATATTTGTAACATTTCAATAATAAATAAAATCGAAGGGAGCACTCAGAGGAGTGAAACGGGATGAAAACATTTTTTATTTGCATAAAGCAATTTGCACACAAATGTTCTTTTAAAAACTCGATGTATGTACGGTACATATCATGAAACTGATCAATAATCTATGCAGAAGTGCCAAATAGTTTAAGGTATCATTATATATCTTTATCTACGAGTATATATTAATACGTAAGGAGAATTATATGTATGCATTTTTTAATTCGCTAGATGCTGGCTGCTAACATAATGTCTAAGTCGAACAGGTCCGAGAGAATAAGTTTGTATAAATAATAAGATGAACAAAATATAGCAGGGGACTCTCGTCGTGAAAAGTTACGCCACAGCTATCAAGAAGTGATCATTATATAAAAAAAGTTATTGTAGTAGCTAGAAAGTGAAATATAATAATATTTACTTTTACAGCTCTCGCTTTCAACCTCTGAATAATTTCAAACTTCCTGTTAACACACCGCTTTCCTCGAGTGCTCTCCAAGCCAAGTGAGTGCTACATATATGCTATAAAGTTAAAAATTATGTAAAAATGGCTATATAAAGTTAGGGTCCAGTATATGTTTTGATCTGGTACAAAAGTTTATACAATGACAGTTCAGGTACTGTTTAATGAAATAAAACAAGACATTCAAAACGGTTGAAAGTCTACCGATAGGCGATTTTTGGTATTTATTATCCTGCATGTTAGTTATATTCAATGTGCACAAGCATTTAAATTACACCAATGTGTTTTTAAGCTTTTGAGACATGATCGTGTTAATACTTATAAGTTGCGAAACCTTTTTGTCTTACGTTTCCTACGTTACGTTCCCTGCGATAACAGTGATGTGTTTCTAATATTTCTGTACTCATTGATTTTTGTAACTTTTGCCACCGTTCCATAAGTTAGAACTCGCAATACATACTTGTTAAAGACAAGACTTTAGTCCTTAATTACTAAGGCTAACGTGACAAGAAATTTGAGATTCGTTTCTTAGATTACTTAGCTAATCTCTGTACTGACGATATGTCCCTACTTTGCAACTCAAAGTATAGTATAATAATCATATACATAAATCCATTGCATCTGTCCATCTAAAGTTTGTCTGTAAGAAATCTCAATAAGCGATAAGACCGCCGTTTGTACCATTATTTTTTTTTTGTCTTTGTAAAAGTTTTAAGCTGTTCTTTGTGGTGTATAATAAAGAGGATTGTATTGTATAATCGGTACTTGGTAACGCAATATACTTTATTTTGGCTGATTTTAGTAGTATCAACCTGTACTCGAACCAATAGTAAAACAATATAAATATTTCAGTACACCGATGACAAGAAAACTACTGAAGCGCGACCAAGTCGCGTGGGTCTTCAAATGTATATGGATACCAGTTAACATCTCGGTTATTCTCGAAATTGTATCTAACTTGGCTATTGATTTGTGGTCCAAACGTGTATCCGTATCAGGTTAGTTTTGAGTATAAACTTCCAACCATCCAACCATCTTAGCCAAATAATTTTAGCACCACCGATTTTAAATCTTGAATGTTAAGCTTATATGCTTTTATTTTTTACTTACTCTGTAAATTCGTACTGAATGACAAACCTTTATATGCAAACCAGATTTTCTTTCGATTTTGTTCTTTGCTAAAAGAAAATGCATATATTTAAGATTCAGGTAATAAAACAACCTTTTAAATCCTTTCCAGTCAGGTTTCCGGCCTGGACACAGTACCGTCTCAGCCTTGGTAAATATTACGGATGACATCAGATACGGTATGGAGTGTAAAAGTCTGACTGTTCTTGCACTACTAGATTTTTCCAACGCTTTTAACACAGTGGACTTCAACATTCTGATTAACATAGCTCGCTCACTTAACATATGCATATACCAACAATGTATACGCATTGATATCACCCTCTCTTCTTGGTGTAATACATCTGGTGGTGTGCCCCAGGGTGGCGTTCTATCTCCTTTACTCTTCGCATTATTTATAAATTCTATCATAGATCAACTTCTCTCTTCTTACCACCTTTATGCAGATGATCTTCAAATACACTTCCAAGCACCATTAGATAACATCGCTAATGCTACTGAGATAATCAATAAAGATCTAGTAAAAATTAGTGCTTGGAGCGAATCCTACGGACTCAAAGTAAACCCCTCGAAGACTCAGGTGATTATCGTTGGGAGCACTAGAAAAGTTTCGACGATTGACTGGTCACATATTCCTGCGATTCATTTTAATGGCGCTAGTATACTCTTTAGTGAAAAAGTAAAAAATTTAGGAATACTTATTGACTCAGAGCTATCCTGGTCTCCTTAAATGCAGGAAATAAGCCGCAGGTTCTTCGCCTCTGCAGGTTCGTTAAAAATATTGCGAAATTTTCTACCAACTGCCACCAAAACTGCCCTTGCAAATTCACTACTCCTTCCAATTCTTGACTATGCGGACGCCAGCTGTCCAGATCTCACCGAGAACCAATTAGATAAACTAGAGCGACTTCAAAACTTTTGTATCCGATTCATATTTGGACTACGTAAATATGATCATGTTCCTGAATTCCGAAAAAAGCTCAAGTGGTTACCTATTCATCTTCGCCGGAATGCTCATATTCTCTCTTTGCTATACAGCATACTGTTTAACCCTCATACACCTTCCTATTAGTAAATTATTGTCTGTATATTCAATAGTACGCCATCAACTAGTATGTTTTTATTTAATATTTCTGGAATTATTTCCATCCAAAGGTTGTTTGGTAGAGATCGCTATTAGCGATAAGACCTCCCATTGTACTCTAATATTTTACATGAGATCTATTTCCACTGTATGTTATTAATGGTGAATAAAGAATATTCTATTTATCTATCTATATATTTAGTAGTTTTTGCACTCAAAGAGAAATTTCACAGCTAAAGATCTGATACACATATAATAACTTACAAGAAAAATGAAATTGACTTTCAAACAACGAGCGTACTTATTATTACGAACATAAAATATTGCAATTACTTGTCTTTCTGAACCACCAAATATAAGGAACGGGGAAAGTTCTCATTACTCTGGTCTTGTAATATAATCAGTGAAACAAAGGAAAACCTACGACATATATTTTCAAAGCTAGAAACAAGTATTTATTTCCATAAAGTGACAAGTTTATTCAAGTTGTATTGTCGACGCCGAAACTTTTATACATTATGTATGTATGTGTTTCGCGTGGTAAATTGTAATTGATACTCAAGTTTTTCATACATAGCCGTACACAATAAATGCTTAAGTTTTTTTATCCACAGAAGTAAAATAAATTAATTCTAGAATTTATTTAGTTTGCTTGATAATGCCAAAGTGTGACCACATTGGCATTATCAAGCGAGAGATTAGAGAAGAGAAGAAGAGATTAAAAAGAAACGACATACTTTGAGAGGACAGGGAGGCACTAACCTGGTAGCTCATTAACAACCTAAACTTGTCAACGCATCTGATTAAATAAGCACAAAAAAAATTGTTTAGAGTTTAATAGATCTTTATTAGTTTTAAAAATAGTAGTTCACGCACACGGCAAAACTAGACTTTTTTTATGCAAACGAGCAGATGGGTCACATGATGGTAAATGATTACCGCCGCCCATGGGCACCTGCAACTCGAGAGTCACAAGTGCAATGCCGCCCTTTAAGGTGGGAGTAGGAGACGAGGGGGAGGGGGGGAAGAGTGTTAAGAGGGGGAAGAGTGTTAAGAGGGGGAAGAGGGGAAGGACGGGAATGAGGGAGAGGGAAGGGTTAGGGCCTCCGGTAACCTCACTCACGCGGCGAAATTGCTTCACGGCCGGTTTTCTGTGAGGCCGTGGTAACGAGCGGAGTCGAGCCGGCCCATACTTGCCGAAGCATTGCTCTCCCACATAAGAATGACTGCATAAAATGTTTTAATTTTTGTGTAATACAAGTCTCTATTAATACGTGTGTGTCTAAATGTGGTGAAACGAGGTTTAGTCCCTTGTTGTCAATAATTAACTACACTGAGGTGGCCAAATATGGACATTAAAGTTTTCTCTTACAAAATCATGTTTATAACAAATTGTAGCATGTATTTGTAGCTGTACTGTAGCATGCGTAGCAACCGTAGCGAGTGCGTGTTACGTTAAGTTTAGTTAAAACATAAGTTTTTACATGTTACATGTTTTTAAAGTTGTCGTCACTAGCTTTAATTTTGTTTTGTGGTATATACCAAAGTTGTACCTCAATATATACGCTACACGGAGCTTACCTCCATGTTCACTGTTTTAAATAAAATCTTGTTAAAACAACATTGTTATACAAGTTATTGCAAATCAAAATATTGTAACTGTGAAATATTAAAAAAGCTTTTGTTTATTATTGATGTGAAACATCTAATGCGGCGGGTTAGACTGACTGTTGGCGTACCGACGTGTCGCCACGTCATGGGTCGTCACGTGTGTAAGAAATTAATATAAATGGTTATTAAATAAATATTCATCACTTTTAAAAAAATCCGAATATTTTATTTTTGGGAATTGTCATATTTATCTCTTTCATAAACTATCCTTTAATGCACATTATCTGTACAAAATAATTTTGATGTTTCAAATCTGCGAGGCGTCCCGCGACGTCCTACTTTTTTTTATAACATATTAACAAATAATGATAAACTAACTAACGAAAGTATAACATCACAAGTACATTCTCAAGCTAAAAAAAATTACGTTGACATTTTAAGTAAAGAATCTGTCGTTATGTATTATGCCCCAATTTTAAACTCAGGATTATTTCTTGACCGAATCCCAAAAATTACACAGTCTGCACTAGACAGTTTTATTATTGCTAAAAGAAAAATAAGTATCTTGTTCTTAATGACGTATAATTTTACACATGCCGACCCTTTGCCGACTTACATCGATCGTGGTTCACGGGTGAACTGATGAAAGCTCACCGGATACCACATCTAATAAATATAAAAGTTGCAAGGGTTTGAAAATATCTATATATATATTTTTTTTTGTCTAAGGTTGAATTAATATGATTGAATAAATGGATATTTTCATATTCACTTTCTGATATCGTCAGATCTGGTACATCTGGCACATTGGAAACAACGCAGCAACTATACTTATATAACAATCATAATTTAGTTACTTAATGCAGACGTACTGTGATATTAAAATCTTCTCGTAATTTTTGTACAGATTTAAATTGATAGAAACCAATATTTTATATTGTTGTTCGTGATTCCCCGACTGAATATCATCTTTTTTTAATTAAATTTAGGTACACTAATTACTAGTGAAATTGCTAGGAATTTCCGCTAATAGCCAGTTCGAGTTACAGGTATGCGACCCTAACCTACTCACTTACATTCTCCCATCCATCCGCATCACACTGAAAGTTTTTAGAAAATAAGAATTGTAACATTTTTATTGCTCTTCGAAGTAGTCTCCGTTCCTTTCTAAGCACCGTCGCATGCGATGGAACTATTGACTGAAGCAGTGAGCCCACTCTTCTTTAGGATCTCTTCCACGCCTTTTTCAAACGCAGGCACGGCATCTTTAGGGTTCATAAAACGAATTCCTCTAAATTTATCTTTTATTTTTATTAATAAATAAAAGTCACAAGGTGCCAGGTTGGGACCGTAAAGAGAATGACTCACTAGCTCCATACCTTCTATAGACAAATATTCGATAGTCCGTCTGGCGGAGTGAGCTGGAGCGTTGTCGTGATGGAGGAGGATCCGGCTTCTTGGGCGATGCTGTCTAACATTTTTCAAGATAACTGGTAAACAATGACTGACATGCCAATCAGCAGTACCAGTCCTTTTATGCGTCCTGTGTTGCGAAATGACCCGTCCGTCCAAAAAATCACGCTAACATCTTTTTCCCTTGACTTCTGCCCTTCTTTACTTTGGTCGGTAAATCTTCGAATGGAAACATCCATTGTCTTTTTTTAATTTATTTATTTATTGGGTCGCTAACAACACTTTTTCTTACAACTAACATGCTCTTTGATATATTTAAAGCGTACAAGTATCAACTGGCGAACACACTTTTTAAATTGCCGCCAATTTGTAAAAATAAATGACATATGAAATCATTAAACATCTACAGATTGCTAAAGAGTTCCTAATTCAAAAATTAAATAAATTTTTCATTGGCTGCTTTTCTTACTGGCCTATTCTAAAAACTTACAGTGAGACCCATATTCTTTAGCCATATCTCTTTAATTTTATTGATTTGTCTTCTTACCTCCCTTGCCTTTTTAATATAAAGTGTCCGATTAACGACAATAGGCTTGCCCCTGTTACGTGAGTGGCACCAAATTATAGTCACTGCCTAACGCTTTTGGGAATACTGGCGTGAGTGTATGTATGTTTGTATTTATGGACTAATTATTATCTGTATGCATAAATCCGTGCTGCTACTGACAATTGTCTTACGTAAGTCATAGGATCACAGGTAAATTTAATTAAAAACTATTGTCAAGGGAGCAACGAGGTAATTTTATTGTTCGACCTTTTTTGGTAACGTTGTAGGATAGAACGTCGTAGAATTAGATATATTTAATGTCGTGTCGTCACGCTAAACCGTTCCGTTTTACATTGCACCTCATACTACTCTCTGTTATTCCATAGCGCGTGAGTATATAAACACGTGACACGAAAAATTAAGCTTCGCACCTAGCAGCGTGTCTATACGAATGTTTATCTAAAACCAGCTTCTAAGTACCAGTTTAAAGCTCCAGTTAGAAGGTTAAGCCTCCATTTCCAAGTCAAGCTACCACGTGATTCTACGAGGCTGCACGTTGATCCTACCATCAACGTGTCCTTCTAGTCGTCTGGTAGTTCATGAGGTTGGAACATAACTGCGAACTACGAGCTGGCTCCTGTCGTACTGGCGGAAGTGACGAGGACACAGACGGAAGAGAACCGCACTAATAGCTAAGGCTAGTGTCCCCTTGCTAGTAAATCACGCGAGGCGGTCGCAAGAATTTTGGACATTAAAGTATCACTAAATCTGGGCTACCTTTTTTTTTACCCTAGCCGGTGACCGGCGACGCAAGTCACCCCGTCGCAGACGCGAAATACTAAAATAATAAGAAGCTATTGTTAAAAATAAACTTAGCAGTTAATTTCTGCTATCACATTATACCTACATAATATCAATGATGCCGATTTTGTGAAGAACTAACAGAACAATGTCTAAAATTTTCTTCTCCGTCTTTTCTTATTCTGATTAAGAGATTTTGAAATACGCCATTCTGTTATAGGATTAAACTAAATTCGGAACTAATTAAGTACTTGTAACGATGAACGAGATGACGTTTTACTTTAGTTCGACGATTCTTGATCTGAATCTGAAAAATAGTCTAAAAGTGGTTTATACAGTACTAATAATAATTACTTTAGGCAAGTCAAGCACGGCTGTCTGATCCCAAACTAAGCAGAGCCTGTACTACGGTAACTAGTCTGCAGATAAACATTATTACATATTACTAAATACATATTATAGATAAATTACACCTAGAAATAGAAAAAGGATCATCAGATAATTAGTTGTCCTGGATGGGAATCGAACCCTCTGGTTCAGCAGTCAGGATTATTAAATACTACACCAACAGGCCTATCAAAAATAAACAAACAAATAAAACAATTATGAACTGTCTTCATCTACTAAATACATTGTTGTTGTGTCAAATTAAAATAGGATGAATCCTATGTTCTTAAAATGTAAAATTCTGATCACAATAAATCAGAGTGAGTTGTAAGTTGTAAAATAAACCCCATATATTAATCTTATCTTATTGGCTTTTTCCATCATAAAAAGAGACTGACATATAATTTAAAATATGTTCAATTCTAATGACTGTTACAATTTAGATTGTGATTTTTAATAATCCTCAAATTGTATTTTATGAAGCTAAATTGAAAGAGAAGATTAATAGAGACTTCTTTTAATAGTCAATATTTTGCATCTCGGAAACCACCACTAAGCTGCCTAAGTTTAAACAAAGTCATCCACATAACTTTTCACGAGCGCTTAGCAATTTAAATAATACACAGATTATGTCAGTAGGTACCTCCATCCATCAACTTCCATCACTTTCGTAAGCTCCTCGAAAGTATAGGAAGAGAAATTTTTCATTCAAATTAAATGATCTTGAGGCGTGTCTAATTTACATGAAATTCTAATATCGTAGTGAGTATATTCTGGGATAATGACTGGCCTGTCTTAAGCATGTTATGTTCATGTTTTTATTGACGGTAGTTACAAAACCCGATGTTTTTCTTAATGTATTCCGTAATGTACATATCAAACTCCGTTGTGAGTATCCTAAAATCCACGAAATAAAACGCAACTACGTCAAAGACAGTAAAAAGTGTTGTAGATAAATATATACTATATAGAATGACTTAAATTAGTGAAATTAAAAAGGAAAGTAAAAAATGCTCAATGTGGGATAAACGATCCTAGTAACCCCTTTGGGTTACTAGGATCTTTTATCCCACAAACTTTTTTCACCTTATCTTTAGATACAATTAAATTTCGGATTTCTTTAGAAAGTTTTAGTGACTCTTACGTAAATAAAAAGGAGTCTTTTCGAGGGCCTTCCAAAAGGAGTTTGGACAATGAAGTGTAAGGCATTCTATTTATTATTTTAAGTTTTAGATAGATATATAAATTGTACATCAAAGTAAGAGATGAATATTTTCTTTTAGTTTTTTCAAGTGTAAACTTTATATAAAAAGAATGCTGTGGGTATTATAATTGAAATGAATACAATTATATAACCAGTGCAATAAACAATGTCGTGTTTATAATTATGGATAATGTTGATGCTGCTCAATAAATACATAAATAAATATATTCATGTTAGTCTATTGTAATCTATCACGAAGAAATAACAATTCATATAATGCTCTGCCTACGTATGCGCAACCTCTGAGAGCTAAATTTGTGTCGAAGTTTTTCTTCCTTATTGCCGCTTTACAACAATTACATCGTATATCTTAGATAAATAATGATCGTAGCTCTCTTTTTAGCTCATTGGGTGACTTTGAGTAGTCCATTGGGTTTTTTTTTTAGTTGGCAGTTTTTTTCTGTTTAACATTAAAGTAACTTCCTATTTATAAAGACACTTTTTTAATATTAGTATTATATTTATTGACTATGTTTGAACGCTTCTTGTATTTAATTTTGAATTGAAAGTATATTATATAACATAATTGTAATAAATACATAAATTGTTAATTTCGGAGGGCTCGTTGCTAAGTGGTACTCGGTTAGCACATTACAAGGTTAAGTAATACTAGCCATGTCAGTCTTAGGATGGATTCTTAACAAATTGAGACCCCTCCATGCCTCGGAGAGTACGTAAAGACGTCGGTTCCGGTTGCCATACGAACATATGTGGCATTCGTTACAAGTAGCTGGAGCCCTAAAAAGTAAAGATGTTCAGCCGTATCGTAGTTAGACTGAAAGCCGACCCCAACTTAGTTGGGAAAAGGCGCGGAGGATGATATAAATTATTAATTTGCTTTGATTAACTATTATTTACTCTTGCAGTTTTTAATATTTAGGTAATACAAATCAGGATTTAACATCTTTTAAAAAGACTTGTTGGACAAGGAAAGATCATTTATTAGACTGAATAGGCTACGACTAGTTTATATTAAAGGGTTAGTGTACGGTACGACACCAATATAAGGTCTATGAACCCTGAAAGTTGATCCTTCATTAGGTATTGTGTACTTGTTTTGGTAGGGTATGTTGTGTTCGCATTTTCAAAAGGGTTTAAATAAAATGCATGTTTTAAAAAATACTACAGCTCATATAATCGAAGTTACACTTTCATTTCATCAACAATGATCACAAAAGTTTCATTTCTTTTGTTACGCACCGCATAGAACAATCAATTGGCATACAACTTAAAATTGTCTTATACATTTGAACGTAATTATTTAAAAATAATTTTACTGGAACCATATATTTTATATTTTATGTACATTAAAATTCGCAAATACAACTGGTATTTACATAATTGCTTTTTTTTTACATAATGTCTTAATGATTTTTCACTTACTATTTACAAATTCTACGTTTCTTAAACAACATTTTGGTCAATTTCTTATTAATAAATAAGTAGTTTTATACTTTGGATTTAGCTAAACTTGGGACTCACTCGCAAAAGTGTTTGACAGTTAGTAGTTATGTTTCGATTATCATAAAGGGATCTAAATTATTTTAATCAGTAATAAAAAGAGTTCGAATGTTAAAATATAATATAAACACTTTCGTGAACTAGTGTCCTAGGTTAACAGACTATTAAGCAATTAATCTTAATGACTAGACTTTTTAAAATTCTTCATAATGGGGACAATTTATTAGGCTACTGTTAGGTAAATACCGACGAATTTAAGTACTCTAGTTTTACTAAAATGCCACTTTATATTATTTGTATTGTGCGTTTTGTATTTTGAAAACGACTACTCTTAGTAATATGGGTTTAAAATAAAAGGGAAAAATCTTTTTTTCTTTTAAATGCAGGGCGGAGTTAAATAATGATAATTTAATATGAACCAAATAAAATGTTTAAGTGGCAGTTACTGTAAAATGTAGAGGTAGTTACAAACACTAGGGAATATAGAAATTACTTTAAAACACTGTTTATGAAAAATTTTAGGAAAAGTTTTAATAAGATGGGTAAGATATTATTAATAAATATAATGCAGGAAACATTTAATATCTACATTAAATCTGTTGTATATCTAAATATACTAGTTGGTGTTTTGTATAATATTATGAACAATTAAGCTATAGGATTATTTATTACCCTACTTAAATACAATTACAATAAAGTAAACAAAGTATTCGCAAATAGCTCTTATTTCGACTCACTATTAAACTATAAAATGTCTGCACTGTTAAAAAATGAACTAACAAAGATTAATATACCTTCATAATAAAAAAATAGGACATTAAATTGCTGCTCACTATGATAACATAAGAGGCCAGCATCAGTGATGTTAGGGTTCCGTTCCACAAAGGAAAAAAGAAACCCGTATACGATTACTTTATTGTCCGTATCTCTGTCCGTCTCTTAAGACTCTTTTTATATCAAATTAAAAATAATATTAAATATTTATGCCTTCGATCTCTTAAAAAAGGAAGCTTATGACACAATGCAATCAAAAGATATGGCCATTTAAGTATATGTAATATACTTTAACATTCCGCAGGTAAATCAAAATAGTACTTCCCATCGATTTAAAGTTCTGAACTTTGGCGAGAAGCAAGATCTCACAGCACAAGTAAAGAAAAAAAATCTGAAAGCCGTTAATTTGTAATTATATCACATATAAAATGTTTTTTTGCTATTACAAACTTATATTTTGCGCTTGTAAATTTGACTGTAGCGTATATCGTTGAAGAAGAGAATATTCTTAGAACGGCAAAGGTAAGTTTGTCACTCTAAAAGAACGAACGAAAGTCTTCGAGAATCGATTCCTGAGATGGATGAACTTTCTACATTCAAGTTTGTACGGAACCCTCGATGCGCGATTAGCACTGGTCCGGTTTTTAAATAATGAAAAAATATTATTTACTCATCATTTTCCTGATCATTCCTATTATTTGCTTGAAGAGCATATTATGAGCATATTACTACTACATGATACTTTCGGTAGATATAATATTTTATTATTTGAAATAAGCGACTTCTAAGTAATTGTCAACAGTAGTGAATCGAGATGAGAGCAAATAACGACAAATAAATTACTAAGAATAATATTCATAAACTATGGTTTCGTACGGTGCTATATCTGTGAAAATCTCTCTTAATAATAAGTCTATTTGGTTTTGACCTATTTTTTCTATTTTAATACAATATTGGTCTATTCTATCTATATTATTTATTACACGCGGGCTGCAAAAGAACATTTTATCATTGAAATTACGTCCAACTTAAATTTGGACTTATTAGCATAGATTGTATTTGAGCAAAGTTTACTGACGTTTGAAATTGCCGATTTTTTATTATTTCAAAGTGATACTTCGATAGATTAGATATTCTCATTCAGCAAAACTGATCTAACAACTTTGTTCATGAAATTCAAAAGAATTTTAAACTTAAATATATACAAACAAATTGATCCCATCACACGTACTCGTACAGCTACAAAATTCAGGTTTTTATTAAATATTATGCTCTCAAACTTTAGTTTACCTATTTACATTCATAAGTTATTAAGATAATAAAACTGAATTATCGAAATTTCGTAGTGTTTTAGGCACTATTTAGACAGCCATCAATCTTATGTCTTATACAAAGCTTTACTTATTCTAATTCTTAAAAAAAAGTTTACAATCTACATGTCAATAGGCAGGTAGTAACAATTCAATTTATCTAATTATATCATATTTGTTAAATATTATATCTATAAGTGTGTATACAGGTTCGTCTTAGAATATTATACTGTGACATTGTCTGTATGAAATTACTTTTGAATGTGTAAAACTAAAATCTGTGTTGAAAAAATGATCTGACCACAATTTTATTTCATTTCTGTATCCTCAGAAGCTTTAAAGGTTTATCAAAAAGACATTTTTATTTCCACGTTCTACTTTTTCAATCACTTGGTATATTAAAATAATCTTAATCTTGGTATAATAAATAATAAAATGCAGATTAATTTTGCGATTTATTTTGTGCATTTTACAAAGTAGATATTTTGCGAAACCTTCAAGTATTTGGTAGTATACCAATTGGTATTACTGCTACTTTTGTCCTGACTATGAAAAAACTAGCGATCAAAGCCTTCTAACACTTCCTCGACCAATCTTCAAAATGTACTGAATATATTTATACGTGATTCGCGAATTCTCTTTGGTATTTTTTTTAAGTGAAGACTTCTTTAGGCACGTTGGGCACTTTTGGTATGGGGAAACACCATTGAACTTGCGTGACCGTCACGTTTGGACGTTACGTGTAGTCCTACAACTGACAGTTTTTTATTTCTACATGTTTTTTTTATAACAGCCGTCAAATGGTCACCACATTGTTCTTAATCGGTATCTTGCCAACCTCGCTTGCGTTCGCTGGAAAATCGGTAAACAGTTCCCTTAGAAGAGCTTTCATCTACAAATACAATTTGAAGTTTATGAAACGATAATATATATTTTACAATATATTATTTTAATTTTTCAGTGAGACATTCCATTACATTTAGGTCGTAATAAAATGTGGAGGGAAATTTGAAAATGCAATTTTCGTATTTTTTATCATAAATTATCTTATTTTCAAAATAAAGTATAATCTGCCAGTATATATATACTAGTGTATATATATATCCATATATAAAATTCTTTTTCGCAAACCTTTCTGAGTAGGTACCTAGTCTGGTAGATCTGACGCAATGACCATTCCGTAAAACCTTCGTAAAACATGAAATTCGCTTAGTGACTGATTCTCCAAATGTCAACCTCACAAAATGACTACATGTCATTGTTCTGAATTGGTTCTGAATGTGTTATCAAAATTATAAAACAGTGCGATGTCATGTCACAGTGTATAACCATGGCGTTATTAAAAAAAAGGGGAATCGTTTAATGCTTAGTTCGTACGGTAACCACTAATTTGCTAATGAATTACTATATACGTTCCAATATATTTCCATTTTTTATTTACTGTGTAAGTAGGTAAGGTAATCAGTATTATTATTTCAATATTTCAAGTATTTTAAAAGTTCTGAATTTAATTTATCAAACCAGCATAAACTGTTCCCATTTTTATTTGTAAATGCAAAACCAACACTGCTGTGTATCCTTTAATACACAAATTCACCCTTGTATTTATCTACCAACAATAGTTAAAACTTTATTTCTGATGCCATAATTATGCGGAATGGGTTAGTAGCATTAAGGGTAACTGTTGCCAGTATTTTTTTTTCAAGTTTTCTTTCTTTTGTATTTTAGTGACATTTAAAAAAAATATATATTTGCTTATTTGCCAACTTAGTATTACATTATTATATATGAACGTGCACTTTGTAATTTCGATGTATTATGTTAAACGATTTTTTTAAAGACGGTAATATGCTAAGTTGTCATTTTGTAAGAAATGGTTATTTTGAGATGTTCACGTTATGCGAAGTTTACTTTCTGCAGAGTCATTTTGCGATTTATTTTGTGCATTTTACAAAGTAGATATTTTTCGTCGTGTTGAAATAATGCAGTGATCATTCTGACTTAGATTGGGCAGAATGATTGTGGTCTTATCATAATTATTTGCATACAGTTTATGTTTTACTCAAAAATAATTCGATTCAAAACTAACGTAAAATTAAAATTCAACAGAGCAGTGATTCATTTTATATTACTATAACTATTTTTGGCGTGTATTCAATAGTGATAAATTAAATTCTTTTCCAAGGAACTAAACCCAATTATTAGTGACACTATGTGTACTTTAACAATAAGTGGTAATGCAACCGACGTCTACACAGGCCGCATAAGACAAATACAAATCTATGTGTAACTATTACTATAATAGTCACTATGTATATTTACTGCACTATACATTAAGAATTCTGTGAAACCGTTTGACTATTTATAAATTCGTTTCGAGACTTCCCGATAATGTGGCTTTTACAAAAAAAATGTAGTCAAAACACATTCTTCTTACAAAACAGTGTTGTTTGGTTCCTCAAACGTCGTGAAAAGATAGATGTGTAGGTAATAATTACCTATATTGATAAGTATTCAAAATATCGTCTAACGTATTTAGCTAAAGCGTCTATCGATAAAGCATTTTGTATAATCACAACAGCAAGTCCGTACTGCCTCATTTCATTCACTATCTAAACAATATCACTAGAGAACAGTCTGGCACATCCGAAACTGGGGAACAGCGAAGAAAACTACGGCTGACCTTATCTCGCACCGCGACGTGGTCCATCGGCATGTCGAGAAAATCGTTTCACTTTGGTTATTCCGTTCTTCACCAACAGAAGACAAAGATTTCGAAAATAGTACAAACATAAAACATTGTATAAAAACACAAATTACTTTATAACCATTGTTAGTTTCAATTTTACAATTTCGTTAGGAAATTGCTAAACTTAGGAACATAAATAAACTTTAAAAGTATAAACAAGTCGACTATTACATTTGATGCGTGCATGAGTGCTACTTATACAACAGAACTTTGCGTTCAGTGGCTTGAGAACTTATTAATACTTAGTATCTTTCATGCAAAGCGCTCATTGAGCTGGTATTTTCAAAAATCTGTTTCTTGTAGTAAAACAACTTCCTCGCCAACCTCGTTGGAGCGTAGTTGTAAAGGGGGGGTCAGAGGACGGGCGCCGAGTTTCGTCGAGTTCAGCACAGAAGTTCGGAGTTGGAAGGCGGTACTCAGCTGGGTAGAGGGGGTCGAGATGCGTGGGGAGCAGGGCTTGAAGGCTGCGGCTGAGCTGGTGAAGGCGTATTGGTCATGGTGCTTTCGGGAGCTGAATGCGTCCGTCCCGCCGGCTGCAGTACTGGACTCTGCGGCCATGGATGTGGCGCTGTCACTAGCGTCCTGAAATAGTAGTAATAAATATCGTTACTATTGACTTGAAGAAATGTTTTATATATAGTTTAATAGTTTATTTCTTTACTAGATAAAGAATACAATTGATTACTCACATCTACTTACAACATTATAATAGTTTCTGGTTTTACAAAGCATTCATGACAACAAGAAACATTACTTGTGAACCTCACTAGGTCAAGCCTGTCTCGTGGAGTTTGTGTGTTCAATTACCAATTAGGATTAACCATTAGCCATCTAATTATCGTGTCTGAACTGTTGACACAAAAAGTAAAGGTCGTTTTTTTCAAGATGGATGAATAGACGTCCATTTTTTTACGTTTTTGTTTTTAACTTGTATAATTATAAAACACTTGATATTGGCGGAATTCCTGCGCTAATTCTTGCGCGGGATAGAGTCCCTAATAAAATAATATATACAAAAAGTAAATATAAAAAATAGTATAAGTTAACACAAATGAAATTCCGTTGTACATCTAAACATGGCTTGCTGAGGAACAGGACAATCATGCTGGACCCCGTGGCCTTCAACTCTTTGAGAGTGTATAATATTGTCGTTTTGTTGTTCGGCATCCACGGCTGGAGTAAGCCCAACCTTTTCGTTGAAGTCTATATGTGATCGAATGGGGAACACTGGCAGCTTTTCTGCTTAACGTACGTATATTGTAACAGTAACGAAATCAGAGCAAATCAGCACGAGAGAGAGAGAAATAACGCCTTATTTGACAAGCGTTCATTGATATAGACTTTTGTGGCGGTCCCTTTTAATATCTCCTTTTAATATCCTCTGAAGTGAGCATATTATGTGTGTATTAGTATATTATGGTTTGTTTTGTTCATGTCAATAAAACGCACCTAGTATAAGGAGTAATTGTCGATGATGGCGGTGTAGGCACTGCAGCAGTGTCGGGATGCAAGAAGTTCCTCCGTTGTTCCGCTCGTTCCCAACACTGCTGCAGACACCGCGCCATTACATCCGGCAGGTTGTTTACTTGATCCTGAAAATTTGTTAAAGTAAAATATGTATTGTAATTGAGTTAGAATTTTAATTCCAAATATTAGTCATAATATCTAGTCTGAGGTCGATCTATAAAAAAAGTAGATTTTGTTGAAATATCTCCATTAACTGAAATGCGGTCTCCCAGGCCGCTTGACGCCAGCAAAACATCGTTTCACTACTTTTCGTGCGCCTCCCACATTTGAGTGCCTGAATAACTTTGAGTTAAGTTGCGCCCACATTGTAGCGAAAGATTTCTGCATAGACCCGGCCTAGATCAGTAAGTTACATCGATCTAAGTTTTGGAGCGGCCTATGAGACCGCACGTCGCCACTTAAGTGATTTTTCAATTATGATTTAGGTGCTTTTACAATGGATAACTGCATAAAATGATACTAATCTCCAAAAAAAGAGCGTATCTCTTTATGCAATTTACTTCATCCAAAAATAACCGAAAAGAAAATAATGACGGAGCTTGTAAGGGCTTGAGTTTATGTATTTATTTATTTATTTGGAATAACAAACAGTTACACATTACATAATACAAGGTTACATGAACAATATAAATATAGGTAAATGTGCACTCACACTGTTATCCACAGAATACATAGTGAAAAATATTTAAATATTAACTATTAATATTACAGTTAGGTAATAAATCTAATTAAATAAAATCCTAATGTGCAGAGCTTTTGATATTAAGGATTAGGCTGTTTTGATATTTATTGACAAAAATTTCAAATAAATCTAATTCTGTAAAAAATCATTATAATTTTGACTTAAACGACGAAGAGGACGACGGAGCACGAATTACAGCATTAGTACGACAAGAAGCGACAGCAAAGACATGACGTTCTTGCACCTCTCACCTAATGACAAGTCTTGGTACAATATAGCATAATTTATTGTTTATATCAGTGCAGTTATACCTGTTATTGCAAACATCGAAAGGAATATTGTTTCGAGCAATAGACGTTTGGACTTTAGGGCCATTGAGTTGAAGGTTTTAAGTAATTCATTATACGTAAAGAGAGTGTGAAAACATCTATAGTGCAACGGTTTGAGGAACTTGCGCTGAACAGCTTCCAAAATATCTTCGTACTTGTTATAGTTATAAAGCGGGTTCCATATTACTATACTAAACTCCAGTTGAGATCTGATCAATGATTTGTAATAGTACTAAACGATTTGAAATCGGTCGTGGACCTCGTAACAAATCCAAACATACTATATGCTTTTTTGTTTTGGCGTCTATGTGCTGGTCGAGATGTAGTTTGCTGTCAAGTTGTACCCTTAGGTCACGAACTACGCTGACTTTGGATAAAGCAATATTATTCATATTATATTGATTAAGAATAAGTTTACACATATTTTCTATATCAAACTGTTGGTGGCATCATTATTGATTGGTTTTAATTGATCAAAATATTTATAGTTTATAGTAATAGCAAAGTTAGACCGTTGTCAATTTGATATTTTGATTACTGTCTGTATCTTCTTAAGAACAAGTGTTTTTGTTACCATTTTTGGAGTAAACATTTTTGGTAAGTATTAAAATGAAGACATTTTTTTGTATAATATTTTTGTATGACGTTTTAATTAATTATTAACATTAATTAAAAATTAATAAAAATAATAGTTATGAATAGAATTTATTTAATTTATTCTTTTATATGTTATTTAATTTTTATGATTCTTTTGGACAGAGAGTTTGAAACCCATCTGCATTTTCTACGATAGCAGCTTCTATAAAATATCTATGTAATTAGCCCGGTTCAAAGCTTTGACTATAACCACAAAACATATTTAAATAAATAGCGACGCCTGTTCCGACACAATGAAGTCGCAATTCAGGTCGCACAGCTTCCTCTGTTTTCGTGTTGTCTTTTTTAAAAAAAAACATTAATCTGAATATTTAATTACCAGTAAGCTGCCTATTACTCTATTTTTAACCGACGAAAAAACGGAGGAGGTTCTCAAGTCGACCCGTATATTATTTTTCTATGTACGACCACGCATAACTTTTTACAAGGTAGTCCGCTTTCGATAATTCTTTTTTTATTGAATAGAGCATACATACTTCGAAGTTGGTCCCGTTTAAATTTTAAATAAATATTTTAACCCTAAGGGTTGAATAATAAGGGATGAATGATTATTCACCCATTGACTTTTCACCTTGAACCGATTTTGTTGAAACTTATCACACATATGTGGTTCTAATGATACTGCAACATGACGGAGACCTGTAGTTGATTATTTTAGCAACAAAAAGCTTAAAAAAATGTTTGTATGTTTGGCGCCGACTCAAAATTATTTGGGTATTTACATCAGTGTAGGAATTTAATTAGGCAAACGAGTTTATTTTTCACTTTTAAGTTTCTTTCTTCTATCGTCGATTTATTTTTTTGTTAAAAAGTTTTTATTGAGAACAAATAAACCTAGGTTAGGTACTAATAACTCGATAGTCTAGATACAAACGGATGACGCGATGCAGCGCGTTAGTGAGCATCGAAACAACGTGCGGCCCAGCCTGCGCATGGTGCAATGCATTTTGGCACGATTAGTCGACCCTGCCGTGTACTTGTAGCTTTAACTACCGAGTGGACATGTCCTGCTATAACTAAGCACAATGGTTAGATGTACCAAGTCATGAGTTAGCGTGTGGTCAAGGCCAAATGTTGTCTCTCTCGAGTTATATGTTAATTCGCGCTTATTTTACTTTATAGATCATTATTTTAAGAAAGCGTTTTATAACAACTTTATAGGCTGTTTAGGCTTTAAAATAAAAGTCCTTAATAAACCTCTAACACTTAGCACTCTACTTAGCCTTAGCTACTTTGTATAACCTTGTAAAAAAATCAACTACTCCAAATTACATGGTGATAAAAGTTCGTAAATATCGTAAAATACGTTTAATACGTGTGTAATCACTTTGGACAATAACCTCAATTCAAGTAGTAAAGAAAATTATAAGTGCCGTATTGCCATTATGCCGTACCTGTAACGAAGTAAGTTTTTCTTCTAAACTAGTCAGCCTCTCTTCTATGGTATCTTGTCTCGTACTCATGTCCGATACTATTTCATAAACTGTGTTCTGGGTCTGTAAAAGAAAGGGGTCCTAATATCAATCGCTTTGCAGTTCATTCTCAATTGTAGTTTCTAAGCATACCTTTGTGTTTGTGTATATGTGTGTCTAATATAAGTATCGTTTCAGTAATATAATAATGTGTAACGTGCATGAATAGTTATTATTAACATTGTACCCTCAAATGTGTGGGAAGATTTTGTTTGTTTTTTTTTTATCATGCAGCGTCTTATCAATATGGCTTTTGAGATCATAACAATGCATGCGCCAAGCAAGTGAAGAAATGGGTTTAAATCAATTTGGCATGCTCAGGAAACAATTTTGCTTTAATATCTTTCTTAAGCATTTTTTTATACAATCACTATTCCTAAAATACTATAACTAATTATCTAATCGAATTTTGTCTAATATTTATCGTAATGAACATAAAATGTACACTAAAATCATAGCTGTTTCTATATAAACTACTATTAAATTGTTGCATTCCTAATGTGCTAGCTAAGGTTCTATCTCTAATGGGTGTATGAGTGTAGCAATAGCCTTAAAATTATTTCATGGGCTTTAACGTACCTTTGCCATATCTGTTATTGTGTTGGCATTATCCATTAATTTTCTTTGATCCATCTTGACCTTTCGTAACCTGAAAACGTATTTATCGCAATGTTACGATTCTAAAATTATGATTAACTTTTGCACTTACAAAACAATTGATTTGATCTCAAGGATCAAATTACTTTTCGGTCAAATCTTGTGTGATATAGATAAAATTCTCACTGATTTTGAACTAATGGGGAAAGAAGATTTTTTTATAAAAACATTTTGTCCGGTGATTATCGTTTCATTGATAGCCCAATATGCAGATGTAGTTAGAACTACTTATACTAACTAAACATATTAACTAACTAAAATAATAATAAAAGTCCACACGCAACCACTAAATACTAATTTTATTAAGTATTCATACATTAACAATAAAATTATCAAGGAGCTAATTTAAAAAAACTTACGCATAAATAGCTAATAAAAACTTTCTTTGATGGGTCCTCACTCTTCCAGGATGGACCCGTTTCACGAGCCTTGTATGTTTGTATATTAACCATGTCTCTCGTAGCACGTTGGCTGCAGCATTTTTCAGCTGAAATCATTTTACATTAGATTCCATAAAATTTTATCATTTAACGTAGAGCAAACTTAAAAGACGACACATGGTGTCCAATGCTTTCTGTAAAATTTTAGGTGGTTCAAGCTAATATAGCTTACTTAATTGAATACTATCCTTGCTTATTTAGTCATTTATTAGTTTTTTATTTTCTCTAGCAAAGTGGCACTACTATTGTGTTAGATTTCAACCCTCTTATTTTTTAATTTTGTGTTAGTCAAAGTGACAAGCGCAAACAATAAGCAGATATTTGTTATTTATTTATTCTAATTTAACAATTTAAAGTTTAGCTTAACCTAGCTTACAGGTCTTACCTTTGTGGTATCCTTTGACTATTACGTGTGTAACAGTCACCTTACCTTTTTTGTAAGTTGCGTCTCCATCATGAAGTTATGGACATGTTTCTCCGCTCTAGTTAACTCTAATTTTCTCGAGGCAACGGTCACTAATAATGCTGTACATCCCGCCCCCTGTTAATTAGATTAACAATAATTGTGGTGAACTTATATCACAGCAATACTTACTCTTTTAGTAAGTTGTGTGTCCATCATGAAGTTATGAACGTGCTTCTCGGCTCTAGTTAATTCTAATTTTCTTGAAACAACCGCGACTAATAACGCTGTGCATCCAGCTCCCTGTTAAGTGAATACCTTAATGTAAAATGCAAGCGAACGTGTAGAAGCATTCAAGAACTTGTCATTCCAATAACGCAATTTTGAAGGCTAAAAACTAAAATAAACTATAATTCTCAGCTATGTGCTATCATTTTATTTATTTTATGTTATTATATAATTTAAAATATGAGAGGATAATAGACACAATTTAAAGTAACAAGTAATTTTGTAAGTGACTAACCGAACCGTTTACTATTGTCTCAATTAACCTCTTTGATAGCATGTTATTTATATTTCTATTTTAACCTCAGTATTAGCCAAATTGAAAATGTTATTTAAAATCGTTAGTGCTAGAATGCAAATGGCTAGAAAGAATGTATAAAAGAAGGAAAACTCTTACCAGTCAGGAATAATTAACCCTTTTTCATCTTGGTGAAATACCTTTCTTTTCCTTCTTTTATTGTTGCATTTTGTTTTATTTATCATAAAATATCGTCACATTGTAATAATGATTCATCGTTTTAAGTGCTTTTCCATCTAGTAGGTGCACAAGACTGAACCAATAAAAATGACTTTCATTTTACCATTAGAACATCTAGTATGTCATTTAATTTTATCAACATTTACACAAACACTAGTTAGGTGCAATACAATTTATTGTACACTTCTGTATTAAAATAATTTTAGGAAAAGTGAGCCATTTTAAAAACAAACTTATTGTGCAATCCAGTGAATTAGAATTTAAGTGAAGAGAGAGCTAGAAATAGTAAGGAGAAATGAAGCATTCCATACTACAAATTATATAATTTCTAATAGCTGGCTTTAACAGGGAAATGGACGTAAATTTATTTAAAAATCATCGTACTTATAGTATTGATATAAGTATTCCAAATAATGCTGTTGCCTGCAAGAACTACGAATTAAATATTCCGGTAGTCATCCTATGCCAAAATACTGTGTAAACTGAGTGTGAGTTATAAAGAGTGGATAAATAATTCATAAAAGTGTGTAATAGAATACAAACTTAAATAACATATGCATATTCATTGTATTGTAACATCAACATCTCCTATAAAAGATCTGTGAACATCAATAAAGTTTATAACATCTAGTACACCGAAAGACATGGTGAAGTTAGCTTAAATGTCGACAGTGTGAAGCATTTTAGTGTAGTGTGTGATTGTTGATACATTGATATATTGGTGTTGACTGACTGTTACATTTATTTTAAAAGCATAAAAATATATACGAATGTGAAACCATTCCAGTGCATATGGCGTGATCGCCACAATGTTGGAGTGTTTTCGCAAAGAGGTCTAATTTAATGTAGAACATAGAATTTGTTATAATAATAAATATCCAATTAATCGAATAGCGTCAGTCAACACATACAGTCATAAAGTTTGTTTGTAAGAACTTACCATAATGCCGGTGCTAACAGCAATACCTCTGCCGCAATAAGTGTTTGGCACTATGTCACCAAAACCGACGGAGAGAAACGTAATGGCAATGAGCCACATCGCATTCAGTAGGTTAGCGTGTTCTTCGTCGTGAAACCTGAATGTTTAATAAATTTCAACGCTTTACTCATTGACGTGTCCACCCTAAAGTTTATTGTGACCGATAAATGAGTATTCATTCACAAATCCAACCTACCGACCCGCTACACGTAATCTGCCTCCTACACGGAATGTGTATTTAATGTGAACAGAGATAACACAAAAAGAAAAACATAAGAATACTGCGTCCGCGTCCGGTTCAAGAGTTTGACTTTGATTATAGGTTTAACTGTGAACTGCTTCAAAGATTTCCTGACATTATTAACAACACATAAAATGGCTCACCTTTACCGATCTAATGAGGTATTACTAGACAATGCAAGGTTCTGATATTTATAACTTTCATTATTTAAGGTATACACTTGTATAAGATTGGAGTATTGCAAATCTTGCGATGCCTAGCATAGTTAAATCCTAGCCATAACAAACGTATGAAAAATGAAATTGATCAAACCACCCAAGTATCCTACTAGATTATTCATACATACCACCATACCGCAGGTGAGGGTAATGCCACGGCCGCAATAGGTGTTGGGGACTATGTCACCGTAGCCAACACAGAGGAAGGTTATAGCTGTCAGCCACATTGAGTTTAGCAAATTGGCATGGTCTTCGTCGTGGAACCTGAGAGCCAAAATGCCCGACAAGAACCACAAATAACCGTTTGTTTTACCACAATAATTAAAAGTATTACATTATTGCTTTTTTTTACAATTAGGGAGATTAATTCTAATTGTGGCAATTTTACTTAAAATTGTGTTTCGATAGCTATTCGAGAAATATATTTAAATTTAGCAAAACACTTATTATTTAATAGAATTCCTATACGTAAAAGAAAATTTTGTCATGCCAAATGGAACACAAAACTTTCTTACTAAACAGATATACGTACTACAACCGTATATAAAAATTCTTAAATACAACGTGCATTCTAAACATTAATCTGGGCTGAATACATAATTATTATACTGGTAGCCATGCGTGAATTAAAGTTTCAACCTTAGGTGAAGGTCATGATAACACAGATATACATCTAGTAGATAGAGTGGCAAGAAGACAGAAGGAAAAACATGTAAAAGAGAGTCACAAGCAACTTTCTTCGAATTAGAACACGAGGTAACTTGTTCTGATGCATGAATGTGATATGGTGCAATGGATCTGTGCATGTAGATGGTATCTCTGAAGCTTCATCTAACATTAGGTGTTCAGGTATCCTAGAGCCATTTTGTGCGTGATTAATTCCTTTTTTAAAAATATTACATTTGTATGTCATGTAATGTAATATCATTATAAGGTAAGCCGTGCAGAGTTTTATTTCGTAATAACATCATGATATTGTATAGTAACACGACGTCGTGTCTATAAATATTTGTGTGCAGTCACGGTAATTTTACACTTCTTATTAATTTTGCATTTACTATCATAACAAGCATCCTCTTATTGACACCGATTTATTCAAATTGCTACATCTAATACATAAACTTATAACATTGAATATAGCACTTGTGTTCTGATTACATCTTACAAAAGCCATATGTTGCGAAAATAATCAAAGTCAAACTCTTGTATCTTATAGTGATGATTATGAACCTAGCATCGCTACAAAACTCTCCGTAGTTATTTGTATATAAACAAATAAAACAATAACAAAAACACAGTGGATTTAAAAAGCCAAAATAAAACATATTTACAACACCACAGTACAAAAGCAATATAGCATACCCCCATAGGCAATAACATCGGTGATAAAAGAAAAATTTATGTATATAACACAGAATATAGACATCAAACTAAAACAATGAAGCAAAAATACAAAGTTAAAAAAATCTTCTAAGTTTTAATGAGAAAGTAATATTTTGCAGTAGTTGAAGGAGCAAATTATTTTTAAACAGAATTCAGTATTTTAAATACACGACTTTTCAAAGAAAATATTACCCAAGTAAAGTCGTATTTCACTAACAACACACATATAAACTATACTAACCTTTCACACTGCCTGAGCGTCCAACTTGCGATTATCCAAAGAGATACCATAAAAACTAGTAATACGGTGCCTGGGCAAATTGTCATAAGGGTTTTCAAGACAAATCTGTAAGTAGGTTAAGAAAATTATTAGAATCATTATTAAGATAGACAAGATAAATGTAAAACTGGTAAAAAATAACTTATCTACTTAAATGAAATAAAAATTGCAAAATTTTTGATATTCCGTTTTATAAAGACACATAATTAACAACCCAATAACAGTGGTCGATACCTTAGTACTTCGACCAAACTAGTAAAACGAATCTGTTACCAGTAGAATTGATATGAAAATATTAAGATGGTTTGAAATATACAGATTGAAATTAAACTCATGAAATATAAAAAGATAATTAACAGATAACTTGATTAAAATGTAATAACTTTCGATCATACTTTAATGAGTTTTTTATATTTTCTATGCCTCATTAGAGCCCTAGCACTGATTTAAAAAAAAAAAACGATTAAATGTATTTACCTAGTGTTAAAATTAATTCTGTTTAAAGCTCCTATACTTCTGGACGAAGCATCGGTGAATAATTTACTGTGAAGCAACATGACCCTGCATATTAAATATAGACGAAAGAACATTGGCAGAGACAACGTAACATCATACGGAACCTGAAATCAGAAAAATAAATCGCTTAGTAAAAGTGATCATCGCAAAATTAATACTCGTGACTTAAACAAAGATATTAAAACACCACCTTAAGGCACGGTCACGTTTTAGCACACAATTTTAACGGTTCCATAAGATTTCAAGTGATGTCAGTCATGATTACGTGAATAAATTGCTTCAATAACTACAACATTATTAAACATTCAGTTCAAATCATAATGTGCTATGTGCTGTGGTGACGTACTAATAGTTTAATTAAAACTGTGTAGCAGTCATATTATCATTTGGCCGTATCAATCAAATTAAAAAAAAATTGCAATGCATTTCTGGCATTAAAATAAAATGTTACTGATATTTGTAGAATACTAGAGTTAAAACATTATTATTTATTGTCGCGTTTAATGCCGCGTTCCAATAAACAAGAAACGATTCGTTTTGCTTACGGACGGTAAAATTTTCATTGAAAATCCAACGAAATTTTACCGTTCGTAAGCAAAACGAATCGTTTCTTGTTTTTTGGAACGCGGCATTAATCTATGTCAAGTAACGAATATCGTAGGCAATTTTTTATGGGTATTTCAATGTTTAAAATAAGTATAAGAAGACGAGAATTAAGAACAATACAATTATTGTAGTATTTATAAATATTAAGATTTTGTGCTTGAAATTGATTTCGTGTGATGTAAAAATATAATATTTTTGGTGAATGTTGGTAAATATCGTAGGTAAATTTGAGCGCCTTTTGAAGTCATATCAAAATAAATAATGCAATAAAAAATATTACCTTCAGTAAAAACTTACTAAGTTTGGATTATGCTCCAATAAGTACATTATTAAGTTATGAACTTAAAATCTTATGTCCTACATGCATAAAAAATAAGACCAAACATATATAATGACAGGAAAGTACACGAGTGTAAAAACTATACTATTATCATCAAAATCACATTCACAAAACAGCAGATATATTCTCACATAAATGTATACATGCTCAAGACATTTGAACTCTAACATCACTTAAAACTCTGTAACTTCAACAAAATACAGACCTGAATTTGCTTATACATCGTGCCCTAAGGAGAAAATAAATATCAGTTAGAAAGTAAACTACGTAATGAATAGCAATCAATGAAAGCTAAAAGACAAGAGATTAAAAGTCAATACGATTAAAAGGACAGAACATTTTATCAAAACTATTAATATATCTAATGATTTATATACAAATAAATATAATATTGATTTTGTAACAAAGATCTATTACTTTAAATCAAAATTACAAACAATGCTATCAATAAAATAAATTTACAGAACATCTAAAGCTGGTGCACTAATCCAATGGTTCCAATGTAAGCACTAATAAGTAATTGAAATAACCCCACAATACTTACAACTTCAACGCCGATGACGCCTCCTTTATTAGCCAGCTTAGTGGTCCAAGTAAAGGTGTACTGGCCTGGTATAGGATGGACGGCGCAAATAGCAAGTTCAAGGCCAATTTGAGCTATCCGCTGCCATGTCATTGCTATCCGCCAGTCGTCAGCGCAGTTGTCTATCATAAATAACTGAAAACCAAAACACCCATTATCGTACGCTATGGAAGTAATACTGTCGTTGACATTAAAGTATGCCAAACTCAATGGTATGATGATTGGGGTGAATGCCTCATTTGAGTCTATCCACTGTAGAAACCATTTTTTTCATGCCACTTTTCTCAATCTGGAATCAAATTTATGATTATATCAAGTAAAGAAAGTGTATTAATTTTTATGTATACATAAACATTGAATAACACTTTTACTCTGCTGAATAAAAACACTCTAGAAAATTTCTTTGCCATTCGGTAAAGTTCTAGAATTCCAACAATTTCCTGTATACTATTACTTTGAATACATCGCAACGCATCGTTCGCAACTTTTCTAATAAGTTCAAAATAGTTTAGTTAGTAGTTTAATAAGTTCAGTACAAAATTCTTAACTTTTTTCCATAACTTAGGATGCCGAACTCAGAATTTTAATATCGATTTACTAAATCGAAGGAGACGCAAATTAAGGAAGAAAATTTTCATTTTTGCAATATTGAGTGACTAAAATTTAAATAGAATTTGTTACCTGTACTTCTAAAGCGTGATACGCGACGATTAGGCCAAGTAAAATCACAGTCGACATTGATATAAGCGTCTTCAACGCTTGCGAATATATTGATGCCTGTAATATAATGTAAAAGTTAAAAAATCATCCTTATGTAATAATGAGAGCCTAAGTTAGCAATCAAATTACCTTTGTATATACACCGGCACTTGAAAGTTCATTTTCTATAACCATAATTATAATACCAAACATTCCCATTACTAAAGCGTAGTCACTTATTCGTTTTCGTTTTTCAAATAACGCCTTTCTTCTACCTAATCTGTAAAGTAAGAAAAAACATATTTCATAAATGGTTTTTGTAAGTATTAAGTTGAAAATAAAAATAAAAACCTATAAAAAAGAACTATACCAGTCGCATTATTCTCAATGAAGGTTAAAAATCTATTTATTGTCTACTTTACTAGATACAGTATTTTTAATCAATTCAGAAATTTAAGTATTAAAAGGTCTCACGAAACCTATGCAGTGTACTGTAATTTAATACTGATTTGTTAGAATTGAAGGTTTAATGCTAATTATGTATATCATTAATTAGGAAAGTTTATAAATGAAATTGTGTTATTAAAAACTGTTGTGTTATTAAAGTTTACGGTAAGGTCCTTAGTAGATAATGTCTTTCACAAATGTGACGAATAGATTAATATTTTTACAAAGACGTCAACAATAAGACTAATGGATCCCGGAACATAAAATATGGATAAATGAATGGCAATATGTTCTATCCTGCACTTAAATTATTCCAAAGACGAACAAAATCGATGCGACCCTGATGCAAGTTATTTCCGTTCGTTCAAGGCTACATAGGCATTATTAAAACGCTTAAAGTCTGAGTTCATTTTCTGTATGGTGAGAGATTTGTTTATTTAGTAAATTTTCAAATGGTATATATGTACAACGTCGGTGCAATCTTTGAGCGTTAGTTGTTAGATTTAGGTCTTCTTTTGGAATAAAGTAAAATTTATTTTAATAATATAAGTGATAATTTAAAAAATATATCTAAATTTTAGGAACATGTTAGCTACAATAATGCCTTAGGTATCGGAAAATCATCGTAGTCGTGATTTGAATCAAAAGCGAACCGATTTAAGTGCAAAAGTTTTTAATGACGGAACCGAATTGCGGGTATCTCTTTCCGATGCTATATGCATACACTATTATTTATTATCAAAAATTTACATAAAATAAAACTGAATAACATAAAGTAACAACTCGTTTTACTAGCACAATAGCGAAAAATTAAAAAAAAAAACAAAAAATTGGACCCATTATAAATTTGAAACGTCATTTTGACGCGATAACCCTTACAGATTATTCATTCGCATATGATAAAGGCTTAACCTCGCAAAAGAAACTCGCTTCACATACAATACACTTTTTACCTTAGAAAAGGTCGTCTAAAATACCGCGTGAGAGTTTGATACAATATTGATAAGGACGCGCTTCGAGGTCATAAACTACACATAATAATGCCCCAAGAAAGATTTCACACTCACAAGACAGGTTTATACGCTGGAGAAAACATGCCCGTAAGATTACAATGTGACACACTTTTATTGAGAAATATATTAATTGAGAGAAACATTTTATTCAATGGAATATGATAGTTTAGGCATTAGGCAACCGGAAAATGGCAGTTTCAGTTTATAAATTTAGAAATTAAATTTCAAAGTTTTCAAAAAGTTTTCAGTTTTTTTACCTGTTCTATATGTATTGTGTATGTATTCTATGTTGTATAAGCGAAACGCAAGTTGTCATGACATTTGTCATCAGGTCAGTAAAACTAAGAAAATTGTGAATTTTGTTCCTCCTGTGGTCTATCTAGACTCTTCAATTTACGAGCGGAAATTTAAATGTTAAATTGAAATGCATTTTAATGTTACTTATCAATTGAATAAAATTTTAGTAAGTTTTCTGGTTGTTTACTGTTGTCTTATAATCAAATTAAAATGCTTTCAAAAAAGTGTAATACCGTTATTTTTTTAAAAGATGGGTTTGCTCATTCTAAGGAAATAACATTAAGTAGCATAAAAATGAAGTATAAAGATACTACATGTGAAAAAATTGTCTTTTGAGTAAAATATCAGTGCTTTATTGACAAGTATATAATGTATGTTGGTCGACTTATTCAAGCTACTTTATTTATAAATTAACCTGAATTAGTCGATCAACATATAGCTAATAGAAATCACAATAAAGTTAGATATTCTATAATTGAGTAGTAGAATTGTATTGACTTTGTATCTAATTTCCCCCAAAGAAAATCCTAAAAAAAATGTTTCAGGATAAATATGTCGTTTAGTTATGCTATCAAGATGTCACAAATAGAATTAATTATTATCATAGATATGTAGTGTGCATCTAGCTTAATAAGATCACGTACAAATTCATCGTTTTGAGATCTATTTATACACAATAGACTTAGTTATGAGACTCACAAGCACACGTAGGATAATACATTGTTTATGTACTATAGTCTCGGGAGAATAAACTCGTCGGCTTTTGGTCAAAGATTGACCCCAGACTTATTACGCTGCTTATTGGTTTTATATAACCCATGAGACTTAATGAAAATAGTGGGCGATATATCAGCATGAAGAAAAAAACCTTGATAAATATATTTTAGTTTCTTAGCACAAGCAAAATTCTAATTTTGTTGTTTAAATTATTGTGCATCGGTTTTATTGCTCATTGCTAATGCCTCATCATCATCATCTTCTTGCCCTTTTCCCAAATTTATTAGGGACCAGCTCAATGTTTTTTTTCTTTCATTATCTTGTATCATTCGTCAGTTCACTGCCTTTTTAACCGTATCCTTTTTTACGCAGTCCTTCCTTCCTTCTTTTCTTTGGTCATCCTCTTGTTTTGTATCCGTCAATTTCCATACATAAAACTCTCTTCATCACATTTTGATTATCCCTCCGCATCACATGTCCATACCGTGATAATCTGTTACTCCTCAACTTTTCACTCACTGGTCTAAAGACTAAAGGACAATAACCAAACATTAACCCTTTTCTATTTTGAGTTAAAAAAATATATATATTCCTATTAGTATGAAATTTAAAAACTAGGAATGATTTCATTTTCTTCAATCAATTTCCCTTGTGCAGGTTTACTAGTAGTAATAGCGGTAAACAAACAGATCTGAAAACTATTATACCAGTGTGGATATTTGGCGTTATATCAATCATGTTTTTTTTTTATTGCAGTGACACACATGATTTATTATTACAAATTTATTGAAAGTAATTAAATAAGGGGTAATAAATAATAAGTAAGTAGTGGTAATCGTTTGCACTAGACTCACTATCACATCTTTCTTTCTATTGAAAACAAGAGAACAATGGCTCACGTACATGCCATCCGGCCTGCTATCAATCATGACGAAGATGCTATCCCGGTTGCACTACAGAAATAGGGTAGTCCTCCTAGTAATTGTAGTGCATTGTATATTGTTTGGTATATTTCACCCATAGCCCGTACATGGAGAGTGAAGACCGAATACCTCCTAACTGATATTTCTTAGTTTTGAATTTAAAGCCAGTATTCACAGCTTTTAGTGAAATCTCCGAGGTCTATTTTTAGTTGCAATAGCATTAAATATAAATGGGGAAATACCATCCAACTAAACTAACGTGTAATTTTTAGTTTTAGTTGACGTGTAATTTTATTTTATTTAATTTAAATGCTCAGGAAAACTTTCAAACTTTCCATATTTTAATTTTATCTTGCTTTGTTTTTGGTATTCGAATGCTAAGTTTTAGTTTGCTTAATTTTAAATCTTAATAACAGATTAGGGTATATATATATATGTATTATTAAACTATCTGGTGATGTGAAAGTGAGTGGTCGTGAGATTGCCCGATTTCTTCTCAGTTTATCGACATTAGCATATAGCGATCTTGCCTATTAACAATGCGGTATTATTTATTTTTATATATTATTTATAAAGAATTTTATAAAATAAAGAGATTTGACTTTGACTCTGACTTTGAAGCCGCTGGTAAAAGCTAGTATTAAGATATAAATAATTAGGTAATTCATGAAATCCAAATAACAATGTGTAAACACATACATACACACAGGTCTTCCATCCTATTTCATTGAAAACCGACTCTGCTGCCTTAAATAATGCTGCATGTTTTTTTGTTGTGACATATTATGTTCCCTTTCATTAAAAATGTACGGATTTAGTCACGTGTGTTTTTCGATTTCGACTAGTTTCATACCAGACGAGCCCTTTCGGGGAAGCGACCTGCTGCGTCGGTGCCACACGCCACAGTGTGGCACCGACAGAAGCGAAAGGTCATAGTGAAGTCAGCATCATGCAACTTTGAGACCCAACTTGAGAGCTTTTGCTGGAGTTGACAATTTTCTCAGTTTTTGCTTAATTTTTAAATCGAATATTGGTGACTATAGAGCATTTGGTTGCAACGTTAGAGGTCACGGGTTCGATTTCCGCTCAGTGTAAATATTTGTATTCGATTTATTCATATTGCTGGTAATAAATGTTTTCTAACATTTATTTACAAGAAGACTTGTTTCAAAGAAAATTACCGTCAGGCATAAAAATTTTACGCAGAGAGCACAGCGCTGAGAATTTCCATTCATACTTCATATATATCTCATGTCTGCACAGTGCTATATTTATGCATTCAGGCTCATACGTAAACCGTATTTTTTTTACAATCCCGTCTCAATCAGCAGAACAATAAACAAAAAAGTTGAACGTGCTATACAAACTTTTGTTTAAATATTTTTTCATATTTCCTGACCTAAGGTTACATAGTATTAAGGTAACGGCTCAATTTAAATTTCATATCGTTTGTCTATAACGAGAAGTGCATAAAGGCTTCGGTGGTTTGTGGTTAGTAGTAGTTGTTAATCCAATAGTGTCGGATATCAATGTGCCGTATTCGCGAACAGAGGATAGATGTATTCCTGTAAATTGATATGAAAGATTTTTTACAAAAATTTACCGAAAGATACCGTACCGTAAACCGTATTTAATCTTTTGTAAATAAAACATGCGTGTTAGGCACAATGACGCCACATATTTTTTTTTTCCTTTCCAAATGTTACTTCGACCGATGATCTGTCTCTTCATATTCTAAATGGTGACCTACCCTCGTCAATAGGACAGTTTATGAACATTATTATCTTGTAGTATGCCTCCCAATAGACTGGGCAGTAATTTGTGAGGCCACCAGTTTACAAAAGTCCAGACGCGGATCACTCCCAGAGGAGAGAATAAAGTTTGGTAATAAGAAGCTTGGAGCTAAATTGGGCCCATCTAGCCTACCGATTAAAGGCACTCGGATCGGTACTGAATGTCGTTAGTACCAATGAGTCAGAACTGAATGCTATTAGTTCCAATAAGATGGAACTGTGTGCCGCAATTTTTGTATACCGGAACTGGACCCGAAATGCATACAAATATGTATTTGCATTGACCGGACTTCCGTGCTAATATTTGTTTGTGTATTTGCACTCGTCTGAGTTTCTATATATAATACTTAAGTCTTTTTTTTATCTTAAACAAAATATTAAATATATTTATCCGTGTTCGAAAATTAAGCTTTGTTTAATTGTACGTGAATATTATTATTATTTTAAGTACACATTGAAAAAGAAGTTCGTATGACCATGTCGAATATAATATGTTTATGTTTCTTCTCATCCAAAGAATGGAGCCCAGCATTGTGCGGTTCGATAAGAATGCCCTCCAATTATGCTGGAGTGTCCAACTTTCTCTGCTTTGTTACAATTAATTAAAATACTCTTAAAAATACGTTTGAACTATCTTGTATTATAAGTTATATGTGTATTTGTAACTGATATTTTTGAGCGATGATCTTAAGAAAACCGTCCTCTTTTGCTTCTTTCACCTGTTTTGAACATATTTGATTATTTTGAACTATCTTATGGTTGGGTAATTGTCAAATTTGCCTTGTTTGGCATGTTTTGGATATATTTTGAATTACTTCCGCCGGATTAATTTTAAATTTCGCTTTACATCATTTACATAAAATCTAATTCAAAATTCATGTTTGAACAATGTATTTATATCTAGAATAAAAGGTATCTTCTTACTTGGGAATAGACATCACACAACTGTCGTTTTATATACAACACAACAGCACAAAAATTGTAATTACCAAAGCGGCAAAGTTAATGCCGCTATAAAAATGAAGCCGCAAATACTTAGACATCAATCACATTGCTCCTAAGCTACGATTTAGTATAACTGCATAAACTATATTCAGTAGTAAACAACTAAAACTTATAGTTCAGTAATAGTAGTTCAGTTCGTACGTTCTATACATCTGGCCAAATATTGTCCAAACAACTTCCTAGCTCAGATGCAGCATAATCGTGGTGTCCGATGGCGGACTTCTGTCCCTAGTTCGGACGTTTGTAAATTAGTTCAACTCAATTTTCCTTTTAATCTATTATGTTTAGAAGTGAACTGTGTCCCTCGACTAAATTCTTTAAAACGTTGCGCACGTCCACTCCAATTAGGACAGAAGCATTGGACACTCACCTATATCCTATATTGGGTTTGTGCTTAGCTGTCCCCCCGCCCTTGTACGTGCCGCCGCCAAGCGCTCGTTCTTCACCGAAGCGCGGGTACTCGCTGTGGACGCCGACTAGTGCAACGCCAGCCTCCTCGCCCCCCGCATCTCTCCCCCCGCCGGAGTACGCCTTCATCGCGCCGGGGATCGAGAGCGTCGACACCGGCTTCCGCAGCTGAAATACACCGAGTAATCTGTTAGCAAGTTAAACAATCTGAAACATTACAATTTCGAAATAGATTTGTTTATTTTTTTAATTTGTGGATTCTAAAAACAAAAAACTTCACCTTATGTTAATTTTTCCAAATCTGTATTTCACAATCATATTCTAATTATTAGTACTTTTTTGGTAAGAACACTGCAGAATTTAAAGTAGACTTGAGATTTCATAAGCGACAAAAGCTTTTACTTCAATTCAATAGTTTATGCAGAAAAATAATCCTAGTCATGAAGGTAATACACATTCTTCTTTAATCGCAGAGTATTTTCAGCTGTTTGCGTTAAATTACAAACTACAAGACCCAGCACCTCGTAAAATTTGAGACCCAAGATTCGTGTTCCATTTTTGAGCTCATAACCATTTACCCTCCTTAACATAACAATGTCCGTTATCCTCTAAAATATAGAATGGTTACCCTCGAGAAAATACTATCATACCCTTGACCCAAGATTAATAAAATAGGGTATTATGGAAATACCAACAATATACCTACACATTGTAAGTGACCACTCTCTTAAAAAAAATATCTTTGAAGTTTTTTACATATTCTACGTGTTTTAAATATGTTTGTTTGAAGGTTAAGGCCGGACTTCATTTCAGCCGTCCAGTTATTCGTAACTAATGAGAAATACTGAGCTAAACCGGCGTAACTTCTATTACGGTGTCCCACAAAAGCATTTTCGAAATGTTGAGTACATAAAAATGCGTGATTACTTTAACTTTTTCTCCGTAAGACATGTTTGTACCTAATTAAAATATCATCGATACTTTAGTATGTCCCTGTTGAGTGTTCGTGTACTACAATAAATAAAACAGACGTGCCAAATAGCTATTGTAACATTATATTTTACTAATGTATACCAAAAACTTAATGGGATAATTAATTGTATTGGTATACCTAATAAAACAGAACTCTGCTAGAACTGTAGTGGAGATCAAATGAAAAATTGTAGAGTAGATTTGGAAAGTCAATACTGACGACTGATTTATTTTTACCACAGCCATCCAGCCAATCATAAAACCAAAATACATTTTTGTTTAAAAATAATTATTGCACAGCTTAAGATATTTAATTAATAAATAAATAAATTTAATGAATTTATTTACAAAATAACGTGTTTCGAGAACGTCACATTTCTTACATCTAACCCTATTTTTTTTTTGTTTATTACGACCCTTTTGTAATAAAGACCAAAGAATATATAGAAAATAATGAATGTCATAATCTGCTGTTTTAGCATCTTTAAATTGCTCGTGTTCTTAGTTCATCACTGTAGAAGTATTCTTAAATGGTAAACATAAAGGTCATGACGATGAAGAACTAAGTAAATAAATACTCCAACTGAAGAAATCATTCTTATACAATATATTGGTGTATTCTGCATGTTTAATATAGTACAATAAACATGTAATTATCTTTTAAAGAAAGTATCATCGACTTGAATGTGTCTCAAAATACCCAAATCGTTTCAAGTGTGCCTATATAATTTGAAGAGTTCCCCTTGATTTCTACAGGATCCCATCATCAGATCCTGACCTGATGACCATTAGACCACCTGGGAAGTATGAGTATACCCCAACAAAAGAAGAATTTTCCAAATCGGTCTAGCCGTCTTTGAGAAATCGGTGAACATACATAAAAAAAAACACAGATGAACATAGAACCTCCTCCTTTTTTAAAACCGGTTAAAAATATTTTATTCGGATGGTTTTCTTGACATCATCTCGCCTATTTCCAGAGGAATAAGCTAGTTGTTTATCATCACATAGCTTATGTTAGGTCCTGATGTCCTTTTACGATTACATCGGAAAATTCAAAGTCCGGAACTGCAACTCTGTAATTCTTGACAAACTAAGAAAAAAACAAATGCTCTTTGAATCAGGAATCGTTCCTAGGAGCGATTCCTGCCCTGTCTGTAGAACATCAGTCCTAGGACTGAAGCCATAATTTACAATATTAGCTGTGCCCCGCGGTTTCTTCCACGTTAATTTGAGGAAAAAACCTACTAAAATATATTATATCACTTTAAAAGTATCACTTAAGATCATTACTTTAAGAAGCCTTTTTTTGGTAGATCACGCTATGATTAGTATCTAAGAGTTCAACCATAGTAAAAAATATCACGGGAACAGGAATAATAAAGGAACGCAGGGTAAAAGTACTGGGGTCTTATAAAATGTGGGTACGTAATAATGTTATGTAGGTATTTATATAATTAGTAGTATGTATTTTATGTAGTATGTATTTTAAAGTACTTCTGCATACACGATATTTTTAGTTTTATTTTCTTGCGGTAGAAGAATATACTGATTTTCTCCGCTACCTAATCTTGATAACGCAACATATAGTTGTTTGAAAAACAGTCTTGACGTAAATCGATTCCTACGTGCTTAAATATTTATCCTGTGCTTTATTAATTATGACGGCCAACGATACCTTTACAGAAAATTGTGTTATTTTGAAGTTAAAAGGCAAATCATACCGATGTGAGGTACTAGCACCGTTTGACCAACTGCTGGACCAGTCAAAACTATTTTAAATTTAACTTGGAGTCTAGTTCCGTTCCATAAATTTAGTAGAGTACCAGTTTTAATTTGAGTGAATGATGGGAAGACCATTCGGTATACCTACTACACATAGTTTTAAAATAATTTTGAAACTATGATATCTCTTAAGATATTAATTGAAATCAAATGATATCCACGGCAATTTTGTTCAAAATTAAATAATTGTGATGAATAACGTATTTGTTTAAATAAGGATTAATATCATGTTTATAAAAATGCATTATTTGAGAACAAATTTGATTTCCATAAAAAAGGTTATAGTGAGTCAACCATTAAAAATAGATAAATACTCTCGCGGACTTTATTTTTAAAGGGGAACAATTTCGTCATACATGATTTTTGCGTAACTTTAACCGTTTAGGTACGCAACGCACGCAACGGAAGCAACATTTTTCATTAATGCTCCGCTCCTATTTGTTGTAGCGTGATGTTATATAGCCTATAGCCTTTCTCGATAAATGGACCAACACAAAACTAAAACACAAACATAATTTTTCAATTCGAACCAGTAGTCCCTGAGATTAGCGCGTTCAACCAAACAGACAAACTCTTCAGCTTTATAATATTAGTTTATTTACGTTGTGCCTTTTAAACAGTGACAAATTTAATTGGAACAAGTTTTCTTAATCCACGTTCCTATAATCAAAATACGATGCGTTTTGCACACAGACGTTAAAATTTTCGTTGAAAATTCAACGAAATTTTACCGTCCCGTCCGTAAGCAAAACGAATCATTTCTTGATTATAGGAACGCGGCATTAATCAACTTTTGGTAAACTCCATATCTGTAAAGTGTTCAGTTATTAGAAAGTAACGCTTCAGTGACATTTAAGTAGTAAGACGCGACAGATCCTCACATTAACCAATCGTTCAAGCGTTTATACCCAAATTGCTCAAGCGTACAAGTCTCTGCGATATTCTCGTCCTACCCATGATATACCCCACTTCAATCACTGCGTAAATGCTATGACTTGATTAAACTTCATAAATCTTATTGCAAGCGTTTTGATATGAACATTATTTATTTGATTAGAAATACAATTCATACGAATACCATATAAAACTATATGTGAACTTATTAAAACTGTTGTTAATTCAAAAATATCATAAAGAATATATGTATGTATAACACCAACACTTATTGGATGTTTTTGCTAGGATATTGTTGCACCTAATTAATTACTTGTGGCAAAACATAATAATAAATAGCAGAATCTAAAAATTATCAACACAAAATCAAACATATATGGGTAGTAGCTGTAAACATAGACTATGCTATTGCTTAGTGATGTGCGATTAGGAGTATTGGATATTTACTGTCAAACCGGAAATGTACAAAGACAATTCCATTCATATTATAAATGTGAAAGTTTCGATGGATGGATGTTTGTTACTCTTTCACGTCAAAACTACTAAACCGATTGCGATGAAACTTGGTATGTAGATAGTTGGAGACCTGTATTAACATATAGACTACTTCTTATCCCGATATTCCAATGAAATCGGATCTTACGCGGGTGAAACCGCGGCGCGCTGCTAGTTAATAATAATTGTATGCTAAATTTACCATTTAGTGACATAATGTAGCACATTTTGAGTTTTGATTTATAGAGGATAAAACATTAGTTATTTTTTGTGAGTAATAAGGAAAAAAAAAACAAAAGAAATTGTTGAGTGACTTTCATCATGTTTCGAACCCCAAAGGTAAATAAAATAAAATTGTATTTTCTTTAGCGATGATGACACTCAGGAAGAAGTAGCTTTATATATATGAATTCAAAGTATGTTTATTTTTTCGTAAATTATTTTATGATATTAATATAAAACGTGTGAGTGATATAGGTCGCTGATATTAAGTTCAGCCTTAACCTTAAAAAGAAAAAAATATTTTCATGAACAATATAAAACATTCGGTAATATTTCGCATTGCACTGTATTCGTAAGAGAGCCATTGAATTAGAAAATACTTTCTTTATCATATTTATAGACAAAATAGAATCATCAATATAATAAATAAACCCAAGTTACTCTGGTTGTATGTTAAAAGTAAGAAAACCAGAAATACTCTCACTATCTGAATTTCCGTGTAAAACATGTAACGATCAATTATTATTATGTAAAACTAAGTAATAATTATATGCGCTTTTAAAACGAAACTTTAGTATTTCAAACATCACCTATGAAAACTACTTAACCTAGGTTTCGGAACACATACCCTATTGGAACCAAAAGGTATATATGGGTAAACCGAAATCAGTGACACAAAAAGAGAGAGTCGACAGGTTTTAAATAAATGGCATCTTCAAAATGATGAAATAAAGATCTACAAAAATTGGCACTGGTCATATCAGGCGATTGATTTGCATCTCCCCAGTATGGATGCGGCAACTACCTTCTTGCGTGTATGTCATCGGTGCCTATTAATCACACTGAAGGTTGGGTTATAGGTTTTTGACGTATGTGTAAAGGTGTCACAGCTATAGAACCATTAAAGTTTACGACTTACGATATGTTCTACGCCTGACCTGACCGGAGATATTGCACAATTTTTTCGACGACACTCTCACACGAACATTATGCGAAAAATTTCCTAAATTCATTCAGGACTATTGGGATTACCTACGTTTTTACAAAACTGCTTATACTTTGCAAACACGTCAGTTGTTTATCAACTAAACACGCTACATTCGTTACTGAAAACGATATTTTGTCCTTCATTCAAATTACAGTTTGGTGTTGACAAATAAGGAATCATTAGTACACAAGAGGGACAATGTAAACTTTGAACTTACACAGCGTACTGACCCTATTTATCTCAGACCCCTCTCCGAATCCGAAACCCATAAATCCCTTGATGTGCCCCGCAGTTGTTAGATATTAATGGCAAGGCTGTAAAATAATCAAAGTAAAAGCGATTCAAGAAATCGCTTTTACTTACTACTACTACTTTTTATCGAATGTTAATAGTACTGAACAGTTGTTTTTAATATCGAGGGGTTCGTTGGTCTAGTGGTTAGTGAACCTGACTTTTGAGCCAGAGGTCGTGGTTTCTATTCCTACCCAGGACAAATAATTGTGTGATGAGCATGATAATTTGTTCTGTGTCTGGGTATCATTAAATTTATATTTGATATAAATTTATTAAGTAATATATAAGTATGTTTATCAGTAGTCTCTCCTACAAGATCTTTCTAGTTTGGGATTAAAGGGCACACCGCCCGCGAGGTGTTTTAAGTTAAAAAAAAGTAAAATCAGTTTGGTTGTTTTCGTTCCAGCTCACACCTTTGACATTGTGAACGGAACTAGATGCTTTTGATAGACAACTCCAAAGCCCACTTAATGCAAAAGAGCAGTGGCCATGGTTATATTTATGTAAGGTTTTACTCAACCGCTTAAAATACGATCTTAAACAGCATTCCTCCGTTTAAAATGTTTAAATACTGTGATATGTCTGTTTTTCACAAAGGATTTACACCGCTTTATTTCCCATATTAGAATTAGTGTAAATATTATAGTATTTTAGGTTATTTTAATGTATGTAAGACCTTTGCTATGAGGTATTCTAGACACGGTATCCACTCACTCACAATAGATAAGCGTTGCCATTTATTGTGACTGTGGTGCCTTAATTGTGATTGGTAGCGTAGATAGCGATACGAAGTAATTGTATCACGTTTGTGTGGTTTTTGCAAATGATATATTACAAGTTTTTTCCTTAAGTAGGTGGGTAGGTAAATAGATGTGTACGCTTCATATATGGCTTTACAGAAGCTAAAAGCATAATTCCTCCTATTAAATCGTCAACTCTAATAGAAAAGTATTTAAATAGAGTAAGAAAAAAGCCAATGTTAACCTAACCTAACACGAAGCTCCTAATCTTAGGAGGTTAAACCATCCTGACGGTTTTTGTACCTACAAGAACAGGATTTGATCACGAATAACACAGTTTTCTGAAAATAGCGAAGGCATTCGATCTGGACTGACATCGTAGCCTTCTGTCAAAAACCTCATTCACTGTGGCCCCAAAGTTTCAAGACACCGCCCTTACCGTCACGGAGAGTATTAGGATACTTGAGGAGCTTCGAAATCACTTAGAAGGCAAAGCCAAGCTGGCATAAAAAAGCTTGCTGTGCTCAATAGAGCGAAGCACTACTTCACCCCGAGACAAAGACTTGTATTATGCAAGTCACAAGTCTGTACCCATATTGAGTACTGTTGTCATCTCTTGGTGGAAGCACCTTGATACAAACTTGGCCTGCCTTTTAACAGTTTAAAGTGGTACTGTGCGAATCGGTGACGACCCCAAATTCAGAAGTGATATTAAGCCTAAGGAGAGATTTTGTCTCCTTGTGCATGTCCTATTGATTGTATAATGGGTTGTGCTCTGACGAACCGTTTGATATATTATAATGCATACCACACTATTCGCCGCGTTTTTCCTCACAGATGGTCGCATACAGTATGATTTAGAGAAATTTCATCACGCGAACGCTCCGACTGTGGAATGAGCTCCCTGTCGAGGTTTTCCCGAGTGTGTATACAGTGTGTTTTAACACAAAGGAGTGATAACATATATGCAACACAAAATATCAGTGCCAATAGTTTATAACACACAAACTTATATAATTCATCGTACGGAACCCTCTCCACGCGAGTCCAACGCGCACTTGGCTGGTTTTTAGTTTTTCGTAAATTAACTTTTTTTTTTTTTGATAACTTTGAATTTTTTTAATTGCTGCTATTCTCCATTTAAAACTAAATACATTTCTAGTACAGTTAGGGTCATAAACTATATTTACATTTTATTAGTCTTACATAATATTATCGTAATTTATTGGCCGTAAGAATGTACCAACCTAAAATATATTTTGTATTCTAAACGTTATGCTTGACCTTGTTCTTTTCATTGTTATAATAAAAGCGATGAAATTGTTCTACTTAAAAAAAAAACATTCTTCTTGTATGACGTAGGCTCTTTTATTCCATGGGCCCGTCGTGGTCCGTCCCCTGGCACCTCTATCGTGGTCAACTCGGTCTTCGTACCGGTTCAGGCCCACATTAAGTATCAGGGCCCGAATCTCGACGAAAGGTGGCGCTTCAAAGAGCATGCGTACGTGCCATACGCGGATACCGCACCGTATCAACGGAGGCGGTGAGTGCTCGCCAAACTAAACTCAAATGACTAATTTGGGCATTCAATAATTTCCGTAGGAGGAGTGGAGATTCTGGCTGTGATAGTTGACAGCATTGCGTGAGTGTTTACGTTTAGTTCACATTTTTTATGAGAGACGAGCAGAAAACGGCAGGCTACTTTCTCAAAAAAGTAACTAGAGCGGTGTACTACTTTCCTTGACCAATGCTCATGGAAGCTGAATGTCATTAAACGCATTCCAGTGCCAAATTAGAATTCTGCAGAATACAAGAGAACTTTTCTTATGCGGAAATTTTGTGCTTAACAAACAAGGCTTTAAGTAAGAGATAGGTATCTGGTACTACGTACGTATGCTTTAGGCATGATGGGCTCTCTTAGGAATGGTATCCTTACATAAATTTTTGGATCGGTTTTGTTAACTAAGTTGGTAAACAAGTGCCTACAAACATCTGAGCTATTCGCTCTCTGGCGTGTTGCCAACCATATATCCTTACCTCTATGGAGCTCTTGATAATTTTTGCCCTGGTAGCATACTCTTAGTTAAGTCACAAGTTTTAATCGGTTTGAGTCCGACGAGGTGATATCCGAAGGGGTTTTCACACGAAAAAAAACTCTTAATATATTTACTTCTATAGTTAACAAAGCAGTTAAGATGTACTTAACTAACATTGCTTTTAAACATGCACTAACCTTCCGATAAATACACACAAATTAAATTGTTAAGAGGACGAGAGGTACATTTCTACGAGTATTTGTGATTTCGCACATACTCGTATTTATTTTTAGCAAAGCACTCGCATTTATTCGACATTCATAACGGAAAACCAAACTTTTTTGTTATCCATTGAAACTTTTCTAACTTTTTTTTATTACAACGTAAAAACATTTGCTTTTGTGTATATTTTTATATTCGTATTATGATGTTTCTCTCGTCAAGTATGCATGAATATTATGAAGTTATGTTCTAAATGATATTATCATTATCTTAAAACAGCCATATTGTGTAACATATTAGCTACATAGTCCTAACATATGTAAATGAAACGCTGTTCGTTGGTAAACGCATAACATGCGAATGACATGACAGGTTATATTTTTCTTTTAAATGTTAGTTAAAGTCCGAATAAGGTTTTAGGAAAAGAAAAATTTAACAAATATCTGGAAAATAGTAAAAAAAATTCAAGGAATACTGGAAGTGATTATTTCCATGTCCTTTAATTTTTTTTATTGAATTTTGACAAGACAACGTATTAAGTCAGCTAGTAGACAATAAATATAGTAATGACGAACTAGACTATCTTGCAAAAATATTCCAACCCAATTTAATACCCGAGTACTCTTAAGACTTTTTCCATGTAATTTAAACAAATTGATTGAATTTTGACATGAAACCGTCTGTCGGGTCAGCAAGTAGACAATAAATAATGTAAAAACGATTTAAACTATCTTGCAAAAATAATCCGACCCAATTGAATATCTATGTAGGTACATCAAATGCAATCAAAGGTACAAAAAATGCAAAGATGCAATGCATTCAAAACAACAATTACAAATTCAATTTAAAATATTCTGTGATACACAGGCTACTACCATTAACCATTTTTTGCAGTAATTCATTTCAAAGTTATAATAATTGTTTTCATACCTACATTTTCCCATACATTCGCGTAAAAATGATTGCAGGTATGGTCGGTTTAGTTTTCGACATATTGGAGATTGCAGTAAGGCTCGAAAACAAATGGGTGGGATCGAAAACGCTGACGTGAGGCAATAAGTGGTAACGAAGGCTTTGATGAGTTCTTGGATCCGGGCGTAATGTCTGAAATGATCATTTTATTTTGGGGTATCTTTTTTAGTTCATTTTTATTTTAGTTATAAGGTACGAGAAGCCCTTAAAAAATAATATGTTATAATTAATAATAATATGTTTGTCCAGTCGTTCTAGGGAATTCGCTCAATTATAACGATGTGTATACAAATGTCAAAGGTTTAATTTTAGTCTTTAGCTGTCTAAAACAACTTAATTCATTGTTCCATTATTTCTATAGATTTAGATTCCAGGAGATCTGGGAAAATTTGCCTAAAAATAGAAATAGAATCTTATTTGCTACAAAGACGAACCTTGAGAATTGTTGACGACCCCAGGCTCACAAACTATATTGAACCTCAACTAAAACTTAAGCCTTACAATGAGAGACTTTGTACTACTTGTGTCCTGGGAATTTCTTGAATTGGCAAAACGCTTACGCATTTATGTAGCTAGCCTAAGTGGTGTATTGAGAATTACATATATACAAAGAAAAATTTACTAACATCATTAAACACCTAGTCAAAATCTGGCAAAGAGTTAAATTAAACTCTGGATTTGCTTTTATTTTATAAATATATACTGTGATTAATTACTACCACAATTTAGAACAATGAATGAATGATTTTTAAGCTTCTATAATTTTTTACATTCTTAAAAGGTAAAATACGAATTAGTGTATACTAATGTGCGCTGAAAGTTAAAATACTTCTCACGATTTGAAGTTTGTGTAAAAATAAATACATGTAGTTTTCTATTTCTGATGTTAACAGCCAAGTAGTCATATGCTGTATACCTTATACAGTTCCAACAGTTTTATTGCCGCATTACCAAAAGTGAACTTATCAATTTAATTTTCTTCAGTAGTGATGTGCGTGCGGATTTAACACACTGAATATAAAAAGGCAATTCTTGCCATGACTTCCTTCTGGGATCTATAGAACAAAGCCTTTTTCTGAGTCTTATATGAATGTTTGAACATTCATATAAGCTCAAGCAGGTTAACTATAATATTATTCAGAAAATGGGGAATCTACTATCTCAAATTTATATTATCTCTAAGCCGAAGCCGAACTCAATACAACTTTTTTGATATAACTATTATTTATTTTACGTGTAGGTGTGGTTAAACGTTTGGTAAAAGAAATATACAATTTATGAATTAGCGAGTCATTAAAAACTACTAACACATCGGACTCCCATATTATCTTGTAAACATAAGCTATATATGGGGCCATATCTTCGAACTAATATTAACAATGTAAAACAAATTTTGTATATCCTAAACTAATAGACTTCACTTATTTGTCTGTTTATTGGTTATCTTCCAACAAGCAAACGTGAAATCAATCGATAGCCTGTGAGCTTGGGAAATAACATAGGATACTTTAAATTATGAAAAACATAGCGGTGGTAGTAAAAAAACAGTCAGTCGTAGGACTGCAGGTCAGAAGTGAAAACATAACTTCACAATGTATTTGCATATACATACTCACACACATATCTGTATATATATAATTATATAATTAGGTTAAAAATAAAAAGTAGGTAATAACATATCTAAATGTATAGATAGGGTAGACTGGAAGTTCTGCGCTCCTAGCCGCTCATACATTTTTGAATTTCGAATGTTATACTTTTTTTTAAATATAATAAACTCGGCTCCGTCCTACGAATTCTCGATCAGGTCACGTGTCCTGACGCGAGTGTAAAATTTTTTACCCATACCAAAAAGTGCGCAACGCCGCTAAAGAAGTTTTCACTTCAAAAAGTAGACGTAGATAGAAACAGATAAAGAAGACTTCACAAAAACTCTAATAAACAGCAAAAGCTACTAAGTAAAATATTAGACGCTACTCTACTCAGTAATTTGTTTTTAATTGCGTTCTGACAAAATGCTTTTGCAGTATATTGCATGCTACATTGTATTATGTTGAACAAACATTCAGTAAATTAACTACATACATATGTATATCGCATATGTTTAATTTATCAAGCAAAGACAGACTTAACAAAATAAAAGAATAGAAAGAAAAGGAACTAAAAAAACCGCTGCCAATTCATTCATGTGATGTGAATAAGGTGAGGGCTTTGGGTAAAGATTAGTCTTGATAGTGACACTATTGGGATATTTGTAAATTACAAAGGCTGATTAGGTTTAGCTTTCATTTATATATTATTGTATTATTTTAATTGCTGTATCGATACTTCGTAGAGATTAAATGTGTACTGTTTCTTTAGGATAAAAAGGCAAAATGCAGTTAAAGCATAGGTTTGGTAGGCATCTCGTGCTGATCATCATTGTGCTGATCTGCGTAGGCTTTGTTTTTATAAATTCTATTTTATATATACATTCATATATCAGTCAAAGTCCTAAATAATATACTTGATTTAAAGGTTCATAATTAAGTAAACTCGTAAGGAAGATACCATTCTCCCTAATGTTTCTTAATCATCATTTTACATTTAACAGCCTACCAACGGGTAATTTGTACAAAAGACAAACAGACTGGCGGCGTCGTTAGACTTCATCGATTTCAACTTATTTAACTTGTATGTTCTACGATAATATCCAAACCATAATGTCCGTTCAATTTGGAGACATCAAATCGTTATAACCTTTGACAACCTTTTCTATGGATACATGTATATACAATATCGCGTAATGATGCACTCCTAACGATCGGAACAGGGTTATTTATCTTCATAAGAATCAGATGTCGATTTTTCGTGTTCACTGACATGTTTTTATTTCTTCTGCAATTTCTTTTGGGAAATTCCGTGTGTTTCGAGTTACCCTTACTGTGTTCATGTAAGTTGGTCATAGACGTATAAAGTGTTAGTGGTGTTTATTTGAAATTAAAAATAGTGACCAACCGTCTCTCAAGGAGCAAGCACAAGGTCCTCGTCCGAAGCCAAGCTTTACTGATTGGAGTTATGCCTTTCTCCGATTCAATTGGAGCCTTGGTTTCGTTGCTTTAATTCCGTACTAAATAAGTTACTTTCTTTGAGCGGACGTACTTATGCAGAAAGGTAGCTTTAACTTCGGCACAATTTGCAGTATGCTACAATTTTGTCCAAAATCACCCTCAGCAGGGAAGGGAACCCGTGATAGTACCATTCGGTCAAAGTAATCTGTGGTTTAAACTACCTTAAGTACCTTAAGAACTGTCCTGGTATGGCGGCACTTTGAATTACAACAAAAGTTTGAAAGTTTATTCACAATTTGGTCACTCCTTAATAATAATAATAAAATGTTGGATGCAGATAGATGGTTTTCAAATACAGTTTATAAATAAAACATTAGGATGAAAATTCCAACATATAAGGACGTCTTTCTTATGGATCAGTAGGAAGGCCTTCCACGGTGAAGTTATACCACTGAGAGGTGAGTTTCGTATTAAAAATTACAAGAAAAAGCGAGCGTAGTAAAACTTAGTCCTTATGGACTCCGTTTGGAGTGGCAGTTTCATTAAATAGAAGTTCTTTAATTATTAAAAAAATATGTAAAATGAAAGAATAACTGCAACCGCATTTTCTACGTTTTAGTAAGTAATGCGGTGAATTTAGAAAAGTATAATCAGAGACTAGCAACAATCCAAAATCAGTTAAAATTACAAATCTAATCAAACTGTTACCAAAGTATAACCGAGTCGAAACTTATAGGTCATTTTTCAAATTCTGGTTTTCTAATTAAACAACAAAATGGATAATTATAAAGTCAAATTTTAGTGTACAACGAAATCAAATTAACATCATACTCAGTTTATAACTTAATAACCACAAAACCAATTTTGAGGCTGCATTGTTCGGTCATATTATTAGCTTTTGTTTTATTAAAATTGGTTTAATAATTCCAAAGTTATGGATATAGCGAAAATTGTCTATGAACTCTTAGAACATCTCGTTGAAACATCATACTAAATGAAAATACTTTCAAGAAAATTAAACTTTCCAACACCTGTACAGCTACGCAGTTCGTTTCTTATATTTTTATTCATACTAATTTACCTATCATAGGGCCTGTTGTGTAGTGGTTAGTGATCCTGAATGAAGCCAGAGGTCAGGTTCAGTGGGTGGGTGAGCACGATAATTTACTCTGTGTCTGGGTGCAATTTATCTATAATATATTTAGAGATATACAGGTATGTTTATCAGCAGTCTCGTTACCATAGGACAAGCTATGCCTAGTTTGAGGTCATACGGTCGTGTGTGCAAGGTGTCTCAAATTATTATTATATATGTATACGACAAGATGCATAAAGGGTTATCTATTTTTATATGGTTTTCAACTGATGTGAAAAGTTTAAAGAATAGTAAAAGTATTCCTATTAGGTGAAATAATGAAATAATGCTTTGAATACTTAGTAATACGAACAAATATTGGACATAACAAAGTAACTTTGTTTTTAGCACTTTTTTATGACTAAACCGATGGATAACGAATTACACTTGATAAAGAAGTAAACTCCGATCTGCATAAAAATTTGGATACTTTCAGCTAATATGTAAGAAACAGAGAAAAAATATATATATTGACAAATGTTTTTTTAATAATAATAATAACGTCACACATATCACATACTAACGAATGTGATATCGGAAGAAGAATGTTGTCGGTTATTTACACGTCGGTCAAGATTTTACAAAAAGTCAGTCTCGATAAATTGGAGTAATCGGATAAAATAGGGATCTAAGAATAATGATTTATTGAATCATTCACATGATAATAAACCTGTGACCGACTTAGAAAGGTTACCGGTTATGAGGCCTTAATTCACTCATAAAGTGTGATGGGCCGTCCGTTATGGTTTTTTGTACTTTATATTTCTGAAAGTCTTCATCGAAATGTCATAATATTTAAATGATCACAATACAAGATCTATACTAAAGGTTACAGGCAGAAGTGTGCGTATAGGTATTGAATAAGAATTAACTTAATATTTTATACCGAAAAATTAACTTAAATTACATAATCAACTGCTAATTTGGTACGACAACCATAAATGTCCAGAACAAAAAAAATTATATAATTAAACTTATTTGCTTTTGGTAGTGTTACGTTTCACGTAATCAAAATTTGAGTCAATAAGAAAGACACTGATAAAAAAATAGCAAGCTGTACAAACATTTCAGACTTAATATTGAAAACAAAAATCTGTTGAAGATAATATCAGCGCCAATGCACAAGGTAATCATTAAGATTGAAGGTACAGCAATTCAAATATTCATATCGGTTTAGTAAGAAAAAAATAGAAGCTTGTAAAAACATAGAAATTTTCTGCTAAAATCTTGTATATAGGACCATACATAAGCGTCGAATAAAGGACTTCCTACGTCTGATATCTCACAGATTTAAAAATTAAAGTCCAGTTTTAATAAAAATTCGAAGCTTTCCTAAAATAATCCTCACAAAAATAAATATATGACTACATTTGTATAACACGTTCTAAAATAGATATAAAAGATCAATAAAAAAATCGTACTGCCAATGTAGGCTTCATACGTCAGATATTTCCTGATTTTTCGACTACATATACACGTGTTACCTAACCACATTTGAGAACGGGTGGTTTGATTTGAAAAAAAAATTCTATTTAAATAAAAACTTGCCAAAGGTATTATTCTGTATTAAACACAAGTTTTAGCGTCGATTTTAATAACTAAGAAAATAAATCACTAGGCCTACAGCCTTTGACGTTAACTTAATAGTTAAGGTATCGTAGTCACACTTGAGAGGTTTCGGGGTTAATGTTACACGTTACAGTTAGTCAGAGCATTTAGTTGGCAAGCTTAGCATGGCGTAGATACCATTAGCTTCTTTTGAAGGTAAGGGGAAATTTTGGTTGACCCAAGGAACATTTTCACAATATAATTATAGAGATATGTACATGTACAGTCACTAGCAAATATCGCTAAACACATATCGATTTATCTAATGGTTCTGACACTTGAACAACTCGGTGAAAAATAGTTTTAAGGATGATTATACATATGACAGGAGATTTTAGTAGTCTAAAAAATTGAATGAATGAGTGAATGCGTGACAAACTTTTTAATATAAACTAATTTCTTTGAATCTCATTAAGTAATTCTGAAGTTTAAAGTCTCACTATATTCCTCAAAACTGTTGAGTAAATAATATGAAACAGCCCTCATGCAGTACAAAGAAAATAAAAGAAAGTAAAGAGCTTATCAACTAGGTGCTTTAAATTTTTCCTAACATCATAAGTTACAAAGCATACTGGGACTTAGTTCAAAACTATTATTACCCCTGTATTTTATAATAAACCTTTAACAAACTAACATAATATTTAGTTTTATCCGAAACAAAAAGTAACATAGTTATATTAGACATCATATGTTTGAGTGATGTTAGGTGCCTATCATCCTTCCTTATCTATCTAAGCCGACATTGATCATAGAAGTACACCCACTTACGAGGATGATGGATGGATAATATTGGATTAGTAGTAGATTTATAAATAATCGCGTAGCATTCTTGGTGATTCGGTAAAGGAAAACTGAAAAATAATCCTTTTCGAAACAATTTTTTAATGTTAAAGTTATGACACATGCACTAAGTAAAAAAGTAGTCATCATACTTTCAGATGGTTTATAGTGGCAATATATCCTTCCCAGCACGGAATGAAAATAATTCTTACATGAACTCTTACATGAAATCTTTGATGTACTAAAACTGGTCTTAAAAAAAAAGTTTATTTTTGTTAAGGTCTGTTAAATTTGACTAAAAGAAAACAACAGCACTAAATATTACCTTTTTAATAAAAAACCGATTCATGTTTTCTTTTGAACAGTTTTCATAAAGCGAGAATAATATAAGACCCAGTTCAATATAATCAATGATTTCTATTGTCGTTCCTTTCTTTGGGAACAATTCATCTGTCAATGTCACGCCTACAGGCTTAAGTTAATTAATGAAAATGAGGGTTTTCTACGACTTTATTATTGGACTTAAAAAAACTGTATGCCTTTTGGCCAGTAAAAGGAAAGACAAAAAAAATAGGACTACTACTACTTTACATACCAGGAAAATATAATTAAAACACAAAAATAGAAACTAAACAAAGTAACATTCGAATTAAGAGCGCTGAAATCATTCCAATTCAAAGTTTCCTATTTTTTTTCATTTGTCCATGAAAAAACTCACCAATCAGTTGCTAATTTGTTAGATATTCGGGACTGCACAGCCCTTGGGAATGTCAAATTGTAGCATTCAAACCATGCAATGCTTTTTTTACCCACGGCGTTATAAAGTTAGAATGATTTAATAAAATTAATAACAGTTCCTTAATTCACTTACAAATTCAGTAATGACTTATGATTAGCCATTAAATTTTAAGAACTCTTTCATGAGCGTTAGTCTTTTGGTAATAATTCCTTTATTGCTTTGGTTTAAAAAAAATCTGACATGCTCTCTTCCGTGTTCTTTTTTAACTAGTTGGCTTTGCACATAAAATAATCTACTTATTATTATGATATTAATTTTTGTAACAAAATTAACATCTGTAAATTTTACAACATTTTATGGGACTGAGAGACATTTTATGGAACCGGCAAAATCTGTTGAATTAGAAATTCCAGAGATATTGCCGGTACCATATCAAAATAGATATGTGGCTGGAATCTGTGAATATTAAATCCATAAAACACCTTGGTCCCTATATCCATCGCATTACGTGTCAATAGAGGGGGGACTCTTTTGTATAACTGAGAGTACGAGCTCTGGCGTAAATATCATAAATCAACCCGAGTTAGTGTTCGATAGCGTCCATCTACTAACCCAGATAACTCGTAAACTGGAATATCACCGTAAAATACGTTGGGCTCTAACCGTCAAATTGTGTAGATTCTATATAAGAAATAAAAGCAGGGGATAAGTAAGATATTACGACATAAATTTTATTTTTACACGACCTGAGAGACACGTTTTTGTATTGAGTACAAGCTGTTTTGATAAATGTGAGGTAAATGGTTCAGGCTTCGAAAAAATAGCAACAAGTATGTCAGGTGAGGTAATCCAAAACAAAGATATAATAAAAACAAATGTTCGTATCGGTGAACGGGAATAATGGTAAAAAGGTTTTATGACATATATTTATATGTTGTATATTATAAATAGCCTTGTTTGTTTGGTTTAAGCTGTGCGATGTTTTAGCCATTAGGTAATGTGTAAAATACATTTACATTTCTTCTTAAACCAATTTTGAAAGTTTGTTTTAATATCACTAGGTTCGTAAATTGATTTATGACTTGTCTGTTATACATTGTCAGCCGTGTAAAACCTTTTTGAAGACAGTAATAATAATATTCATTTATTGAATTCCCAGAAACAAAAAATACAAAACCTACAATGTAAGGATTTCCCGTGTTATACTGTCCTAAGGTATAATCATAAACGATTCTTTATAGAACATCGTACATAATATCAGTCCTAAGAGTAACATTTCCAATGCCGATTCTGAGCTTGGGATCCCCAGAATCAACATAATTTCTTTTCCGTCCCCCTTATTGTAAGTTGTTACTTTTGCCAATTAAAACTTACAACAATGGTGTCACTTATGTGTTGGTCGTCTTATTGTTCTTTTTCATGGAACTTTGTTGCCCTTAACTAACATTTTGTCTCTAAACACATTACGCTAATAGTGAAATTTAAACGCGTTTTACATAAGTGAAATATTTGGGCAATTCGGGTGACCCAAAACTAATAAAAATTTGCTAAGTCCTAAGTCTAAAATAAAATTTAAACTCTAAGTATCCCAAAAAAATAGTGATGGTAAATAGATATTTTGAAAGTGAGAAGTTTTTCCGATGAATTTATATACCAAGTCTTACTCTTCATATAGAAATGTTAAAGTAAGAAATAAGGTTGCTTTTACTATTTTTACGTCGTTCTTACTTAATAAAATATTAATAACTTTACTTTGCAGCGCAAATCTAAACTAGCCTTTCAAAGTCTTGAGATTCAGGTCGCATCGTTGGAATAACTATATTGCACAACAAATTGCTATTATAAGTGTATACTTTGAAGATTCTGTCTCCGTGGTATAATAGATTGTGCTTTCTGAAATTTCATTACAATTTTTTTACCCTTTTATTTTAAAATTTCAATTTTACAACAAAAATTCCATTAATTAAAAAAAGCAAATGAAAAGTATTCAACATTCTTTTGTTGTCATTTTTAATTAATTAATGATTTCCATTAAAAAGCCAAACAAAAAATAGGGTTAGGGCTAAAAAAATAATAGTCTTAGATAATGAAGAAAATGTTGGTATCTGAAAAAAATTATCTAAAAATAATATAATATAGTATTAATTTAATTATCTCATTACTTATTTATGATTTTTATGGTTTGGTGTTCGCTAGCCTTATATCATTATTTGTAACTTATTTTTGTATAGGTAGTATTAACCCATTCTTAATATCAAGTAGTACCTAGTACTTACACGAAAACGTTGTATCGCGTAAGCGTCAACGCCTTTTCCCTTTGGGGGAAGCCTTGCTGCTCTCTGCTAATGTTCTATTAATATTACTAATGATTATTTAGATAAAAATATTCTCTAATGAAATTATAATGTGAGACAATCGCTGCTACAAACTACAATGCTGCTTAAAATAGCGATGAGGTAAAATCAGCACTACATTATTTTGAAAATTCTTTAAAAGAGTCAAAATTCGAAAAAAATCGTCAGATCTAACTGAACTTATCTACCATATGCCTCTAAGTTACGTAAGTCTGAGTAAGAATTCGAGTTTCACTCTAAAGTTTATTTTCCTTTCGATACGAGACTCGAGATGTATAAAGCGGCCAAAAATGTGGGCCACTTCTGTTTTGGCTCGATATTGTCCGGAAGTAACAACGTCTCCCGCAAAAGAAAGATATTATTTTAATAATGAGATTTTGGGACATAGTACACAGCGCTTCCTAGACCCAAAACTAAGCATAGCTTCTACTATGGGTTTTAAAATCGGATAAAAACTTAGATAGGTATTTTTTTAAACACACATAGAAACAGCCAGACCAGAGGAAATAGACCTTAGTAGACATATAAATATTTGCATTCAGCGGTAATCGAATCCGTGACCCATAAAGTTGCGAATTTCTTTTTTAATGTAAATTTGTATTTCATGTTCATGAAAAAAATTACAATAAACACCAAAATCATTTCTATTTGACTGATGACTGGGTAAAAACATCAAATGAATGTCGAATTTCAATTGTTCGTAAAAGTTGGAGTAAACAGAACTATAAATCATTGTCTAAAGTCAGAAAACAGCAAAACAACATCTATTCTATCGTGTCAATGACTTCTCGCATCAAGAATAAAGGCTGTTGTAATGCTTTTGTCCAATCTTTTACCATGGTTAAGATAAATTTAGTTTTCGAGGTTTCAGACAGTTGCAACAAAAAACTGCTTCTCAGTGTTTATCTGCTTCGTGTAGGAATGTTTTTTGTATGAACTAAATAGTTAATTACTTAAGTCAAAGTATAGTTTTTTTTTTTTTTTTTAAAGATTACTAGTAACGTGGTTCACACATTACTAGTAATCTCGTTAACCCCTCCAGCTAAGCTTAACGCTTGTGTTAGGAGTGGGTTCACGACGGTAGTGTACTGGGTGGGGTTCGAACCCGCAACCACTTGATCGCAAATCCGGCACCTTAGCCATTACGCTACCGCCGCTTTAAAAGTTTGTAAACTTGTACTCCTGTTAAGGTAGTTAATGACATTACTATCATTACAAGAACCTTACTCATCTGAAATAAAATCTAAACACTTACGTGCATAAAGTTATTTTTTTCTGTAAAGTGCTTGTTCATAAATTTCAAGAGTATTTGAACTTTTGGGGAAAATTTAAAACTAAGTTGGGTTTGAATTAACTCTTTAAACGCCCTTGTCTCTTTCTATGCAATCTTTCGGTCAAAATTAAGAAATAAACAATCCTCATTTGTCCTATGAAAATGTTTTTTTAGAAGACATATTTTATCTGTAAGTAAAAGTTATTTAAATGTATATAACTTAACGAAAAATTATTTAAAGCAGATAATTGTGCAAAGAAAACGTATTAAGTCAATTCATGTTTCAGCAAAGCTTTAGAATGTTGGCGTTTTATCAAATTGCATTAAGCCATTCAACTCTTAAAACTTTACCGCGAAGCCGTTTGTTTGGTTTAAGAAAACGTCATGTTTGCCAACATTTCTTACGGCATTATAAGCTTAATGTATGCTCGTACAGAGATTGCAGTTATGGATGCACATATTATCAGAATAAATATGCCAGTTACAATATTGCTTATAGTTTGCGGTGATGTCCATATTCAATTCTTTTTTATATTATAGGGCGCAAACGAGCAGACGGGTCACCTGATGGTAAGTGACTACCGTCGTCCATGGACACCTGCAACTCAAGAGTCACAAGTGCGTTGCCGGCCTTTGAGATGGGAGTAAATAAGTTGAAGGTTTTAAGGTCGTATCGGTCCAGAAATACCGCAGGTGATAATTTGTACAAGAGATTGGTTGTGCGAGGCAAAAAATTTCAAAAACGTAAGTTTTTTCATCGCTACAAAGAACTCTTGATAATATTCATAACTTTCAGAAAGCAGAAGCTGAACCAGCCTATGAAAGATCCTGTGTTTGTTTACTTTATTTTAAGAAAAATTAACCTCATCTGCAAAAGGAAATGAAGGCATACGTTATCCTGAAGCTAGTTTAAAAACCAATTGAATCAAGAAACTCGTTCCAGTAATTGCATTTAAAGGTCAAATCATTATTAAATGTCATTGTGCACTTCTATCATAAGATCTTTCAACGATAAAGAATATATTAACCTACTTCAAATTTGGAACAAATTTAAAGATTCGATAAAAAAAACGCAATTAAATAAAAAAAAGTAAATGCAAAGTAATTTTTACTTGCTTACCTTCTGTTAAATTACATATTTTTCTACTGAATAAATACATTGCTCATCAATGAAATGAGCAAAACAGCATGTGATAGTGAGTGACCTAATTTCAACCTTATATAACAAGTACGAATTTAGTATTTAGTAACTATTAGATAAATTAAACTCAGGTATAATAAATTTAGGCTAGTTTCCAAAGATGCGCTAGGTCATTAACGTCGTGAATATCTTGCATTAAATTTCCCCTTGAGGTTATAAAACAGTACCTATGAGTTTAACAGTTGATGAGATGAGATCAAGAAATTTTATTTTTTAATTCTAACATGACAAGAACAAATAAATACATAAGAAAAATACATAGTGATGAGCTCACAATATCGAAACTGAGAAACAATATTTTTATACAAACGATCTTTCCAGCGGCTGCCTTAATATTTTCCTTGAGGAATAAGTACAAGCGTAATGGTTATAATATGTTAATTTATGATTACTAAATGTAAATAGCTACGGTATCGGTATTTATAGCGAAATTTTCGTTAAATATTTTAAGTTGATATACCTAATAATTTTCAGTAAATGGAAAGTAATTTTGCTACAAATATACGTAGTGGGTATTGACCCAAATATAAACAGAAAGCCAATAATTGATAGATAACACTTCACTTGTACACCTTTTTACAATTGAATAGTCTATGTAACATAACATGATCTTACTATGATCACTATTTCGCGTATTAAGGCTCCCTACAGTTTTTGACGTCGTCTTTGTCGATATCGTAGAAATCGTCACAACTAAGCCGTATTTAAAACAATTATCTTCTAGGACAACCAATAATAAGACAGATACTTAATACACGAATAGATTTCACTCAATTGATTATTTACAAGACAATAAGTCAACAAGAGTCGCCACTTCCAATAATAAATTAATCAGTGTATAACTGAGGCCAGGCCGTTACCTTTGTGATGTAAATGGAATAAACAAATAAATGTTGACTTTCTTAGAAGGAGTGAAATGGGTTGTCAACAGTTATATTTTAACAATGGAAATTATTAACAAATCAACATAGATTGTGGAAAAACTTTTGTCTAGCTATTCCCCAAAATCGTGACTACCGAAAACCGTTGCTAACTAAATGAATTGATATTATAAAAATGTAAATTTAATTTATGTATTAAATTATGAATGCCTTTAAAGATATGAGTTAGAGGCATAGAACAGGCATAGTATATTTGACTGGCCTGTCGGTCTAGTGCTTAGTGATCGTGACTGCTGAGCCACAGATCGTAGGTTTGATTCCCACACAGGATAAACAATTTTGTGATGAGCATAATCATTTGTTTTGTGTCTATAATATGTATGTATTAAGAAATTTATAAGTATGTTGCAATAGTACATGTCTTCCTAGTGAGGGATTAGACGGCCGTGTGTGAGATGTTTCAAGTTATTATTATTTTCTTTAATTATTTAAATATACATACAAATTTAAATACATTCAAATATAAAACAATATATATTTAAAAATATTGTCCCACCGGTATTGGGTACAGGGACCAAGCTACCGGTGGTTAGGTTTCCAGAGACAGAAACCTCCTCACTATGCGTGCCGTATCGAGGAGGTCTGCCTTCTGCATCAGGCTGATAATCTGGCTGCCTAACGTGAGCCTCTGAAGGTGTTGGTCAAGGCTCTTAGCAATTAATCCATGGGCCGAAATACTATCAGCACAACGATTGCTGAATCCACCTCCGAGATGTCGACAATCTTTTGGGTTAAGTCTAAATATTTCATTTATTTTTCAGCGTTTCAGAGAATTGTCGTCATGGGGAACGATGAAGTCAGCAATCACTGCTAAGCGCTCTAATTAGTCTATCACCACTATATCAGTACAATGTAGTACGACCATTTTCATTGTCGTGAACTGAATCGGGCACATACCTGTAGTACGGTAGCTCGACAGCCACAAATCTATATTTAAGAACAACTTGCTGATGGATTATCCTGGCCACTTGGTTATGTCTATGCAAGTACTCGGAATTGCCAAGACGAGAACAATCGGAAATTATATGCCTGAAGGTTTCTCCGGGACGATGACATGCCTTTATTACTCTTATTATATTGAATTGAGATAGATAAATATGCAAACCATACTGATAATAGAATAGATTAATAACAATAATAATTCGTTTATTTTCTCTTACAATTGATACACAAAACAGGTGTTAAAGCGGAATACATGGTATTTAGTCTACATTGTGAGAGCTGGTCTGTTAAGGGTTTTTACAGACCTGTATTACAAGTTACCAGGCCCCAACCGGCAGTTAGATTGTGCTAATTCAATTGAAATAGACAAAAATTCTACTATTTGTATAGCTAACTAAACAAGTGCAAACAACAGATATCATTGTATATCACCAAAAACGACTTAATTGGAAAGAAAATATTTGGCTTAAGTACATATTTTGTTTATTGTTTCTGTTTTCATAATTGTTTCTAATTTACCCATAATTGTTGCAAGTACGTAAAAGATACAGTATCTTATAAAATTGTATTTTTCTTTGTGCTGCTAATTCTTTCTTCAAAAATAAAAATAAATTCACAGTACTACAACTTCATAGTAATAGTAAGCTTAGCTAACTTAGTTTCCGTGGTTCCTCAGCACAGAAAGAAAATAAACTCGGTAATATTTTACTAACGACGTACTTTATTATACACTCTTAGAATATTTTTATAGGGTTCACGACTAACGAGGCATGCGATGACGTAATAAACGTAAACTTGCAAGTTCGCTTGTATTAATGTCATCATGTTGTGACACATATGAAATTTCCTGAAGCAGCTCGAGCGTCATGGATGACAAAATAAATGTAAACATAATAATCTTTTTTATCAAAATAAGTCGTAATATCATTTAAATAAATAGTTTTTAAAATCCATGGAAATGAAAATTTGGCAGATCACGATAAAATATTAAAGTGAGTATTATATACTTAGATATATATTTTTTTTACTTCAGGTCAGGTCAACGCTAGTGTTAAGTTAAATTTTTAAACTAATTTAACACTAGTAAAATAAAAACAACAATGTAAACTTACCACACAAGAAATAACCCTTGACACCCAAAAAAAAATTTAAACTAAACTATTGTAAGAATGTTTTATTTTGGAGTAAAGTATACCAACTTTAACAAAATAATGCCACTACAAAAAAAGGCAGTCATGGGACTGCCGACAGAAGTAAAAACTTAAACGAAACGAGGAACTTAAAATGACACATTAGCAGGTTGGTAACATTAATTAATAAGGAGCTGACAGAATTCAATGTTTAGATTAGCGCCCTCTAGTGGATCTATATACGATTTATTACCGTGAGGGTCATCAGTTCAGTGCTTTTTCCCCATAGCAAAAGTGCATAAATGTGCCTAAAGAAGTTTTCACTTCAAAAAGTAGTTTATTAACACCATGTTTCAAACTTTTTAACCCCGACACAAAACGGAGCCGTGGTATAATTTTGACGCGTGTAAAGCTCCTAAATTGATGGACCGATTTCGATTTAGTTTATTTTTGTTTGAATGGAGGCTTGATCAACAATGTTCTTAGCTATAAATCAAGAAAATCAGTTCAATCGTTTGAAGATCATCAGCTCTTATCGAATCTTTGAAAGGATTTTTGAGTCCAGGGGTATTTTAAGTGTTTAATTTATAGTTGTACAGTTAATATTACACGTCTATTTTACAGGTGTGCCTAATTATAGCAAATATATGATGTCTGAAATATATAAAATATCTTAGAGCAAAGATTAAACATACTAATGCGCAAAGACTACATTTTCCAAACGAAGACAAACTTTAATAAACTTCAAATAGGATGAGGTTCTCAATTCGGATGTTTATATTTTTTTAAATGTATGTTCTTTCGTAACTCCGTCATAATATATAGACGGTTTTGCAAAATTATATTTTGTTCGAAAGAGGTTTATTCCGAATATTTAAATAGGACATTTAAATTTCGTAAAAATCTGATAATGAGTTTATTTTTTATCATGATTTAGGCACATATTTTTTTTAAAGTTAATTATGTGACAAAAAATTATTGAAAATTAAAGAGTGATTCATGAGTATTATTTTCTGTAAAATGTACTGTATTCATTAGTGTTACTATGACAATGCTAAGTGATACGACAGATTAAACAAAACGCCAAATCATATTCTTAAGCCGCTGCCGGGAAATAGGTTAATATATATATAAAACAATGACCTGTTGGTCTAGGGTTTAGTGACCCTGACTGCTAAACGAGAGGTCGTGCGTTCGATTCCCACTCAGGCCAAATAATTGTGTGATAAGCCCAATGATTTATTCTGTGACTGGGTGTAATTTACCTATAATATTTATGTATTTATCAGCAGTCTGGTTACCATAGTACAGGCACTGCCTGGTTTGGGATCAGACGGCGAGTGTAAAACAAAAGTATTCACGGCAAACAGTATAAAATAATATAATGGTGGTACTATTACAATATTTTCTATTATCTACAGAACACCGTCCAGATACATTGCTTAATTTTATGAAGTTACTCTAGAAAATGAAACTGCTAATTGAGTTAGTACCGAACAAAACGTATACCATATTTTACTCCACGTGCGAGGTAGCACACTATGCTTACAAATAAAGGTAACTAATTTATAGTAGTAGTGGTTTTAATTTATAGTGGCAAAATGGAGAAAATGGGAAATTCTTTTCCTAAAGAACGTTGATGATTGATTAAAAAGCCTTAAAAACAGTCGTGTTTTTTTATAGAGAATACTAGCAACGGGGGAACACGTTACTAGTATTGTTGTTAACCCCTCCAGCTAAGATAAATGCTTGTGTTAGGTGTGGTTTCACGTCAGTAGTGGTTCAGTCAGGTGGGCTTCGAACCCGCAACCACTTGATCGCAAGTCCGACCGCCTTAGCCATTACTCTACCGCCACTAAGTTAATTTTATAAAAAAATGTTATGAATACCTACAATCAGCCCGACATCTCAAGTTAGAGCTGTCTGGCTGAAAAATTACGTCTACCACCATGAGAATAGCGGTAGGCCAACACTACTAACATACAGTTTTTTTTTTCTGTTGGTAAGTCATGACTGTACGGATGCGCCGCGCCGAGTGTTGTGGGTTCAAATCGTACACGGCACAAAAATTTCTGTGATCCACAAATAGTTGTCCTGAGTCTGGGTGTTCTTTGTGTCCGTTGTTTAAATTTTAATGTTTGTGAAGCCCCCCGCAACACAAGTATATTCTTAATACTATATTCTTCTTGTTCTTAATGAATAAATAATTATTTTAAGTTTTGTTTAGTTACGTAATCTGCGACAATGTTGAATTTCGTCATATTTGTCAAGAGAATACATCGCTTAAATATAATTTTCAAAAACCTTACAAACGTCATAATATTTTCTCCGCATCGCAATCTACGCTACCAAAACAATTAAACCACCTCAGTCAGATTTAATGGCATCGCTAATCTGTTGTCCCTTTCCAGAATAACTCTACTGAGATTACGAGTAAGTGATTCCCATGACCAAAATACCTCAAAGGATTCGAATACATCAAAATGATCTAAAATATTATGATATTTTCACCACTTAAGAGTATTTGTCGGTGCAGTATCAGTGCTGGGAAATATCGACGTCACACCAAAGCCAGAGCATGTTCCATGGTTTATTTAATTGATAGGAGAATGCTAGAAGTAATCGAAATTCGCTACTGGTTTGTATTATATACTGCGATAAAACAAATCGCCTAAAAGGCTGAAGCCTTGGCTCATGTTACATAACATACCTTATTTATGTATTAAAACTTTATGCACATTTTTGCACGGCCTTAAATCTTAGGCGATTCTCTACCATCGAACCTTGGGGTACTACAAAAATAAAATAACTTAGGTGCAGAAATATTACCAATTACTATATACAGAGGCACGGACTGTGTGAACACTCTAGAATCTTCGGAGTAAAGGGTGAAATCATTGATTTTATGTACAAAATGTGACTAAAAAGATTCAAATTTAAAAAGGTAACAGATTCTTTCAGTCTATGTCTATGGTGTAATGGTAATTTAGATATAATGCATTCATATTTATTAAGTTCAAAATCCTAAAATAGTACACTATAGACTACGCTAAATCAGAGTTGACAATATCCGTACAAAGGTTGTGTGAAAGAAATCGCCGAGAGTGATAAGACCGCCATTTGGTATACCTAAATGTTAGTTATCATGTCTACATTGTTTAATACTACAATAAAGACATATAAATAAATAAAATAAGTTGATCTGAGATCCATCGTCAGATCTGACATGAGCTGCAATGGCAAAGTAATTTTAGGGATATAGTACATCGTAAATGTAGAATTGATGAATATCATATGATAAGGTCCAGATATGGGCTCGTGAATGAATATTTTTACATGTTATCAGCTGGTTGATGCTGTAAGCCGTATACGTTATATAAGTAATACATATAAATTATATAATAAATGTCGTATACTAACTTTTAGGTAAACATAAACTCGTAAAATGTATATGTCTCACCCGCATTCAAATTACGCGATTAAACAATACTTATTTATTATTTACTTTACAGCATCATTATTTATTTTTGTTTAAATCGGAATTAATTTTTATTTGTAAATACTTTTTCATAAATTAACTCTTCAAAAAGTTAAAGTTAAAGTTTGAATAATAAGAGTTTTGTTTTCAATTTATTAAGATACCTAATTCTCATGAATTTAATAGAAATTTAACTAAAGTAAAAATAAGTAGTAGGTAGGTATGTCAATATATTTTTTTTTTAGTGTAAATTAATAACGATATAATGTTAAGTAAGTTAAGTAATACAATGTAAATGAATTGATAATATAACAAGTATTTTTAATTTTGCAATAGGTTTACAGTTTTGGACAAAAAATAGGTAGTCAAATTTAAAAAAGTCCACCCGATCCCCACCCAGCGCAAAGCTGCTCATAACACAGGCCGCGTTTCCCCGCTGTACGGCAATGGACAACCTTTGCGCCAAGTAAGACCCGGAGCGACTGTCAAATCCCCGCTCTCAATATAATTTAACATCTATTTTCTCATTAAATATTATACACCTAGTACAATAACTTACAAATATACAAATATTATCATGTACCGAAGCAGCAAGGCGAAGGCGTATATTGAAGAGGGTATCATTGTTTTTTTTTGTCTATAGTTCTATAATAATTCGTCACTAGGCAATTTTAGTCACGCGAGTATTTAATGTTTATGTGTTGTTTTTTAACTGAATACCATGTATGTTTTCTTGATTATTTATTTATAACTAGTTGACCATATTTAGCGCTGCCTTATAATATCTACCTATACGAAAACTTTTAAACAAATTTTTACTCATATAAAATTACAGTTCTGCAAAGGCTTTAAAAGGCCAGCCTGAAACAAATACGTGTATAGTAACGTGGTCTTTTTTGTGGTTAGTATACATGTTGGTAGTGTCAAATGAGTTTCATTCGAGGAGGGAGGAGGGATATGGTTTTCAATAGAAAAAAAATAGTTACGAGCGTTTATTTTATAAGCATTAGTCAAGCGTTGATAAACAAAAATAAAAACTCGTATATAATCAGCATGGAAAAAGGCTGGCCATATACTTGAATGCCAACTGAAGTCTATAATAACAAGATTACTTCATCTCTCTTTCAGCACTTACTTCGTTAAGATTAACTGAGAAAGTGCTTAAGGCAGCCTCTCCACTGTGAAACACCGGCTCTCTATTTTTCACAACAAGGTGAAACTTTAACTAGGTACCATTATTGGCTATAAAAATTAAAATCTCATTTTCCAAACTTTCATTTAGGGGGTTAACATAGATAACTATTACTGGAAATACCACTGTGTTAAATCACAATTTATTTTAGCCTGTTATCTTCATCGGTAATTACTGCAGCGAGGTCAATGCCTTAGAAAAAACATCTAAACGAAAACAACTTTTATTTTATTAGGAATATGGTATAATTTTGTTGATAGTTTTATTCAGTTGTGCGTGACCAGAAAACGCCCATGTCATTTTTGTCATGGGTGTGGGCACTCCAACGATGAAGCCTGAATACAATGAAGATTCGAATTTTTACATCAAAAGGTGACATTTGTGCCGTCATTACCATGTTTGTGAAGTAAGTAAGTAACAATACACATAATATGTTATTGAGATTTTTCTATACTGATTAATATTTTGTTTGACACTTGATATTTATATACAAACACTATTGATTGCATTATTATATTTTTGTATTCCTGTTTTTCTTCGAATACTACTCGTTACTGTCGTTTTTATTCTAATTATGTAATCGATACAGACTCGTGTAGTTACGTCAGCTATTGTGTCAAGGTATTCTAATATTACTACTACCATTTACATCTCCTGAACCATACAAGTAAATGAAAATCTCAATTTTTAAAGCAGAAACGAACATGACCTTTTAAAATAAAAACTGGAAACCTCCGTAGCTAAAAATTCCAATTGATGTTTGTTTACGTTGCTGTCGTCATATTATTATATGCCGGAATAAAAAATACAAGGAGGGTTATTATTGCGGGATGAGGATTAAGTCAGAGGCTGAAAATTTCACAAAAAAAAACGGATAATCCCACTTGAATAACTTACTCATGAAAATACCTGTGCCCTGTGTTAGACACGCAACGAATGGTCAGAAGTAGTTTAGATGACGCTGTCTCATAATTAAGAAAATAAACATAAAACATAAACAATTTATTTTATAAAAATGTTTTATTTATAAATCATAAATTTATCATCATTCTCAAGTTATTTAATATTAATACGTGGTTGGGAAATGTATTTACCACTTATCTTAATCTAAATTTTATAGTCTCTCTGGAAGAAATCTGAACTAAAATGATCTCAACCATTAACATATTTCATAACATCACTGTACTATAAATATTTATTGTACTCGAGAATACGATTTTTATGTTTTTGTGATATTTAGGTATATGTTGTTCTATGACGTTGTAAAATAAGGCTAGCACAGGATTGAAGTTGTACATTATTGTTAAAAGTGTCGATACCCGATCTCATAATACTTTGTTACATACATATGTATGTAACAAAGTATTAATATCAAAATAGATCATGTAGTATTAGTATTAAAATAGATCATGGGCATATGCCCATGATCTATTACTAAAAGAAATAGTGACTTGTTTATTGTACATAGTTGGCTAACATTTACCGTTGTACTTTCAGAAAGAATTCTTAATCAAAACATTCAGAAGAGGAATTGGGCCGCTATAATATATGTGTATTATATATCTAAATATGACAAAATGTCGAGGTAACCCTTGCTGTCTTTATCATGTCATCATGAATTTCAAAAAAAAAACTAAGGGCAGCTTTCGATGTTTCCGGAGCATTTCTTTTTCCAATATATGATAACTTGTAATAAAAGACATATTGTACAGACTTAAATACTAAAAAGCAAAGAGTAATTTTTTCGATGAATATAGGTCAAGCGTTCTAAGTGATTATGCAAGATACTGACTCCACTACTTTGAAGCTAGATCAAAGCAATAACTATCTCATTACGTTATCAAAGAAATTTCAATTCTTCTAATGAGGCATGTTCAACCACTTACCGTTACCTTGCACAGCGATATTAACAACCCACATTAGAAGGCATGCCACCCACATAATATTATACTACACTCAACTCAAAGGTTATCAATTCTGACGGTGATGAATAAAAAATAAGCTAGTCTTTGTGTTAGTACACACATTAGTAACGTAAAAAATAGATTTTTATAGTACGTTTCTTGACTATATATCTTCAAACGTAACATTAAATGAAACACTTTGAAGTCGCACATCTAGTCATTTCCATTTGAAACTAGGTAGTATCTCAGTCCATTTCGTTTTCAAATGATTATGGTCCAAGAGCCCGGGATCACCAGACCTTCGTCATTTTATAAAAGCCGAAAGTTTTTCTGTTTATATACCCAACCGAGGCACCAAAGGTGCAAAAAATTGAGACCTACTTTCGTCATTGGTACGACGTATTTTTTTTATGTTATCTTCTGGATGATATCAGAAGTCACATCATTCATTGCCAGACTCTTTGTATGGTGGTGCCCGTCAAATAAGGTCTGTCTATTTAAAAAAATATTTTTTAGTCGTAAACAATTCTACAAAATAGTAGATGTATCCGAGTAAACAAAATTACTTAAAAAAAAATGGGTTGATTTTTTAAGTTAAGTTGTTTACTCTGATGGAGCAAAAGAGTTGTTTGAATTTTGCAAGATGAAATCTCGATTTGAGTAGTCATACAAAGTTTTTGAAAATTCGTTGCCTGAATGTGAAAAGTAGTAAAGATGAGATTGAATCTTTTTTTTTTATTTTAAGTAATACACCGTTTTGTGGTGAACACAGAATTTTGTGGGCTTAGTCTTTTATTTTCCATTTTGCGTCAACCTTAAATAGGACAACCCAAATGTCGCCGTCGGGTCGGCCACTAATTACTATCAAATTACGAGATATTCAATGTAGCAGATTTTCTCAGAGTTCTAAGTTCTGAAATAAGAAACGTAAAAAATCGACTGCTCTAACAACTAATCAGAAATTTACAAACTTTATTTATTTTTTTTTGGTATAGGTGCAAACGAGCAGATGGGTCACCTGATGGTAAATGACTACCGCCGCCCATGAGCACCTGCAACTCAAGAATCACAAGTGCGTTGCCACCCTTTAAGGTGGGAGTATGGGAAGAGCGGGATGAAGGGAGAGTGGAGGAGAGGGGAAGAGTAGGAATAGGGGAGAGGGGGAAGAGAGAAAGATTAGGGACTCCGGTAACCTCACTCACGCGGTGAAAAGCATTGCTTCACTACCGGTTTTCTGTGAGGCCGTGGTATCACTCCGGTCGAGCCAGCAGAACCTGGAATTATTTATTATTCACCCATGCGTATTTTAAGTGGATGATTTATATGTAACGTACGGTACGGAGCCGACCCTGCGTCTGAGCCATATAATAAAGTGCTCTGGCACGGTACCTCGCAGAGCTACCGGCGCCGGCGCACATAGGGGTATTTAATACTTAAATGTGGCCAAAATTATTTTACAAACTTTTATTGACCTATTGGAGATTAGGTTGATTGTCATCGCATTAAAACACAAAATTAATATGAAATAATATACTTATCATAAAAAAATAAGTCGTTATTCAAAACTATCCGAACTTTCATCTTCAAACGTACTTTCGTTTCCATATTTTAAATTAATTCCAGATTCTTAAGGACGAAGCACTTGAGTAGTTTCCTTACAAAACGGCTTTGTTTTTTTCATGGCAATGGTCGTATGCTTGAGAAATACGGATCCGAACTTAATAGTAATCTATTAATAACGTCTTTATTGCAAGTTTCTGGAGAAAATCTTCGTTCAAACCCTAGCCGGTATGTAGGTACGGAAATGTTTGTTACGAGATCTAAAGCATGAAAATGATCTCCGCACCATGCACTAAAATTTTATGCATCGTTGGAGTCATTGGGTGCCAGTTATACAAACTCACATATATATACTCTCAAATGCTGGGACATCATACCCACTTGAAATTACTTTCAACTATTAGGACCACAACAATACCCTGCAACCACCCGCCATTCTTTACCTCAAACACGTCTCTTTTCTTGTGTACTGCTGTCCATCACTACAGATTATAAAACAAAGTCCTCCACCGCGTCTGTCTGTCTGTTTGCGATATATTCAAAAACTACTACACGAATTTTCATGTGGTTTTCACCAATAGGTTTAGGTATATAATTTGTTAAGGTTTTGTGTAAATCGGTTGAAATATGATGATGATTGTTGAAGATGTATCTGCTACCCGTGCGAAGCCGGGGCAGGTTGCTAGTTTTGTATAAAATCTGATTTGATTAGTATTCATTTTGTTTAAATATTTCACGAAAAGGGACTACAAAATAAAAAACACTATTTCTGCAACATTCTGCACTAGTTACGATTCCATTGAATTTTTTATCGGAACGTGCCCGGAACCATAACAAAGTCACTACTTTATGCAATATATTCTAAAAAAAATGTTTAATTTTTACTATGTCTTTTCAAGCCCATAAGAAAAATAATAACTATAAACCTTCGTACAATAACAATACAACAAATTACATACCTCCATATTCAATATCCATCATCTAAACTTGTCACTAACAACTCCCTATTCTTTTGTAAGATCAAACAAACTACTGATTTTTCAAACAGTTGAGAACGGCACATGCAACCAGGACAATAGTTATGTTTTGACTGGGCCTGTTAGTCACTCGCTGATCGCGGTGTTACAAGATAGCTGTCATTGTTTGCGTCTATTATTGGTATGTGCTTAGAACTAACAGATTTGTTAGAATTACAAACTTCAAAAAAACTGAATTTTGACGACGAATTAGCATCAAATACCCCTATGTGCGCCTTGCACATCATAAATGCGCACGTGGTACTTGATCATTGTTTATTTCGTCGGAGTTATTTTATCTATGATATCTCCTAAGATATTCTTTGAAATCAAATGATGTCAAGGACAATTTTGAGCAAAATTAAATATTTGTGATTAATAACGTATTTCTTTGGATAAGGATTAATATCATATTTATAAAAATACCTTCGCAATCCCGGGATCAATCCCGTCGTACATAATTTTTGCGTAACTTTAACCGTTTAGGCAGCGTACGCAACGGATGCTCAAAAGGAATAAGTTTTCCCGTTTTCGCTAAATTTTTCATTGATGCTCCGCTCCTATTTGTCGTAGTATAGGTACGTGTCAACACGTCTAGCTGTGTTAACTCGATGTGTATCAAATATACATATGTAGATTTGATACACATTGAGGTAACACAACTTTCAATATATTATTTTAATTCACTGTAAATTAGCTGACAAATAAAATAATCAACCTTTAATACATCAATATAATGAAACTCTGATGATTGTTTCAGAAAATGTCTCCTGTTTTGTGAAAAACAGTAAATGTCACTCATATAATAAAGGAAATCGAGTTTGTTCTCAATCAACGGGTGTACGAAATTGGTTGAATAAATTACTTTTAACTTCGTCAGAATAAACTTCTCCAATAACAATGTAAGCGCTTTACTTTTTTAATAATAAAGTATATTTCATTATTTCAACAAAATTTAAGTAAAACTAATTTACTTGAATACCATAACTAGGTGAGTTATTGTATTACGTAAATAAGTTTTCCTAAACAAAACAAAATTACACCCATACTGTGAAGTAATCAGAATAACGAAACTCCGCTCCCAAACCGAAAAATTATATTTTTGTTAGCTAAAAGACAGCTGCAAATATTAAAAAAACTTTTATTTAAAAGTTAAAGTCTAATTTCTTTTTATTTGTAAAAAATAAGAAGAAATCTCGAAATCGTCTTTTTTAAGCTAAAAATTATAATTATGTATATCAACACAATGTTACCGCAACAATAGGTTGCTTTGTCAAAAATAAAATGATTATATTCGTCAATAAATCTTAATATATTACAAATTGACACTACTGTCAATAGGTTTATACTATTCTAAACCTATAAGTAGGGGGAAGTTGTGAAAGAGATGTGTTGTGACGTAGCAAGCTTACAATATCGCTCAATGTTTCTTTTTTGACACACGACTAGTCCCTTTTGACGCCTCCGACCTGAGCTGTTTGGATTTCTTTATACGATATTTATGTAAAAAGCAAGTGTTAAATTACTTAAATACTTTTACATTAATTTTATTATCGTTTGTTGTGTGTGGGTAAATCCGTCTTAATTCGAACCTTCTTTATTTGAAATTAAAGAGATCTACTTTTGTACAATACATGTGGGACATTCAGTATTTAAAAAAAAACTTTCATATTTTTATATACATATGCATTGATTTTATTTAGATTTACGATGTAATGTGTACATTATTTGACAGGCCGTTTAGTACAAAAGGTTAAAGTTATACAACATCGTGATACAGTCCATAGGAAAGCAGCGGTAACTATAAACGTTAACTAACCTAGTAAACTGTAGGTAAGTATGCTACGCAAAACTATGATCTAAATTCATAGTCACTATCTTTCTAAAATATGATGATAAGCTTCGACACTTCGTCTGTAAAACCTTCCGATATCAACATCGACAGGCTACTTAAGGATATTATCATTAGTGTATGTATATTACGTACTTTCACCTTAATGGATAGTGTGCTATTGTCTGACATTGCTATCTATAATTATATACTAACAAAGTCATATAAGCCAAACTATTACCTTATAGTAAGGAAAGAGTGCGGCTTATAGAGTACGTACTCATTCTTAATCTATTATCCAAAACCAAATAATGTTGAAAAAATATCTCACCATTTGAAAGGTAAAAAAGGGTATATGGTTTAGATGACTGTTCAACTCCGGCGAAATGATATATAATATAAATGTAATAATAAAGGCTTATTAAAAATATTTACGAGTCTCCATTATCACATTCGTCACAAATCTCAATAATGTTACTACTACTATAAAGTAAGTAGTATATTAGTAATTGTAATACAAATAATATGAGTTTAGCCGTTATCGATAAGAATGCATTAACATAGTATCTCCCTTAACTGACAAGTCTTAATTTGTAAGAAAGGTGGTTACAGTTATTTCGTAAACTTGTATATTTATTTACTACTGCTGTCACCTGAACATAAGCAATCTCTAGTTTATAGAACTAAGATATTATTGTTCCAGTTCACACAATCGTATTTAATTCAAAACTTCAAAGCAAGTCCGACAGTTTCTACCATCGACGAATGCAAACAGATTCTCACTTTTTCACTTAAGATTAAGTTGATATCGCGTCGTTTAATAAAACCGCCTCTGAGGCTCCGGCTCACCACATAAAAGTTTGACTAGTCCAAGTGGAAGAAAAGTAGCGCTCATTGTGAATACTAAGTGGGACATTGTGTCCGACTGATAAAATATACAAGTATATAACGTCGAAATTTCTAGAGATCGATTGTTTTCCCTCACACAATTGGTGATTATAAGATGTATGTGTGAATATTATTTTTTATATTTTTAAGGATGACATCTACGCGCTCCAAGTTTTTAAGCCGGGTTATCAGTTGGTCGAAAACTCCAAACACAATCATGCAAGTCCGAAATACAATGCACGGTGGCACATTCGCCAATATGACCGACCGATGGTAGGTAGCTTGGGAAACAGGAGCAGTTTTTTTTATTGTTTGGCAATTTCAGAGTTCTTGGCCAGCTGTTCTTTGCCAACGAGCTATTTTGGCCCCTAGCAGCCACCAAACGCCGGGTATAAAGTCACAAATATATTTCAGGGGAAAATAAGAAATATACATCGGTAAATACGGTTAAAGAAAAAGAAGGATCCACACGCAATCCGCTAAAGTTTTAAGATCCCTGGATAAAGTCCGGGTGGGTCCAAAAAATAATTCCCAGTAAATAAGTCCTCTCAACTTTGCAACAGCAATCGTCATTTTATTAAAAATCTACAACAAAATTACATCGAAAGATAGCCGATGAAGTTCTTTTATATTTCAAGACCAACTTCCGTTTTGGTTACAAACTTGTGAAATCTTAGTCAGTCTGTTACGCTGTGACTATAAACAAAGCTCAGAACCAAACAATTTTTGGGGGTGGATCTTAGTATTGGCCGGGAGTCAGCTGGTATACCGATTACATGTGACGGCCCTGGAAATTTAGAGGAAGTGGCGCGCCAGACCATAGCGAGAATTTACCAATTTGTCAGTCAGATCGAGGCGTTATGGCATTACAGTTACTACATAACATCTCGCGGAAGGAGGCGGCGAAGCATAGATATACGAGAGGAAGACCTCTATGTGGTTTCGGTTCGCCGAGGTCCTGGGCGACGAAGGCGTTTCGGATCCGCATCGTGTGGTTTTAGTCAGTTTAAGTCTGTTATACGGTATAATAGATGAGAGTTTCCACACGAAAATAAAAAGTTGTTTTTACCCGCGGTCAACTTTAGGTAAGTCGTTATTTTGCGTGTAAGCAATCAATATAGAATTAAAAATAAAGTTTTTGTGTACCCTCCAAGTGGTTTCCAGTATAAAAAAATCCTAATGGCTAGAGTATTCCCCCGTTTCAGGATGAGGTGCTACGCCTATTATAAGCGACATATAGTTGTTTCCCGACATAAACGCAAACAAAGTCAAACGGGCACAGCTAGTACATACTCGTATGTATAGGTACCCATACATTTCAATACCTATAGCCAGCGCTTCTATACGTGAAGTAGGACCCACACGTAAAGCGGCGCTGGCATTATTAAATACATATTTAAGTTTGTGTACTGAAAAAGACTGACATTAGTTTGGACATCTCAGTACCGATTTATTAATCAACGTTAAAAAAGGTGGTTCTGTATTTGATTCGTATATATGTATGTAGTAATGGACCAATTTTCACTAACGTATTCTACATATTTTCAGGAAGGTTTTAGTATATAAAACATTTAGTATTTATTTCGATGTAGCCGGTTTATTTTATGTTATTTTTCATTTAAAAAAATAAAATTAGGACGTGCACAGTCTTTGCAGGTAGATTTTGGGAATTTAATGAAATTAAAAAAAAATATTTATTATTATGAGACTTCGTAGTTGCTTAGGATCTCTACTTCGTTTCCTTCTAGATCGTTCCGTTCAGCACCGTCTTTATGTAGTATCTTTTTGTTTTATTTATTTTTTACCCATTTAGTAAAATTTTAAAGAAAATTTCTAATTTGTAACGAGGTCCACAATGTTACAAAGCCTAACAGCACTTTTGGGATTTGTGTACACTAACTAATTCGGGAATCAAATGTATAAAAACAGAATGTTAGATATTATTGACAAGTGAAATATCCTGTTTTTATTCATTACAATATTCCAGTGCAGTAAACGTTTATTTCCCTTCAAAAAGTGCAGTAAAAAATTTCATTATTCATCCTAGTTTCACTTTATTAAAACAAGAAAGTTGTTTTATTTTCCTTTAAATATGTCGTATCGTAAATATATCACTTTTATTATTTCATATCCTTCCAGATGTTAAAGTCTTCAATATGAAACGTATAAAGGGAGATTTGAAAAGTCTTTCACATTAAAATGAAACTGTCAAACCAAGTAACTATTAAAGATTTCAAGCTGTGCCATAGGTTTAAATAAAGTTCAAAGAACATATTTTGTCTTGATAGGTATCAGTGCAGTTGTTTTAGATAATTTCGTCACTTTAACATCAGTGGTTTTTTTTAACATGGGTTAAAAAACAGAATCGCAAAAATTAATTTTTTTTAATAAACAATAAATTAAAATTAAATAAAAAATAGTATCAATCTGGAATCATATCCACGCTTCCCTTTTAATTATTGCAGAACCAATTGCTTCTTTTGGTTATCATTCTTTATGAAGCACATATAGTTATGAAGTTTTTTTATCTGAATTACACAAATGACATAGAATTATTTTTGTTTATTGCTTTTATTTTAATTACAAATGTACACGGTGTATAAAGTTTCCATGTGCCTATGGTAAGTACCAATACGAATCTGTCCTATGATTATCTTCCGAAAATATATCGTGAGTGTCAGAAAGATTGTTATTTATTTCTACTACACGTAACACTGAAACTAGATAAACCCCTGGACATATTTTGTGAATCATATATGTATGTTAAAAAAATGTTGAACACTGACTGCAGTGAAACATGCTGCACTTTATACAATGCTACTTAACCACCTGCAACCATGTTTCTGACAAATCAAAATTCTGAATCTTATTCCGAATTTTTTTTATGGACTAAAAATAAATTACTTTTTGTGTGTCAGAGATTGACGGACTTCAATAAAAGATTGCTCTGATACAGTAAAGCTGAATTATATCTAAAAACATTGTCATTAGATGACTTTCGAAAATAAATATTGTTAAATTGTGGCACCGAGAGATTGTGTAGAAAATAATTTCCCAATTTGAAGAAACTATACATAACAAAAATATATTACATAGAATCTCAGTTACCCTTTTTCGCAAGCTGTGCTAACAAAGAACAATTTAAACACAAGTTTATAAGAAAGACAAAAGTTACATTTGTACACGTCCGTGCTATAAGTATAAGCCTTTCTCATACGAGAAACATTTGTGATAGATAAACATATAGATAACATCCAGAGGCAGTTTAATGAAGTTATAAGATTCAGTTCGCAGAAGTTTCTCTTCTGGTTTAGCCTAGAGCACTGGTTTCCAATAGTTGTATATCCAATGAAGACTATTAATGGTTATATACTACTCTTCAAGAAATTCAAGTTTCATTACCATAATTTATCAGCATTTACTTTGTGATTAATTATTTTTTACATTAATGTTAAACCGCTTAATGGAAATAAGAAAAGCTTTGTCTTTATGTATTTATTTTTGGTACCATTATTTGTGAATTACACAAAGGACTGTTGCACGCGGGGATAGAATATAAAATACTCAAAGCTGACAAACTGCCACAGCAGTTACCATGGTGACCACTAAAACTAGTACGACTATACACGATACGTACTATCTAGATGTACAACATGTATGACTTATATTATGCAGATATGATATTTTTTTTATTACAGTTTCAAAACTACAAATTATCAGCAGTAAAACAGTAGTAGCCTAGTAAAATATCACTATGCATTCAATAGATGCTGCTTAAGCCATATTAAAATTTACAATTTAAAAAGATTTTCTAGTAAGTTCCATTAATTAATAGTCCAAAACATCTAGAAAGAGGACTAAGTATAGCATGACTTCGTGCCGTACTACTGGCTGTTGCCCGCGCCTTGCCTGGAATTTTTGGTGAAATATATACCAATTTTCCCGGGATAAAAATATCTATGTGCTATTTCAGGCTATAATCTATCTCTGTGTCAAATTTTATCAAGTGCTGTTCAGCTGTTTTTGTGTGAAAAAGTAACAAACATCCATTTATCCATCCTCACAAACTTTCGCCTTTATAATATTGGTAAGATTCATCTTATTTGTTATATTATGTATGTAAAAATATCACGAAGACCATCTTGAAACTTATATACCTAATATCATTACATGTTACACATATTTATTGTATACTAGCAACCCGCCCCGGCTTCGCACGGGTAGTAGACACATCTTCAACAATCATCAACATATTTCAACCAATTTACACAAAATCTTAACAAATTATACACTTAAACCTTTCTCATGAATCTCTGTCTATTAGTGAAACCGCATGAAAATCCGTTCAGTAGTTTTTCAGCTTATCGCCAACAGACAGACATACAGACATGGCGGGGGACTTTGTTTTATAATATCTAGTGATTATTTATGGTAAATGCAAGGAGCATTTATTATGAGAATGAGAAACCTTAATATTTTTATCTTCGAAGTGTTTCTTTACCTATACTAAATTATGTAAAAATGTAGGACATACAACTTTAAATAAATCATTCCTTAATCCTTTTATTCTACATCCAAAAACTGGAAAATTGTACAAGAAAATATCCAGAGATATCTTGGACTCTGTCGCCGTCAGTTGTACGTTATAAACTACATTTTATATTATACTATCAGACTTGGTAATAATCCGAATACCCGCATTTGTATAAAACTATTCTGCGACATTTTGGCATTTGAATTTTACCTTATAACCCGCACTCTGTCCTGAAATAAATCGAAATTAGGTACTTAAATATGCAAGTATATTTAATAATCTGCATTTAATATGCATCTGATAGTAAATGATTCCGCTAACATTATCAAACCACAAAGTGATATTCAAAAAGGTCATACGTGAACGATAATTTTCATAGTTGATTGACTAATCATGTGAAATCAAAGTAATCATCGACTATTGAAGCAAAAGGCTGGTCGCATGTTTTCCAATAGCCTCGGTTAAACAATAAAGTTGTAACAATGAAATTCACTCTTTCGTAGATAATATTGAAATGGTTTTACGGTGCCCTACTTTTTAGTATTTTGCTATCTATTATTTTAAATTAATAAATAAGTTTATTTGATGTATGAACTGATTTACTCATTAAAATGAAACATCCCAAGTAAATCTCTGGGTTTGTAATTGACATTAAGGGCTTAGCTGTACTTGTGCTGTTGAAAGAACACAATAATACACCTACCTTTTTTTTACTTCCGTTTCATATAAGGAACTGGACTTTGGAACCAATAAAACTTGGTTTATAACGCTAACGTCGTAGATATTAACTTTAAAGTTTTATTACTTCATAATTTTCTTTATAATTACATAATTATGATAATTTATTGATAAGACACAAACTATTAGAAAACACGTTGTATGTACGTTCAGTACTATTTAAGTATTTCAAACTGTAGGGCACGCCACGGTTGTGGCGGTAAGACCCATCATGGAGGATTGGCTGGAGATGGGGCACGGAAGCCTCTCCTACCCGATGACGCAGGTGCTTACCGGACACGGCTGCTTCAGAAAGTAACTGTCGCATAGGCCGGAAGCAACGCCTGTGTGCTGCGGGGGCTGCAGCGAGGATACTGCACTTCACACTCTGGTGGAGTGCACTACGTGGACGCAACAGCGCGTCGAGCTTGCTGCGGCCATTGGTGTGGGTAGCCTCTCGCTGGAAACCGTGGTTTTGACCATGGTCCGGTGCGAGAGAGCATCAGCAGCTTTTTCTGTGAGGAAGTGATGTATGCCAATGAGGCGGCGGAAAGGGAACGGGAGAGAACTACTTCTCTCTCGTCCCGCAGAAGACGCACTAGGCGCCGGAAAATGCAAAATGATCTCCGGCCTCCATGAGCGCTGGCCTGAGGGTAATGGGCTGGGTTGCCCGTAGCCCTAGCAGAAGCAGGCCCGAAATGGCGGCGCGACGTGTTCCACGCACCAAATTATGGGGTCGCCTGTTGTCGAGCAGGCGGCCAAGTCTACCGGGGTTCACAGGGATTTCCTTTCTAGGGTACACCCGAGTCCCCGGCATTAGGACCCTGTGACGGAACACCGTGTGGTTTTAGTCGGTTCGAGTCCAACATACCACCTTGCCGTTGACCCCGGTGAGGTGATGACCCGTGGGGGTGTCTACACGAAAAAAAAAAGTATTTCAAACTGTACTAAAATACATTTTAGTATCAGTATAAAGATATTGTTCTTTATATTACGATATAAAAATATTTTGTATTTTAGAAACACAGAAACCTACGTTAAAAACGAAACACTGTTTTCCACTAAATTTGTTGCACGTCAGCGTTTAGCTCGATTCAAAGTCTGAATTGCTTTGTTAGACTGACACCAATTGAAATGGAATTCAAATACAATTGGATGCTTGTGATGAAAGCGTCCTAGACGGCATTCAGTTGTAGCCGAGATTTAAAACGATCCGATTTTCGGTATAGACATGAAATATGTAATGAATATAATATTATCCTAAATTACAGCGCACGTCTCATCAAAATTCAGAATCAATTAGATTAGATATTAAAAGATTTACTCCAAATAATAGAAATACTAAATTGATCGTGTTCATCTATACAGTTCCTCTATACAGTATACATAATAAAGCACTGCACTGCACTTTGACTGCATAGATGGCGCAATCGTTTAAGTGGTGGCCTCTCCTCTCTGCCGTGCCGTGGGTTCAATTCCCACCAGGTACAAAAAGGTGTGTGATCCAAATATTTGTCCCGAGTTTGGGTGTTCTTTGTGTCCGTTGTTTGAATTTTTTGTGATAATCGCGACGCAGGAATCACTCCTAGTCAGTCCTAGTGCGGAAGTAGTATTTTTAAAAGAAAAGAAAAAAAGCGAATTTTTATAAATCCGTTTTCAAGTTCCCTTTTAATGTTGGTCACGAATATGATCACCTATGACGAATATGATGTTCGTTAAAAATTAGAGTAATTTTTTTTTTCTTAGATTTAGTCAGCGGTGGCAAATGTTTATTTAATTACTAAATTATAGAAAAATTTCTGAGTTTGACTTCAAGTCAAAAAATTTATAAAAATAAAAGCTTTGTAACAACGACTGAAGTCTAAAGAAATATTAACTGAACTTCAATAAGTAGACAATACATCATTTTAGTCCAGTCAACAAAAGAAAAGTTCTTAAAAAAGAGCATTGCAATGACACTTTGGTTTTGCTAGTATCAACTAACTAGGGAAGCCTTTTCACGGAATCGTCTATTGGTTAGTCATGTTTGAGTTTAAAAAACTTAACTTTTTCGACATTGATTTTGTAATTTTTATTACTGCAGCTTGGTCACAAATAAGATAGATAATAGAAACTGATCTAAAATGATATTGTATACTATAAATGACAAATAATTGTACATATACAGAATGTTACTGAAAGGTTTGCTCATATTTTAGGGTCGTATAGTAGTAGACTTCGTGTATAACATAAAGCGCTGACAATTTTATGAAAATTCCTAATTTTTAATACGGGAATCTTATTTTGACACTGAAAAATTAAACTTGGAAATTGACAGATAAAGCTAATATTTCGTATGCGAGAGGGCTGACTAAGGATGTTGATGGAATGTCCAGATTTTTCTAAAAATGTTTGCATAAAAAAAATCAATGAAATTGACATTAAAACCCATGTGTTGTTTAAAAATGAGCATCTACACTGGGAAAAATATTTTTTTTAAATACATTTTTTTGAAATTAATTAACTGTTTGTCGGCTACACATAACGCTCCTTAAATTTGACCACACTTTTCTGTAACATACTGTACATGGAGTGAGATCAAAGCGAATTTACTCATCAATATAACTTTTGAGCTTAGAATAAAAGTGGAGACACAAAAAAGCAATTTAAGAACGTTAACATGGTTTGTAAAGTTAAACTTAATTTTATAGTACGGCTTAAAACTTTAGGTTTATACATCATTTAGAAGACACAAAACAGATTAAAAATCCGATTTAAACTACAAATTATTTTGTTGGTTAAACAGAGATAACGTGGTTAGTTTTATTTTTACTTTTTATTATTATTTTACTTTGCATTTGAAGCTGACTTTTACCCTAACAATTTCATGCTTGAGACAAGACAGTAAAACAAATCCTAACATAAATAAAGGTTTTAACATACAGGTGAATGCTACAAGCGATTCTCCCGACAAATTGCAGTCCCAAAACGATACTTAAGGGTGGGTCAACTTTTTCAGCTGAAATCTCACAGTAAATTCACGGAATACATACGCTGTTATATACTGTATGTTCAGCACACCATGTACAAAAACTTATTGCGAACGCTACCTGTGCCAAACATAATTTAAAAGTTGTTAGCTTCAAAAGTACAGTTTATCTCGTTCAGTTAAATAGCGAAGAAAGCTTGCTTTCATCTCATGTTCGCAAAACGTGCTTCGAGTACCAAGCAAGGGATACTATATACATAGATAGTATATGATTTTCTATTACTTAACTCCGAAAGCCGAAGTTGCCCAACTTTGTCTTTTGAAACCGCCAACTTCTATTATACCCGCTAGGTTAACTTAATTATCTGTATCGTTTCGGGCGTTGTTAAGCAATGTTATTTTAATTTAATAAAAGATAATTGTAAGCACATGTTCACTGCACTAAAAAAATGCATTTTACATGGTGCCATTGTCTGTTTAAAACTGAAAGGATACTCATTCACTCACTCAATTACTGACTAATCACGAAATCTCTAAAAGCCCTTGACCTATGAAGATGAAATTCTTCAGGGAGATCTATAGAGTGAATTATGTCAGATAAGAACTGATTTTATGACAAGTTAGAAGGGTCTATATTTCTACTAAGTGTTCTCGTAAGTTTGTATGAAAGTCTTTGGATTTTTATACAAAAGACCTAAAATTTGCCACGGAGGATGACGGTTGTTAATAAGTAGGACATACAAGCTAAGAATGAATTTTACGACAAGGTCGGACTTAGGAGGACTAAGGGCTCTTGTAAGTTTATATGAAAGTCCTTACTTTTTCTACTAGAGACCTGAAATTTGGCAAGGAGGTAGTTTATAGGTAGGACACGTCAGCTAAGAACGGTTTTACGACAGTTCCGGATTAAGGAGGTATAAGAGCTCCTGCAAGTTTATATGGCAGTCCTTTTATTTTCTACTAGAGAACTGAAATTTGGCAGGAAGGTACTTTATAGTTTAAATATCTCAGCTAAGAAGAGATTATGAGACAGAGCTGGATAAAGCAAGTCTAAGGGCTCTTGCAAGTTTATATGAAAGTCCTTGGTTTTTTATACCAGACACCTGGAATTTGGCAGGGAGATAGTTTATAGATAGGACACGTGAGAATGAATTTTAAGGCCATTTTTTACGGCAGAAACTTTGTTACTTTTGTCTCTGTGTTTACTTTTCTGCGGTTTCAGTGTCTAATAATTAGATGTTTGCATATCTAATAGTGAAATAATTAAAAAAAACCTACTTGAAAACTACAAGTTGATTGTCATTTTAAGAATCGCATAATATTTTAAAATGCAATTTCTTTAAAAATATGTTGCAAAATGAAGGGTTTTTTGTTAATGTAATAAGTAATGTTTAAGCGTACAAAGTCGCGGGTACCAGCTATAAATATTATAATATGTATGTTTAATGTATTGGAAAAGAATCCCTCGGCAAGACTAAGTACTTTCATGATACCAATACCAACCTTCTATAAACCTATGGTGACCCTACTCACCAGTTTTTGTCAGCAACTCTTTGTCGAAAGAATAACAAGACTATGCCATATAATAAAGTTGGTTAAGCAACTTCTAATCAACATTTCAGTTGAGTATAAATTTGGAAGCACCTTTAAAAAGATTTTTGCAAAAAATACAATTCCATTTATCTTTCTGCAAACTGTTTAAATAAGAAAATGAAGTGGATTCGATTATTCATGCACTCCTGCAATTTTTCCAACCGTTCTGTTAAAATATCACCATTTTGTGAAAACGATTTGCGTTTCTTTGTTTTTCTTGCGATAAAAGAGTTGCCAATTTATAATGGCTTCACGCTCAATAGCCCTTTGTGGTATGGCACTACAACACTAAAAAAGATCTAGTGGTTATTTGAACGTAAAAGTAAATCAAAGTAAGTGTTGTGATTTAAAACCGTTGCATGTTTAAATATTACAGAGATTCTTTGATAAGACCGTAAGTGTACACCAATTACTCAGAGAACAAAGGAATGATTTATCAGTTTTTAAAGTTTACTTGAGAGATTATTTCAAAACACGCGAAAGTTATTACGAGAAAACATAATTCTAAATTATACATTGTTCTTGCTCCACCTTACAGTTGACAATATAGATGGGAGGGGCGCACTATTTTCGACTTGCTTCTTGCACACAACATACTCAAAAATTCTTGATTTATGCCGCGTTCCAATAAACAAGAAACGATTGGTTTTGCTTACGGACGGTAAAATTTTCATTGAAAATTCAACGAAATTTTACCGTCCGTAAGCAAAACGAATCGTTTCTTGTTTATTAGAAAGCGGCATTAATCAATATGACAGTATCCTATGCACACTATATCCGTATTCTAGAAAATCGTGCTTAACCTAAATAGTAAAATTTTTGTAAACTATTTTTTTAGTTTATTCTATTTCTTTATTTTTTATTTTAAATACAAAAAATATATTGCTTGGTCCACTAATTTTCGATTATAATCGAAAAACAAAAATAGCAAAAATGTTATTTTTTTCTAAAATTTACTGATTAAGTATAATAACTTTTAGTTATTTTACACAACATACATTAGTACAATACATCAGTAATGCAATTTAGTAAATAAATAATTATTATTGATCCCAAAATACATTGATGGACAGTCACAGTCTCAAAATAACATTATAAGTGTGTTTTTCTCCTGTAAAAAAAAATAAAAAGAAGGCGTTAAACTCGTACAAATAATACAGCACGTCAATGGATGTTTAAATTAGTAATATCGTAAAACCGGTAGGCTCGATCGATTATATCATACCACCACTATCTTATAGAGCGGCATCGTTATATTACCAGAAGTATAATTAAGGCCTTTGTACCAACTGGAAACTTGTTCAAAGAATAAATATGCTATGTGACATGTGAATGTACACGTCATGTGACATTTATTTTCACTTTATATAGTCCATTGAAAAGTTACATTTGGGGTTGCATTTCTCAGAGGACGTAATTTTATTTTTTAGATATCAAGGAGGGGTTAGTGTAAAATTAAATCCAAGTTTGTGGGGTTGTTGGGCAACCCTTGTCCCACGGCCGCCATCTTGGAAAAAGGGGTACAAATGATTCTTATGGTTTATCTGACAAACTATAGGTCTTACTTCTCTCGACTTCACTACCCACATATTTTGAAATTCTTGTTAAAAGGAATAAATATCCTATTCGTCTGCCCCTAAAGTAAGTCAAGACCCTTTGTAGAGAATTTTTAGGATTAAACATTAATATCAAGACTCAAAGATTTGATATCAGACAGCAAATATATTCAGTTACATATATAATATCATTTTTTACTGAAGCGTTAGGATAGTCCACTAATTGTACCGAACAGATATCGTCATTGTCTAAAATTTTGTGCCTCAAATACAACCAGCAAATTATGAAGTTTGAAATAAAACACAAAGTTAAATCCTGGTATTGCTAGCAAAAACAAGCGCTTGAAATGTCTTTCGCTCTTAATGGACACTGAAGAATTTTAAATCGCTTTCTCATCGAAAATGGATAGCACTATTGCGGAAACGAAGTAATCCCTTTACGGGCATTCAGTGTTACCACTACAAGTAAATACATATAAGTGAGATCGAAGGATTGAGTGCCTTCGGTAACACTGGTGGGTAAGGATTATAGGCACTCAGGAATGAACATAACAAGGTAACAACAATAAGAGTGTTAGTAAAGTAGAGCAAATAAATAAATAGTTTTAAGTTTCAGTTAATTATTTTAAAAGTAAAAAGTTTAATAGTTATGGTATACCTCTAAAAGAGTACTACTTGACCAAACTTAAACGACAGTACTGCGTTACAGCGTCTTATACTTCTACTACTTTTGTTGTAACTATGCAGTAAGATGTCGTTTAGGTCGCTAAGTCTGCAGAAATATCTAAACGACTTGCGTCTGACTTAGAAACTTAATAGAAAATTTCTTAATTCCAGGACACGCCACGACCTGACTTAACTGCGTTGCATTTTTGAGATAAGTAAAAGTCGGAGTAGCGAAGAATTTTCCCTATACGGCAACTTAACTGGCAATTATGCCTTATACAAAATTTCTTTCTTCACTATTTTTAATTTTCAACTTAATACAGTTTTGTACAAAAACTACAGAATAATCTTCCTTATAGTGACAGAATTTGAAAACTGTTAATTTTTCTTCTGGTTCGATAGGGGCCTTTACCTACACAGGTATGGAGAGACCTGTGACGTCGGTGACGGGCGCTGCGCTTCACCGAAACACACAGGAATACAATAGTATAACTCTTCTCTATAACCCTAATAACTTTAAATACAAGTCAAGTCCAAACAAAACTTTAAATTGTCATCAGCGGATCACTAGCTGTACAAACTCATATCGAGCTACAAATTTCCTTCAAGAGCTCATAACATGTAGCAGTATTATCGATTACCAAGGCAATTATATACCTACTCATAGAGTTACAGGAAACGTACGAGTATTTTATAAAGTTAGAGGTAAAAATCCTTCAAACATTTGTGCTAGTTTATAGCACGACAAAGATTAACATTTAACGAGATGTAATAAAATACTTGGTAAAATATGAAATTGCATTCTTAGAAAACGAGCGAGTATTGGAACGGTGCAAAACAAAAATAGCCACTCAAAGCGTTAAAGAGCAGCTCATTAAAAAGTCTAGCTTCGATAAACACGAAGACGTGAAGGTACGCTTGCCATGAGTTGCGATGTATTGTACTTAATCTTAATGACTACACTAAAGCACACATGCCTTGTATTTAAAAGCGCCTTGAAAACGGTTGAAAAGTAGTTATTTCAGTCAATATGAACAATAAGTATAGGTACTATAGTTATTGTTCATATTGACTGAAATAAGCCGCTTGTAACCAATTACAGTATTGATAAGTGTAATACATAATCTTTCTTCGGTTTGCTATTAAGCGTGTTTTTTTTAATCTATAAGTTATTTTCTTTTTATCGGTCCTTAACACATGTTACTTATTTATTATATTACATGTACAAGTTAGAGAAGCCAATTGCATTTTTTTTGTAAATCTGTAAAAAGATGCAATGCTTGCATTGCTTTTCATTTCGTGAGGTTACCGGAGGCCTTAATCCTTCCCTCTCCCCCTCTTCCCCTACTCCCACCTTAAAGGCCGGCAACGCACTGATGACTCGAGTTGAAGGTGCCCGTGGGCGGCGGTACTCACTTACCATGACTACCGCCGCCCATGAGCACCTATAACTCCAGAGTCACAAGTGCGTTGCCGCCCTTCAAGGTGGGAGTAGGAGAAGAGGGGGAGGGGAGGAAGAGTGGGAAGAGAGGAGCGGGGAAGGACGAGAATAAGGAAGCGCTCACTCACGCGGCGAAATGCAATGCAAGCATTGCTTCACTGCCGGTTTTCTGTGAGGCCGTGGTATCGAGCGAAAATTATTTTTAGTATGTAAGTAGATTATGATAATAATCACGTTGTTCAATTGTATGTTATGTTCACTACTGTTAAATCTTAAACAAAGGTGTAAGTTAAGATCCATCGATATTAGTATAAAGTTACTGATGTTCAATACGTAATAGTTTAATATGTAGCTGCTTCAAATTACATACGTCATGTTAACCTATTATTTAATTAATTATATGTTATTATTTATCATCTATCTATGAATGTAACATAATTCTGCAAGTCAAGTTTCATTTACTTACTTCCAGTGAATGTCTTTATTATTTTTAATACTTATCCAATAAAAGTGATAAGCAGTGTTTTAATGACAGAGTAATAATTACAATAGTCAAGAACGTTAACAAACAAAATTTTGTAGAAGTTTTGTAAAACGTCATTTCGCCTCCCATTTCTTTCCCGTAAATAGAAAACCTAAACGGTAAATATTTTGAATTGAAATTGACTTAATAACAATTGTACATATAATAGTCATTGCTACAGTAAATCAATAAATGATAATATGTTTATTATTTAACTAAAATTTTTTGTCATATTTCTGCAGAACGTACATTTTTAAAACTTTATTTACTTCATCCAAACAAAACGTTTATGAAAACAACGCGGACTGCCAATACACAAGAACTACTTTTATAAATGCAAGAAAAATAAACACGCAAATCGCACTATATGGTGGATATATTTTTATACACAACTCATTTTGTTTAATGTCCATTTCCTTTCCATTCCTGTAAGTAGTTCTGAATAAACTAAGAGTGGGTAATTGAATTTGAATACACAATTATTGTTTCCCAATACACAACGTATTTTGAATCATTTTGGTAAATTTAAAAACAATATTTGGGACCAACGTAAACCTTACATAAAAGGCATATCTCTCTACATTATCAATAAGTGTTTGAAAGAATATCAGTCACAATATGTTAAATTGTTCTAATTGGTCATATTTGAAAGCATTATTAGTAAAATAAATCAATACGGTTTATATTTTTAGAACTCTCGTACGAATAGCATTGAAAACTAATGCGTATTCAAATGAAAAAGGAAGTTGTTTACTTGGGATTAAACCATTAACCTGATGCTTTGGTATTTTTTTCTTACATTGACATTTACTGAATTGATTACATACATACATACTTGTACATATGCTCACGACTTATTGTCCTGTGGGGAATAATTATTAATTATTGGATCGATTTGTGTATTCATAAATATTCATAGAATATTCAAATAATGCTATACTATAATTATTATAATGTCATTGGCTTAAATGATTCTGGATGGAAATATAAAGTAATATACTTTCTCGAGGAAGAACCTAAATACTGAGCATTTACAGAAAGAGTTAACCCATTACAAAAAGTCATTATAAAAACAGGGTAAAGTTGTAAAAATCGTATTGGAAAAGTTTGTGCAAGTCGACCTAAGGGACAAACAGCGTTTCAAGTTTAATTAAGACTTTATGATGGAAAAAGTACCGCTATTTCTTAATATAAAAGCGGGAAATAAATGAATCAGTCTGTAGATGAAGTGACAAAAAAAACAAATAAATGGTTAGAGTAGAATTGTCTACTGTTCTAATGATCACTGTCTGTCTGTCTGTTTGCGATAAACTGAAAAACAACTGAACGGATTTTCATGCGGTTTCCACTAATAGACAGAGTGACTCATGAGGAAGGTTTAGGTGTATAAATTGTACCTGTGCGAAGCTGGTTGCTAGTTGAATATAAAATACATTTGAGGCAAAAAATAAGCGAGAGGCGTCTGTCAAAACACCGTTCTTTTAATCTAGATAACAAAAATATAGTTTCCATTGAAGTACACTTTCAACTCCAGAGATTTCTTTTCATCAGTTTCCGAACATGCTTAAATCCAAGCTACGTAGGTACTAATCATATACCTATATTATACCGATCTTTGAATAGAATCGAAGAATTAAACTCAAGCTGTTGTCAACTTGTGTATATTGTTTTGTACGTGCATCTGTCACTGTTAATGCCTGAAGTGCTATTCTACCCATACTACCTTAAGTACTATCTTGTTTCTTTTACCCGTCTATATAGCATAGCTACGATGCAGACAGCAGCTAGTTAAACACAGACGTATGCGTTTTATTCATTCTTGAAACTTAACACAGCCTAATACGTGGAACAAAGACTAGTCTTCACCGTGATTAAAACTGAATGTTAAATCTCGATCATATGCAAACTTTTATAATTGTAACATCAGTGTAAAGTCTAATAGAAAAATGTGTAAGGACTGGTTCTTTACACATTTTTATACCGAAGAGAAGAGAAACAGAAAATAAACTCGCTGTTTGCTAATTTACGCAGAACAGTCGTGATAAAATTTACATATCTGTTAATAAATCGATGTTTACTATTAGAATAGCCAATGCGTTACAATTTTTTACATAATTGTGACAATGATAAAAAACCAGCGGTTTTAAAAGGTTTAAGAGTTGGCTTTTGCCAACCCTGCGGTTAACAGCTGGTTTGAATGGCTTCCAGTTATTATTTCAGATATTTAAATTAATTATAATATTATTTAAAAATCATTTTACACTAAAAAATCGATAATCACTGTATAAAACATGTAATTCGTGGTTCTTCAGCGTTCTTTAATTTTAATAAACTAAGTTTGTCAGTGACGGTTTGCCTGTTCGGTGCCTAATTATAAATTTAATGTAATCGCTGTAAAGGTATTGTTCATTTATTTATAAATTATTAACTTTATCGTCATGTAGTAGTGTAGTTATTACTATTTCATAATATAATACTTTCATATTGATACTACACATACAACTTTCCACTGTTTGGTACCCATTCTTCTTGGTAATAAATAGATTAATATCTTGCTTTTTTTCATCGTAATACATAATGATCGAGACCCGCATTTATATTTAATCAGTGCATGGATAGTGGTGTATTTTCTGATGTAATAAAATCTACGAAAATCATTCCATTGTTCAAATCTAGTAGTTAAGACCCAACCAACTTGATATCTATTTTGGTACCACCAGTATTCAGTAAATATTTATGATCATATGCAAAGTTTATATATATATAAGAAATTCGGTTTTACAAAGGGTCACTCCACAACTGAAGCTCAGAATTTCCTAGGTATCTATCTAATTTATCCGAGGCTTTTGATTGCGTTGTTTATGAAATGCTGCTCAGGTAATAACATTACTACGACGGTATCGAGAACACGTCGTTGATCTCTCTTTTCATTTTTACCTAATTGTCTATAACATCACAACGTTTATATAGACATCGAACACTAAAAGAATGTCATCAAATAAAAAGTCTTTGCTTATTATCAAAACCTTTTCCATTTTCAGTGAAATCCCCCATTACCAGATACAACTAAATCAAATAAAACCACATTGTTTGGCTTCATTCAAAATAATCTTCCTCGAGATTGTAAAAAATATTGGAAAGGAAAAGCTGAGAGTATCGTAAAAGCAAATTAGCTTTATTTTGCGTATCAAATTTAATCAATGAACTAACCAACTTCCGAACCCAAAAGAAACAAATTTAAAACACTGGGTGAGTAAGTGAGATAGAAAATCGAATTTCATTGATTTTCTACCAACAATATTGATAATCTACTTTACGCAGTACCGCTAACAGCAAGTAAGGGTTTCAGGGAATAGATAAACTCTCTTCAGTAATTTTTCCGTTCACTGTGAATCTTCAATCCTCTTATCACTTGCGACGATCTCTAGAAAAATGTTGTTAAAGAAAAACTTTAACGTGGCATTGGCGCTCATTGGTATATTCAGAGGCTTTTGTTCTTTTTTTAAGATTAATCTCACCTATCCTCCTATCAATGTGGCTCTTGCAGAAACGCCACATGTAGCAAAATTGTGAACAAGTGAAGCGAATTAAAGAGAGATACAAATAATAAATTCACTTTTCTAATTACAAGATGGCAAAATAAAGCAAATCGGCTTCACGAATAGGTGCCACTGACGCGAGTAGTTGAGTCGTGGATTCCAATAATATGAATGACAAACACCCAACGCCTATAAAAGTGTATAGCTTATAAAAGTTGGCACAAGATCAGATGTCGCATATTAAGCATACTATACATATAAGGTTCATTTGCCAAGGAATTGCTTTAACCTAAAGGAAATGAAATGTACTAATAGTTCTTATAACCCAAAACATAACGGTAGAAGACTTGGTAAATACCTATTTACCAGGTCTATTTTCATTACGTTTTGGGGTCTAATATTTATTACGGCTTCGTTACAAACATTGGACTACTGCAAAACATTCACAACAGGTTCTTGAAGACTTTGCACCCGTGTACATTTAATAATTTATACACATTTAACGGATGGGAGACAACCTCTTAGCAGTGCAATTCGACAGCAAGCTGTAAGTATTGAGAATGATGAATGTTTGGTGCCCATACCATGTCAATAATATAATACACCGACCCGGTAGCAATCCAGTATGTATCCTCTTGCACATTTTCTCGATTATATTTATGGTAGTTGTTTTTAATGATAAATAAATCATTTAAAAGCCTTTTTGTTGTTTCATTATTGAAATAAAAGTAGCATTGTAATGATTATTGAGTGGGCTTCCTACGTATTGAAGTTCAATTTTGCAGGTACAAGTTATATTTCATTTTTATTAATTTCAGGCATTTCTTGTATTTTTTTTTCTTTATTTATTATTAGGGACTTTTATATAATTGTATATGTCAGTCCCATCGTACCTTATAGCCAATATAATTTAATTAAAACGTAATGACACGAACTTATAAATACTAAAGGCGGCTTTTGAGCTGGGCGCTGACAATATGTGATGGAACATACCGACATCATACGTATTTACATGTAATTCGCTTAACAGATATTCTCTTGCAGATTGAAATCTGACACATTCCGTCCGTCATTCCATTTTTTGTATTGCATGCCCCTTGGTATATCCATTTCGGGTCGGTGCAACATATTATCTTCTCCTTCCATTCTATTCTATCATATGAAATGTAGTGTAAGACCTGAAACTCTTAAACTACTGGACATCTCTCGAAACATCTTTAGGTATAAACAATATATTTACTACTTTTCTTACTTTAAAACAAAATAATGATTTTACCTAATAAATTGATTTATAGTTTGAGTTAGAAATTGATTCAAGAAGCCGTCTAATTTCAGCTACACAAAAATTAATACAGTACTTCAAAATATTTTAACTAATGAAAGTTGATGTTAGAATATTCGATAAACAAAAACACCAATTTTGTATTCAGATAAAACAACTTTTAAATAGAACATTGATCTTGAAAGTTTGATTTAATACAGAAACAATTCCATTCCATTCGTATAAAATCGATAGTTTTAAAAGTATTTTATATGTCTAATGTAAATTTATTAGCCGACGGCATTAATGTAATACAATCTGTTTATACACAAATAAACGAGAAAACAATCCCACATACAATGCACTGTTAACCCAATAAAACCCTTTTTACGCCTTTCAGAACCACGCATCACACATGTCATGTCATCCACGCACAAAAACATTTCCCACAAGATTTGTCTTCAAACAGACACGACCCGACGTCATCCGTTCATAATACCGTCTGACAGCACAATCTGTTTTTTATTATTGTATTTTTATAAATAATATCTTTCATAATACTAAATAATTGTTCTATCCTCAATTCAGTGGGGATTCACAAGTAATTGAGCGACTTATAACTTACTTTAATAGTGATAAAAATTCAGTAGTAAAAATTCTAACAGGTCGTAACAGAAACTTTTTAACATAATATATATCATTGGGTATTGATAAAAGGATCTAGTCTATTGCAAGAATTGAAGTTGTGAAAAGTGGCCAGCAAGATGTATAATCAATTATAGCTTAGTAAAACTAAAAACATACAACAAAAGTATAACTGCAGTAAAGTTGTTATTCCTATTAAGTTCCCTTTTAAACGAAACTAGTACAGGTTACTGGTTTCAACTTTAAGTTGGGTACTGAGTATGCCAATACTTTATTACATACTATTAACTGCGCCCCGCGGTTTCACCCGCGTAAGTCCCTCGTTAAGTTTTCTTTTTTGTGCAAACTTCACATAAGCCATCTACTAAATAGTCCCAACAAAGCCTAAACATTTAGTTTGGATAGGTGAGCCCGTTCCTGAGTTGTAAAATTACAACGAAAAGTGGCATTGATTTTTATATAAATGGATATATATAATACATACTTCGAAAATTAATAAACTGATAACACGTTATATACTAGGCACGTACGTACTTTATGCACAAAAGTATGAAATCGCTCCAAACTTTGCCAAATTACTTTAAGCCCAACACTAACCATGTTCATAGTAGTTTCTGTAACAATTTTATTACTACAGAATTGGAACTAGCTATAATTTTTTCGACATTTAACACAAAAAAGATCAAACAATTATTGAAATACGCTTAAACATGCAGAAAAAATAACAACCTCGAGTAGTTAAGTAGTAGAAAAAAAAGTATCATCTAATTTATTTACGAAGTAATAAATCAATCATGATCTACTTATAAGTTTATTCGTAGTTCAAACAAATGTCATTCACCGATCTTTTTTCCTTGGTGTGAATATTTTATTTAATACTTTTACAATTAGATACTCATTGGGTTGAAATTATTTGAAGGACATACATAATATACATATATCAACAAAATTACCCTCACAAGGGTGAATTCTTAATGAGGTAAGGCACACTACTAGTAAAAGGACACAAAATAGTTTATCAGGAACGGAATGAAACAGGTTTGCGACAGTTATATTATATGTTGCAGCTGATGTGCATTAAAATTTTCTTATAATGATTTGAAAAAGAAAACATTTCTTGAACTACATTTTAAAAAGACAGAGAACGCCGTTACTCCGGCCTCACCTTTCTAGTTAAAACAAGAGGTAAAGATTCCTCAGCATGAATTCTTTGAAGTGTTATATAAAATTACTAAAACGAAATAAAATGTTGACGGAGATTTCACAAGTTTAAAACGGCTTACGTTTGCTCTTGTTTAATGTTCTACAAAAATCCTATACTAGGTACATCGACGATAGCCTAAGAGTCAAAATTCAGAAATAGTTCTAAAGTTCAGCCTACCCGACGAGATCTACCCTATTGTTCTAAGTCTATTACTGGACTTCAGTAGAAGGTAGTTTGTGGCCAAGGGCAGGGCAACGAAATGGGACAGTGAAGTGTTCTTTGCTTTCTAGAACTAGTAAAGTGTAAATCTTGGTGTATTTTTTTGGAGTTTACTCCTCATCCTCGACGCATGTAAGTAGATATGTGTATATATATACCTTTATGTAGAAAATATATATGTATGTATATATATATATATATAGAATATAAACTCCAGTCGTGGGTCGGAGCTGACACACACCTTTTTTCTTTTAATTGATGTATTAACCAATTTATATTAATTAGGATGTTAATGTTTCATGAATGTAACCACAGTTGCAGCGTAAACGTTCGATAATTGATAACGTCTAGGTACATAATAAACGGTTGGATTTTTTTTTACTTAAATGTCAAAAGATTAAAGTACTAAAATTTAAAAAAAGTTTGAAAAAAACAACAGTACTTAATTAAAAAATAACATTGAGCTAGACGATTATTATTAACGGTTTGACATCTGGTGCATAATCTTATCTAATTGCTGCTTAATAGACGCCTTTGTTATAGATGAAAGCATCTATCAAACCACATCTGTCGCATGTTAGTGAATATGCCATCCCACTTTGTTAATCATCTTCAATGTTATATTAATCAGGATATTGCAAGGCTATACTTTCATAGTTAATGTAATAACATCATGCTGGTTGATGACAAAATAAACTTTAGTATTTTCACTGCAGATTTTGATCACTTACGGCTTTGGTAGACAGGTACTATTAGGTTCTCGACATTTTCACTCGAGTCATAGTTTATCAACTTTCGATCCGTATTAGGTTTTTGGGCGATAATAAGCCCATGTTATACGAATCGACATACAAAAGGTTTGTTTTATTATTATTAGTTTAATCCTAATAAAATTAGATATAAATGTTAAGTATGGAACCATAATCGGCAGTGTTATGTTGTACAAAACAAATAGAATTTGAAATTTGTTTTAAAGCTTCTAGACCCTGAGGCAAATAACGTTCTGTGTGTTAAGTAGCAGTTATGTTATTATTTATTCTTTATAAAGTACATCTTCTATTGATTTTTCTCTATCTGAAAGTTACACGTCCGCCATTGTTTTTTTTAACTACCTGTTCGACCGACTTCGACTGAATCTCCATTTCAAATTGTGGGTGTTGGTTAATAGTAACGTCTCATCACCACACCGTGATTTCACATCATAGACTTGACCTATCCGCAATCAGCGCATGAAAAAATATACATGTGCATAGTACATGTATATTTGGTTGTAGGCAAGGTAGGTAGGTCCTTGATAATTGTCAACAGGCTATGCTGATTACTTTCCACAATAAGGTATATGTTATATCTAGTGCAATTTTATTACAGAGTCATTAAAATGTGCATTTAACCCTGACTACTTATAATAATTTTGAATAAAAAAAAAATCTCAAAAGTATTTTTTAACAAAGCAATGCTCACTGAAATCAATAGCATAAAAGCGATTTTTTTTTTTTTATAAAGAACCAGTCAAATATATCTTCAGGTTTTTATTGCCTATAGCTACGCCCAATGCCATTGGTCGCTTAACTAATGATAGTACTACATTATACCCAGGTTTTTTATATGGTAGTGTTATTTTATAGAACGATTAATTTTTTGCTTTATGAAAGGAAACATGAAAAATATAGACGACATTTTTTTTGTAGCAGCAACATTATTTGGTAGCAGCGGATGTCTCGCGGTCGATCTCGAGGTTATGAGACTAGCTGATGTTGGTATAAAAAATTGATAACATGGAGGCTAGTTCTTTTTATTTCAAAAACTGTCCAATAACTAGCAGAATTATTTCTAAAACCTTTCTAAAACTTTTGTTGGACTGCGTTTCGTAATAAGGCCTTTAATGTCTACGCTACCGTTTTTCGTTTTATAAGCCGTTTATCTACTTTTTTGTTCTGCATTTGCTAATGGTGTAAGTTGATATGTCACTCTCTTCACTCTTACACTTTGCTAAATAAAAAATAATATAATGAAAACAAATTATGATTACTTTTGCGAGTTTTTACCACGATTGGCATACTTTACTTTGATTCTGACATACAAGAGCATCAGCAGCAAGCGACTAGATGAGATTAGGCCTATTTAAAATCAACATCAAAAACAAATACATACTTTTGATATGAATCCTGTTCTAAGAGCTTCTTCAATATATTTTGAAACGTTTAAAAATTACTCTGTATTAATTATCGATAGTAAGTTATTACTAATAAACAAAGTAAAAAAAAGAAAACATTGCTTAGAAGATAAATAGAAGAGCACATAATAATTTTGAGAACATACCTATCAACTATAAATATGTTTAACTGTACAGGGTTCTAAAGAGACAAATAGAGATGCGGTATCTTTACAAAATTTTAATTAAAATATAATAATATTCTCTTGTCTTCTATCAACAATCAATCTTTACTAACTTGCTTCTGAAAATTCTTATGACAAAATATTCTAAAGCTGCTAAAGGCTTTATTTTAAAAAGAACATTTAGCTACCGACAATAACCTAACTAAAAGCCTTGTTAACTGGCGGTCAGGTGAGGTCAGTGTATGTCGCTGAACTTTTGAACCCACTAGCATAAACATTTATTTAGTATATCCATGCATGCTATGTAAATTAATTACAAAGATCTCGCATACAAGATCATAACATCATTTATTTGTTTCTGTTTAATTGATTTCATGTGAAAAAATATCTATACTATATTATAGAACCAATAATACATGCCAGATATCCTGGTAAATCGTTACAATTAAATAACATCTGAACAAGGAACAAATAGTAATACCTTCAGAATACCGTCTGAAGAATATTTACAAACTACTTCAAAGTTTTCGCGAGTACGCACGATCAGTTTATTGGGATATAAATATACTTAAATATCTATTCACGATTTACTCTTCTTTTTATAACACGATTCGCTCACATAAATCCAAGTGAAAAATCCTGATGCAGTGCAAACTAAGTGGCTTGAATATACAAGGTTCCATGAAGACGCCAGCAACATTGACTGCTGCTTACTTCTGGAAAGGTAGATGAGCAGGTAGAAATGTTCACTTCTAATCTGGTAAAGCTATTCGACAAACATGCTCCTGTTTGACCGGTTCTAATTATTACATTTGCTTACTTGACATATGTCGCTCACTTAACATATCTCCAATAGTGATTGATTGGTTTTTAAGTCACCTGTGCAGACGCCGACAGTGTATATGTACTGTTAACACTCTGTCTTCTTGGTGTAATATATCTCTTGGTGTGCCTCAGGGTAGCGTCCTATCTCCCTTACTCTTCAGATTATTCATAAATTCTAACACTATTCAACTTCTCTCTTCTTACCGCCCTTATGTAGATGATCTTCAAATATTCTTCCAAGCACCCTTAGATACCATCACTAATGCTGTTGAGATCATTAATGAAGATCTGGCTAAAATAAGTGCTTGGAGCGAATCCTACGGACTCAAAGAAAACCCTTCGAAAACTCAGGTCACAATCGTTAGGAGCACTAGGAAAGTTTCGAAGATTGACTAGTCACATGTTCTGCCTATTCATTTTAATGGCACTATTATACCTTTTAGTGAAAAGGTAAAAAAAAGTTATATTCCTCTGCGGAAAAATTCTACCAACTCCCACCAAACCTGGCTTGGCAAATTCACTTTTGTTCCAATTCTTGACTATGTGGACGCCAGTTATCCAGATCTCAATCATTTAGGTAAATGGATTGCGTAAATATTATCACGTCTCTGAATTCCAATTAGTAAAAATCCAATCAAACCTGGTCATACTTGTAATGGTAACTCAATGCACGCTTCACTGTACTAAACACACATATTATTGTCCCACGAGATAGTAATAACAATTAAATAAATAACACTTTATCTGCGAACATATACTTAATCATTGAACCAAGAAACATCTAGAGATTAATTCTAAAAGTGTTAACAATACAGAAAATTAAGGTGAAGAGATATGTTACAACTTTCGCATCGAATAAAAGCCTTAACTGCTAAGATTTATGATGCAACAATAAAATAAAATAATTAACGTTGAAATCACTTCGCACATCTTCCTGTTTACCAAAAAACCGAGTTCTCTAGTGTATTTATAAGCAAGTGGTTTAGGGAAAAGTTTTCATATAACATATTATTAATAAAGTGGTACAACAAATTATTTAAGACTACTTGCGAAGTTTATTGCCTTGTTACTATTTAACGTAAAGGATATAATATTTTTTTGATAGTTTAATTGCGTTTTTTAAAAAGTAGGTCTATTTGCATTTAATGTTATACATTAACTGCAAATAAAAAATAGCCAATGGTAAATAATCAATTCGCTGCAACTTCTCTCTAACGAAAGACACGCAGGATTAAGACAACGGCCGCTACTAGAAATACCACTGAGTTCAACTACCTACAGGCGTAACACCTTCTTCAATTTATCTATCTTGTTTTACACCGAACCGAAAACTTTAAAATGCATTCTGAGCAGAGAGTTCTTCCTAGAGGCAGTGTTTGACAAAATAAGTGTATAAAATGTATGTAGATATTTTTTTATATAAACTTGATACATATCACACACGGCCGTCTGATGCCAAACTAGGTCAATATACTTATATGTTTCTAAATACATACATATTATACATAAATTACACCCGGACCCAAAACAAATGATCGTGCCCATCACATAATTATTTGTCCTGGGTAGGAATCAAACCCACGACCTCAGCAGTCGCTTATTAATAGCAATAGATACAGCATAATGTAATTTTAAATCATTTAATATTAGTATGTAAGCTTTCCGAAGAATAAATTAATAAATATTCTCAAAAAAATTATCAATTTGTTGGCCTATCAGATATCATGTGTTGCATTGTATATGAAATTGATACGATGGTATATTCTTAAGCGAATACTACAACTATTACTGTCAGTACCTAATAAAAGAATGAATTAAGGAATATTTATGATGGTACTTTTTATATGACATTGAAACCTTAAGTAAACACCGTTGTTGATAATGTTCTTGAGTAAAATATTATATGACAAAGTTTCCCCGTATCAAATTTTCAATAAAAATACCTAAGAATATTGAAGGTGATTTCTTAACTATTCTAAGAATTCAAATTTTCCTTTTCCTATTGTATCAAATCCGCCACTTAGAGTGTCTTGTTAATATAAAGTGTATTTATATGTTTAAAGTACTGGAGTCCATCAGCTAAATTAGGCCTCCAACGAAATAAAATTCCGTTAATAGCATTTTTATTTCGGCTGAAAGTAAATATATCTATGTTGCCAAATGCGCCAATATTTACTTACTTATATTCCTTCCGACTGTGAATAATTATTTCCCATCATACATACATAGTACTCGGCAAGGGTTGTTGTAATAGTGAATAGGCAAGAGAAATACACTTTGATTGTGGAAAAGGCAAGAATGGTCTAAGCGATGTTTTTTCAATTTCCTCCAGTTCCTCCTTTAGCTGTAAAAATTTAAAATGTATCCAAATGCTAAGTAAAAGCCGCTCTTTCAAAACCTGAATACTGAATGCCAAATCGAAAATCTGTTTTGAGATTAACGATGGTCTTCGAATTTTAAAAATATAATTAATACAAGTACAAAGTTAGGTACCTACTTGGACTTTGAGAATACTTTTATTACTGTTACATATTTAGGTCTTCCTCTTGAATATTAGGCACTTCGTTATTTTCTAAAAAGGTACGGACGACATAAAGTAGGTTATTTTGTGATAAGGGTAGCCTATTCAAAATGAACCTTCCGTAATATACCAGTCCGTTATTAAGTGTACTCGTACATAATTATGTAAACCTGAATCTAAAAAAAAACTTTATTTTTTGCATAACTTAGTTGGTTAATAAACATACTTCCCGCCTGTTGGTAAATGGTTGGGTTTTTTTAACAGTAGCAACACCGAGGCGCCATATTACTTTTTGAAGAAGTCCTTAGGAAATACTTATACCTATCTTAAGCAGTTTATATCTATCGTCACGGGAAGACGGTTACGATTTTTAGTGAAAATATTAGTGGTTCAACAGTAATATTCCACCGTATAAAGTTAGCATGAATATACAAGTCATTTGGGTTCCATTGTTTATATTCAACGATACATAAAGCTGTATCTATGTTCTATCGTTCGCGGTTCTATTTTACAAAAAAATTGGTCATAAGTTGGTAATTAATAGTGGTGGTTTTATACATTTCTAAAACTAATTTTGCTCGCTGACCATATGGTCAAAAGTCATGGGTAAAGCCAACAAATATGTATATAGTAAACATAAATATCAAGCTATGTTAGTAGGTACGGACTTCTCGTCAATAGCCACTTCTAGATAGAGATGTGTGACCCTCACCTGTTCTCCTACCCATCCTTATAAGCAATATCCCTTTCCCTCTACTGTCTTTCCTTCTTACCTGCCTTTTCATATACTCCCAATTTTCCCACCTTTCATACCCAATGCGCCTGTTTGACAGCAATAGGCTTGCCCCCTATTACGTGCGGGTGACAAAAACATAGTTGGCAAAAGTGTTTAATACGTCTATGCCTACCCATATGTATAATATCGTATCAAGTATAAAATAAAAGCAACACGCAAGGAGCTACCAAAGTCTATTAATCAAGCAATCAGATGGGTGACACAGGTTGCTATGGGTAACAGGGTGTAAAATTATATCCCCGACGATTATCCTTAACCTTGTTCAAATAAGTCAGAAAATGTGTTTGTGATGAATTGACAAATTCGTGCCTTCATTGTTATTATTTTCTTGTTTTATATTACTTATTGATGATAATGGTGTGATTTACTATTTTTTTTTATGGTATAATAATAAGTACATATCTTTTGTCAACATCACTACGAATAATTTTACGTTTCTCTGTGATTTAAATTCAGGTATCATTTCGATTTAGCGTAATCCGTATAGAAATATAATCAAAAATTAAAATTACTATTCAAATTTTAAATTTACTGCTAAAGTTTCCACTTTTAAAGTAAACAGGGTGTCGAAGTAGAAATGTGTGCATGTTTGTAATTTGTTTCATATCATTACTTAGTACCTGCGAAAGAAATTAAAATGCGCACCCTAACAAGCTAAAAGCGAAATCAATAACTACATATGAGCGAAATAGTCATATTTGTGGCTAAGCTCCGTAAATAAAGATTAAAAAAAAAACTACATATTTTATTTTTAATACAGACTTGCATACTGTGGTTTTTTATTAGTATCGCTGTGATTATTCGTTGCTATCTAACAGATTTTTATACTCCAAACTTAAAAAATAAGCATTTTATAGAGATTTATGTCGATGTTCGAGATACTTTATCAGTCGATCAATTCCTGTAAACGGATATTCCCATTCCCTATCTCTCAATTTCCTATATTGCATGTGAGTAGAATTTTATTATTAAAAAAAAATCTCAGCTTTATGTCAATTTGAAAACCAGCTTGATCTCTACCTAAAATTTAATAAATCTGTAAATAAAATACCAAGGAAATAAATTGAAAAAATCGCCAAAAAAATGTTCTACTGGCTAACAGGCAATTTATAGAAAAATTGCAAACGTGTTGAAGCCTGAACTTATTACTTTATCAAAATCCTTTAATAAGCACTAATAGTCAGAACTTCAAAAACTTTTGAGGTCTGGTTAGAAAGTTCAGTAGATATTAATCAATTTTCAGAACGTTTAATAATAATAATAATACATATATCAATATCCAGCACTGATATAGCTTAACCACATTGGCAGATCCATCTGATCGCCGCATAGAGCCACAACCTACAACGCCGGGGACCAACGACGTGCGGGGGGCTTGCATAATAATACATATATCAATATCCAGCACTGATATAGCTTGTGCAGTTCGTTCGCTGCCGAATTGGCAATCAGCGGGACCGGACGGACTGCATAACTTTTGGTTAAAGTGGCTCCGTAGCTCACATGTACGTTTGGCATCTCAATTTCATTCATGCTTAGAATCAGGCTCGCTTCCAACTTTTATGACCACAGGAGTAACTCACCTCCTCTATAAGTCTGGTAGTGCCACGGATCCCAAAAACTTCAGACCTATAACGTGTCTCCCAACACTTTATAAATTACTGACATCTATTCTGAGAGTAAAGATAACATCTCATATAACTAACAATACTATTATGGCTTACTCTCACAATGGATGTAGAAGTGGGGCCCGTGGCACTAAAGAGCTCCTTATACTTGACACGATCATTAACCACCAAGTTCGCCGTAACCGAAAGGATGGTACAAGTGGTGATGGATTTGTACAAGATTGATACGACTCTATGCACTTTCTTGAAGGCATGTATGCGGCAATGGAGAACGGTGCTTTGCTATCCAGGATGTCGGCGTCCTCAAGGTGACGGCGAGCATATAAAGATCAGGCGGGGTATATTTCAAGGTGACAATTTGAGTCCCTTGTGGTTCTGTTTAGCTTTCAATCCTCTCAGCACTTTGCTGGAGAGTTCAGGGCTAGGCTATCGTTTGCGGAGAGGGGGTCAGGTTATATCCCACCTCCTTTTCATGAATGATTTGAAACTGTTTGCCTGCAGCAATCTCCAATTGATAAGATTACTAGAGGTAACTGAAACCTTTAGTAAATGTATCAGGATGGAATTTGGTGTGGATAAATGTGCAGTCATGCATGTTAAAAGAGGCAGGATTGTGGAATCTGATGGGATGGAACTCACAGATTCCACACACCTTAGATGTCTTTCCGCCAACGATACTTACAAGTATCTAGGTATGTCACAGGCATTAGGTGTAAATGAATTGATTATGAAGCAATCGTTACAGAAACGCTTCTTTGGCCGCCTGAAAAAAGTATTGAAAAGTCTTTTGTCAGGTGGTAATAAGGTGCGGGCCTATAATGATTGGGTCATGCCAGTCTTAATCTACTCCTTTGGAATACTTAGATGGACTCAGACTGAACTAGATGCCCTGGATAGAAGAGTTCGTACATTGCTTACCGCTTACCGAATGCACCATCCACGTTCGTCGGTAATGAGATTGCATATCCCGCGGAAATTTGGGGGTCGTGGTTTTTTAAATGCCAAGACCCTCCATAATCGCGAGGTATGCAATCTTAGAGATTACTTCCTCTCCGTTGACGTGGATGTGCACCGGGATGCGGTGATAGTTGACAACGGACTCACCCCGCTTGCTCTAGGAAAAGAGAACTGGCGCAAACCTGCAGTACTGAATATTACTGATCGTAAGAAGATATGGAAGGGCAAAGAGCTGCATGGACTTTTTATCGGGCCTTAAATGGGCCCGATGTCGATTTATTAGCATCTGTGTCCTTGCTACGGTTTGGTGATCTCTTCGGAGAAACTGAAGGTTTTGTCTGTGCAATTACAGATGAAGTAGTTATGACGAATAACTATCGGAGATATATTCTGAAGGACGGCACGATTGACATTTGTCGGGCATGTCATCATCCCGGAGAAACCCTCAGGCATGTAATTTCCGGTTGTTCTCGTCTTGCCAACGGCGAGTACTTGCATAGACATAACCAAGTGGCCAGGATAGTCCATCAGCAACTTGCTCTTAAATATAACCTTGTGACTGTCGAGTTACCGTACTACACGTATGTGCCCGACCCAGTTCTTGAAAATGGTCGTGCAACATTGTACTGGGATCGATCTATCATTACTGACGGGACTATTGTTGCCAATAAGCCTGATATAGTGGTGATAGACCGATTAGAGCGCCGAGCAATGATTGTTGACATCACCATTCCCCATGACGACAATCTCTTGAAGGCTGAAAAACAGAAAGAAATAAAATATTTGGACTTAGCCCACGAGATTGTCGACATGTGGGATGTGGATTCAGCAATCGTTGTGCCGATAGTCATTTCGGCCCATGGGTTAATTGCTAAGAGCCTCGACCAACACCTTCAGAGGCTCACGTTAGACAGTTGGATTAAGAGCCTGATGCAGAAGGCAGTCCTCCTCGATACGGCACGCATAGTGAGGAGGTTTCTATCTCTGGAACCCTAACCACCGGTAGCTTGGTGTCTGTACCCGATACCGGTGGGACACTATTTTTTATATTTTTAAATATATTTTTTTTATAATCTGAATGTATTTAAAAATATAATTTATATGTATATTTAAGTGAATAAAGAGAATAATAATAATAATAGACCAAGTAGCTGCTATAGTACACCAACATCTTGTTCAAAAATATAATTTTATAGACAAAAAGAGACCCTATTACAAATACAAGCCGGAAACAGTACTAGAAAACCAAAACCACAAAGTATACTGGGACCGAACTATAATAACTGATAAGACAATTCACTTCAATAGACCAGACATTACACTTCACTACAAATTAAATAAAATTGTATATCTCATCGATGTAGCAGTACCGAACTCCCATAACGTCCAATCCACTATAGCTGAGAAACTCACCAAGTATCAAGATCTAGCAAAAGAGTTGAAACGGCAGTGGCGAGCAGAAACCATCCATATAGTTCCAATAGTCATTTCTTCAATCGGGATCATACCCAAAAGTCTTCAACGCAGCCTGGACATCTTGGAAATACCGCAACACACACTTCACATAATTCAGAAAGCAGTTTTACTAAATACCTGCAGACTTACTCGTAAATTCCTGACCACATCATCAATTTCTTCCACATACACCATCACTTAAATCCTAATTGCACTTGGCTATGGCCCGTGTAATTAGACTATCATTGCCCCTTTAATCGAGGGAGATAAACAAAATAACAAAAATAATAATAATAATATTGTTTATTTCTCTCAATAAGGTTGGGTACATTGGTTCATGACTAAATGGTACAACATAATTTACATCTTAGTGAGAGCTGGAGTTTGTAGTAGTTTCGAAACCTGTGTGACAAATCTCCAGGCTCTCTCCTTAGTGTTACAGAGTATACAGCTAGGGTTTGAGGGACGTGTCACAACAATATGTATTTAAGATAACATAAGTAAATGTAAAAAGAAGATATTTTAGTGCGCGTGTGTGTGTTTTTGTTGTGTGTTTGTGTGTTTGTGTGTGTGTGTGTGTGTGTGGGCGTGTGTGTGGGCGTGTGTGTTTGTGTGTGAGCGTACGTGTGTGTACTTACTTATTTTAAAGTGCAAATCAGCTTCTCGGTTTCGTCGTAATCTAAACTATTTAACCAGTTGGTAACTGCTTTTTTACATTCCAGTTTCGCCATAGGATATACATTTAAGATTTTATTTACTTTATTATACAAATAGTTACCAAGGAAGTAAAAACATCGCTTGGCTAGACTTGATCTGACCGGGATCGATCCACATACAGTGTGTTTTCGACGTACGAAATCTATTTTCGAAGGATCATATGGGGTTTCTGAGTGAGTCGTAAGAACAACATTGAAGATAAATAATTTACGGACAGATAGGACATTACAGGTTCTATAAAGATCAGTGGTAGGGAAACGGTATGCTAGCCTCGAACCATCCTTTAGCACCGCTCTTTTGTTCTTGCTCTTTGTTTAAATGTAAAGGGGCATTGAGAAAAGCGTTATTGATAACATTAACCATTTAAATTTACTTATACAGCGTAGCATTAAAAGTTCAAGGTTCAACATCACTCCAAGCTTCCGATATCTGTCAGCTCCGCGGAATTGTATGTTCTCAGTCTGAAAGTAAACTTACGTGTCACATTTTTTTGTACATTTTAAGGAAAGTTCAATAAGTTTTTTACAGTAAATTATCATCTTTAAACTATTATTATAGGATAGTAATTGAACTCTTTAACTAGTTTTCTTGTATTTAGTCTTTAGCTTTACATCATACGCAAACACATTTTTTTCGTAATTACCGTTCTTATATCACGACCTATATATAAGGGCCTAAAATTGATCACTTCGATGTCCATGTCTCAAATACATAATCACTGCATGTTTTAAAACAAAGTCCCCCGCCGCGTCTGTCTATTCGGGATAAACTGAAAAACTACTGAACGGATTTTCATGCGGTTTTCACTAATAGACAGAGTGATTCATGAGGAAGGTTTAGGTGTATGTAATTTGTTAAGATTTAGTGTAAATTAATTGAAATATGTTGATGATTGTTGAAGATGTCTCTGCTACCCGTGCGAAACCGGGGTTGCTGGTAGAAATATATTTCTAAATCTGCTAAGTTTGCCAATAATAATAATGTTTGTCAATCAACAAGCCTTGAAGACACCTTAAACGTTTGTAATTACGAGCCTAAGCTCATTTACTCGCAGAGAAAACTGGAATATGCAATTACGGAAGCAATTCTCTGCTACATTAAAAGCCTGACAAGCAAAATAATTACTTTTCACGTCTCTATGACACGCTTGTAATTGCATTCAATTTAATATTTTTTCGCTAGCATATCGAACCAATCTAGCCTTAATTATCATAGAGTCTGATATTGTATAAACTTTGACATGAATTATAATTAACTTCACAAATAATTTATTTATGAAGTTAATGTAACTTGTGACGTATAAATATACATCTTAAATAGTAACATATCAAACAGCTATAGATAAAAATAAATCAATATAAAGGAATATATGTGAAGTTTAATTCCTGTTCATTAAAAATATACCGTGTTTATTTCGGGGATGCCTCACTCCTTGAAAAAGGTCCCTCGTCGGGCCCGAAATAAACACCTTAGTAAAACCTTATATCCTTAATAAACATAAATATCTCTTATGAATGTTTTTATTATGGTATATACTAGAATATATAGATATATATATACTACATAAATAAAAACATATACCTATTTATTAAAATTTTAAAAAGTATTTAAGTCCCCGCGTAAAGTTTTACAAAATACATATTGGGTATTAGTAAAAAGAAAATAGAAAATGAGAATATATATATTCATATATTTAATAACAATTCTTTGCAAATCATCTTAATCACAAGCTATCAAAATGTCTTTGCGCTGTGCAGCACACTTAGTTCCTTTTATTTATTTTAATTGTTTTTGTTTTGTTCTTATAAAATAAAGTCGTTAAAAGACGTGCACTGCCCTTGTCATAACAACTTGTAAAGTCACACCAACTCATTCTTTTTAATGGTATTCAACTTGCACTTACCTGTTTTGTAAATAAAACATTTTTCATCTCAAAGGAAGCATACTTTTATCTCCACGACATACATTATTTCTACGAAAGAAAGATTTAGGGCGGGGTAAAACGTATCTATAATGGGCTAAGAAATGCACGTTAGATTCTTCAATGCAGCTAAAATGGTTCCATAACTCAGATTTTTCATAAATCATAAAGGGATATTTCGATAATGATCAAGTAATACTGATAATTTTACGCACGTGGATTTCATAAAGGTTTATCTAAATCCTCTTATAGCTTACGCTTTGTTGTGCACATACAATGCACTTAACGTTTTCCATTTACATGTGACAGTTACGACTGGAATAAACAACAAAATAAATGTTCGTTGTAAGTTTGAAAGTGATCAAGATTACTTTTAATATACATCATATAACTTGAGGAGGAGGTGTTAAAAAATCTAAATTAGAAATAGTTTTAGAAAAGAAAATTTCAAAATCCTTAAAATGATGATGATTATGACAAATTCGCAATAACTGTATTATGTAATACTTAGCTGCTATTAAAAAAACTTGTGAAATCGCTTAAAAAGTGGGACACAGTGTTGCCCTTATATCTAAGGCACTGTATGTCTCTTTAGTGACCACATTTATTTGAGTAAACCCTTTGGAAACAGATAAATTAATTCAGATTGAGCGTTCTCCAATCCTTTGGACAATAGTATGACAACAATTGACCATCTTGACCTCCCTTAGGCTTTTGTAGCGCCCTCTACCATCTATCTTCATTGTGATGTCTCTTAAGTCATAGTTAGTTAATTGTTCTACTTAAGCGATAAACTCAACTCTCTTTGATAAATGTGATATCATAGAAGACTATGATATCACATTTATCAAAGAGATTTGAAATCTTTGAATAGATTCAAAGATTTGAATTCAGTTCAGTCTGCAACGTTTTAGTCCACACAACTAGACGGCTTAATAGTGCTTCTGTTAGCCTGTCTGTGAATTGGAAAAAAATATTTTGGTAATTACATTATAAAGTACATTCACACAGAACATAACAATATCCATTTTCTTAAATACATTAAATTAAAAATATTTTCATTTGTTTATATTGACTTTTATACAACTGTTTTCTTAAGAAAGCTTGGTTAAGGTAATCCGATCATTACATAAACCATTATAAAGTTAGATAGTCTGTGGAAAGAGAGGACTACATACACAAGCCTTGGTAAACAGCAGCGTAACGCGTTACCTTTATGTAGGATTAAATTATCAACTTCTATTTGAATAACGTAACATCATGTTTCTGGTAGTCGTATTACGGCTTGCTCGGCAAGATAAGCAATTCAAGCTGGTTGTTGTGTTATCAAACAAAGAATTTGGTTATTTAGTGTCGGTACAATCAATTGACGAAATAATTAGTTCCTATGATAAATAGAGGAAGAATTTGATTTATGTAAAAAAAATACTGTTTTTACAATTCTAGCATACTTAATATGATCTCAATATGCTCTTGACTTTCTTTGAGGTGTATTATGAGTGTGGTATTCATCTATTTGAACCTTTCATGTTGCGATAAGGCCGCCCATTGTGCATTTTATGTATAATTTGTTTCTTTTTTTTTAGTGTACAATAAAGAGTATTTATTATTATTATTGCCTTGTAGAAGCTTCTAGTGCAGAAATAATATCTGAATACTGATGATCCTATGGATTTTGCACGCGGTGATTTATTTTTATATTCCTCTGGAACAGTTTTTTCTGAAGAAATGTACTTTATGTCCTTTTTTGTACTTCTTACAACGTGTATGCAAAATTTCTTGATAGTCGGTTGAGTAGTTAAGGCGTGAAAGCCTAACAAACAAACAAACTCACTTTCGTATGTATAATATTAAGGAATAAAGTAAGGATTAAATTAAAAAAATAAAAATACACTACACGTGCGAGTCTGACTCGTGAGTCGAGGGTTCCGTAAAAACTTGTATGTATATACTAACTTTTAAACTTTCGCGTTCCATGATATGGGCGATCGTCGATGTGTGGGTGGATGAAGAAGTTTCTACCACACGATCTCGACTGAGCCAGTCAGCCTGTGACCACGACCAGTGCAACCTGGTCGAAACGTCAGGCAATTCAGAGGTATGTAATACTTTTTCGTGATCGCGTTAATTCCCGTTTAAATACATAATTATTGTACGTACATAGTTCGTCCGTCACGGAAGAATTATGCCAGTTTTTCTTGAGGATGTCTCTTCATAAAATTAGTCCAAACTAGTATATTTCAAGTCAGGTTGAAAGATAAACTTAACTTTTCAGTAAAAAAAAAACTCTCCCATACATCAACGTACGTCACAGACACAGTCAATTAGCGCAAAAAATATTGATATAACAACAAATTAAGGTCTCAGATTTTCTCTTTTATTTGTGATATAAAACCTTGTTAATTCCCAAATTTCATGATACTCCGACAATGACAAGTATTCTATATACTGTTACTTTATATTTTGATTTACCTGCGAAATGTTAAATTTAGTTCAAATAAGAGACAGAAATTTTGATTATGTTGACTTAGAAGCATAATTTTTTACAGCTTCAAGGGATCGCAGATATAAAAGTATTTGGTGTTAATTTGATATCTACACGCATTTCTTGGAGAAAGGCTCTTGAATTACAGACAGACAGACAGATGGACAACGAAGTGATCCGTTAGGGTTCCGTTTTTTTTTAATGAGATATGGAACCTCTAATAAAGTTCTCCAATCAGAGTTAAGAGTTGTAAATCATTCAATGCCTATGAAATAAATTAAGGTATATTTTTATCGACTATTAAAATAATTCCATCGGAAACCCAATGATTAGTACAACAGGTTGCTTACAGATGAATTATTTAAGTCCGGTAGCGCAAGTGTCAAGCCCATGCAATATAAACAAGGCAATCCAATTGACTCATCAGTCAGTCCAGGTTGCTTGATTATTAATCCTGCATCCTACAATCAGTGCCAGTGATATATAGCGGTTCGTACAATTGGGAAAACCAAGCGAAAACCTTTCGGTTTCCTTTAAATATTTAAGTATTTGTTTAATCTCCAAATTTGCATTATACTTATGCTAACAAATTATTTTGTATTCCATTCTTAGACTGTCATATTGAAAACAATAAAGAAATCGTTATTATTTTTTAAATCAAACTTTGTTTTCAGTGACCTAAGTTGTGAACTATTTTTTTTTACTGCAAAGGTTGTCTAAAGTTGATTGTAAGTTTTGGTCTACATAGGTTTACCGGGCTGCAAAGATATGATAAGTTGCATGTCAGGTCCATGGCAGTATTTTGTAGAATGAAGGTGATTCTGCAGTTGGGTATCTCAAATTTGAGTTGAAGTCTGCTAAATCTTAATTACAGTCGAAGCTTATTACGTAACAGTGCAGTGGCAGTTTCGGTCTTTACTTTAATACACGTACTGACTAATTAGACTGTATTAAAATCACTTTATGTATATATGTTTTAAGCTGACTTTCTTTACAGTATAAATTAAAGCTTGACCACTTTATTTTTTTACTAGCAGCGCCCCGCGGTCTCACCCGCGTAAGTCCCGATTCCGTGGGAATATCGGGATAAAAAGTAGCCTATGCGTTCATCCAGGTCTCCAGCTATCTACATACCAAGTTTCATCGCAATCGCTTCAGTGGTTTTTGCGTGAAAGAGTAACAAACATCTGTCCATCCATCCATCCATCTATACATCCAAACTTTCACATTTATAATAGTATTATAAGTATATATTATATAGTGGGATTAATTCGTATTCATTCCATTCTATTTTCGTTTATAATTTTTGTTTCTATATGGTATAATTTACCTACCACACAAAAAGAAATCAAAAAACGGTGTATTTATGCTCTTAACTATTTTGATTAAAAGCTGCATTACATTTGAAACGGAATCATAAAAGCAAAAAGTGTAAAATAGGTCAGGACTAGACCCGATGCCACTATTAATACTTAGCACCTGGCGTTTCCTTACTCGTTCTACGCATTTGGACCTTATGACGAATTAGGGTTTCCTAGGACAAACCAGTGTTCGAAAAAAATCTTAAGAGTCCATTTTTATGTCTTTGATTCAAAGGTCTAAGGCATTTACAGATCCGCTTTTTTATACTTGCAACCATTTATGGCGGCCAGGAAAAAAAAATGAAAATCTGGGTAATGGCCATTTTATTTCCAGTTTTACAAAACCCAAATACTCGAGGTCAATTCACTCACAAACTCTTCTAGTTACATTTTTTACCAAATTTGCTTTACGCGAATTTAGGATTGTTGAGTCTGAAATTGTGATATCGGGAGTGCTATTTTAAGATATAACCTTTTATTCTGGGTCAATAGGTTTAGGGTAAGATCTCTTTTCTGTAATAACATGTTTTGGAATTTATTATATAATACTACCCGGTCACACGTTGCTGTGGTTAGAGAATTTGCAATAAAAAAAAAATCGAGACCAAACTGCACACATTTGCAAAATTTCATTAACATCGGTTCATTAGTTTAGGAGTTCATCGCGAACAAACAACGTGACACGAAATGTTTATATATGAAGATTTATATTTTTAGTATAACGTTATTTAACAGGAAAAAACTAGGAAATAAAATGTAATCTATCTGAACAAGTGTTGGGGTAATAAAGGCCATCCAAAGGCGCAATCTAAACACTTGAGAACTCATCTAGATGCACTAAGTCCCCTAGAATATATTAACAAACGTACATTCCGCAGTAGTGTCAAGATATTTTTGTTAAGTCCATTTGGTTACTGTATCCAATACCTATTATGCAGAAAAAGCAAAATGTTAAAATTCAAACTGGGAAAAACGTTTCTTTACAAATACTATTTACATTATTTTGATTGGTAATACCAGTAACGCAATGCTATTGGTCGATTGATAAACATTAATGAATAATGGGGTTTTAAAAGGGTAGGAATAAGTTGAGAACTTCACTTGAGTGCGGATAGATGTACGAACAACTTGGCAGTTACTGTTAGTTAGTGATTTTTATAGTTTATATCAGTGGTTGTGAGATTGTTTCTTACATGTGTCTCCAAATAAACAATAGTGAATTCGAGGAATATATATTATTACATTTAAATATTTAAAAGAAGGTTTCCAGCTATAAAGAACAAGAACGAATTTGAATTCGACGGTAAATTCTCCTCGGAATTGGCGTCAATTAATCTGAACGCAGTAGCTTCTAATTTACTCATTGAGATAGACAAATGGTATTCCTCAAAAACTTTTTGTAACGACATTGAAAAGACAGTCGAATTCAATTGCAAACCAATTCGCTTTGAATTCAGTTCGTTGGTTTGGAAGCGCTGCGTAGTAGGTATGTCCCAGAATGTTTATATTATAATTATTATTATTAATGTACTATTAATTGTGATAGATATATATTATCATAAAAGAATTGTGGTACATATTTTGATTAATTTTGACATTTCCTAGTGCTGTTTTCATCGCATCACATATTATCTGATACTGAGGTTATATTTAAGATTTTATTAAAAAGCCTATGAGTTCGTCTTTTTCGTGCGTGTGTGTGCTAAATAAATATCTGAGGTAGAAATATGTTTTGTATAAACGATTCTAAGGTTTAAAATGAAAATACTTGTGGTATATTATTTAAGGATATTCACGAAACCACACAAAATATCTCTCTCAAATTGTCTTTATTTGAGTCTTAACTTTCGACTTATTTACTCTGATATAAGTGAAAGAAACTATGATTAAAATATTTTTAGGGTTTATTCCCGATTAAAACAGTGTTTTAACATTATTAATCCGTTCATTATGATTTTAGATTCAGTTGATTTTTATTGTATGTTATATGTTTAATAAAAAAATTAGTAAACGCAATGTAATTGATCTAAGATACCGTTTAGTATCGCTGTCAGTGATGTGCGTAATATATATTTATATATACTTTATTGTATATTTTGCTTAAGATAGTACCTTTACCAATTAAAATGAAAAACAACTGAAAGTTCCTGACTCAATTATTTATTTAAAGGATAACGCATATTTTACTAAAATTAATGTGCAGCGAAAAGTTTTTTGTTTATGTGAAATTTACCAGTAAAGTTTCCTAAAAGTGTCGTAAAAATTTACTTTAAAGGTAACAAGGGTACACAACAATTTTTAATTGAGCCCTCTTGGTTCTTAGTAAAACATTAAAGCAGAGTCAGAAAAGATTTTCTCAGTTAAACATTTTCGTAACGTTTATAATATGTAAGCGTATCTTTTAAAGCCTTGTTCTAAGTCGGATCTATAACAAAATAACTCATTAATATCGTGCGGGTATTAACATCATACCACCAAAGATCAGAAACCAAACTGAATAAGTAATTACTTTGTGGAAGACGCGAGATATTCGGTGTCGGATATCGCACTTAACAGATAGACACCTTAGTAAAACAAAGGCGGCTATTCATGTTAGCCCAACCTCCACAATGAGTAGTGACATACACATGAAAACAAAGCCATTATTCCATAGTAAAGATATATGTATTTGGGGAGAAAGTACTTTGTTGTTTATCCAGGATAAGATTGGTAGGGTAGTGACGAAAATAAGGTACAATATATCTATTTAGGGGCAAAAATGCTACTGGCTTGATATGTACTCGTAGATATAGACCATCCAGCGGCAGTTGCGTAAGGGTCGAAGTTGAGGCCAAATTGTACAAACATACTACGGTTTATGGAATTTAAAATTGTCACTCGGGCATTGGTTTCGTATTCTTTATTAAAAAGTATACAAATATAGACCTAAATATATATTTATTTTTGTGTTTCTCATATTTTTTACTTTATTTATTTATGACGTAATGTTTTACTTCAATACTGATACTGTTTTTCTTAATTATTCTTCTTGACTACTTCTACTCTTCATATAAGATTATATAGTGTACCGGTTGAAGAGATTATAACCCTTTAAATGCACCTTTGGTCTTGTATTCCGTATTTTAGTGTATCTCTTTTAGCTGAGGCTATTATTTAGTTATTTTATTTTATTTATTTTGAGTCAAATGAAATATGTGGATAATAAAATATTAATCATACAACATATTTTCTTTTTAGAGTTTACTTTTATATGTTTTATAATTTGGACAATTTTATTTAAAAGGTAATTGAATATCGTTAGTTATCGTGTTACCGTGTCTGGTAATTTCATATAAAAAACTCTAGTTCTGCTCATAAATATGTACCTGAAACTAAATAAATAATTCATGGCAACTCTCTTTTAAAATAGATCAGTCTAATACGATATTCACAAAACCTTAGTAATTCTTAATGTACATTATCGTCAATATCAATAGTAGAATATAAGTAAAAAAACAAATGAATGAGTAAAATAATGCTTGTTATTTAATTTCCGTTTTTTATTTACTTGAAAAATTTAACAATGAACTTTGTTCATAAGTTACTTTGGTTAAAACAAATAAGAAAAAAATATGAGTGATTTTTTCTTCACAGTTATGCTTAAATGAACCCTAGTTTATATAGAATGCATAATATAATGACAAACAATTAATTATTGAGTTCAAAGTTTCAATGGAATTCACTGTAAGTGCGTGTGTTTCGCACTGACTCACAGCTCAATTTCGCGTACTTTCCAAACATTTTACAGCTCGTAATTCAAATCTGACTTTTCTCTAATTTATAGCGTGCACGAAATTAATTGCAAATGAGACTGTTCATCACTTTTATAGCAGGAGATCTTCAATTTAATGCCTCCGAACAAAACGCTTAAGACTGAAGTATTGAACGAGATGATAAAAATTTTAATGCTTGGATTCGTAGACACATAGCAAGTACATTATTTCTTTAAAATAAAACACTTTTTATTGAAAACGAAGTTCGTCGGGATTTTATTGCGGAAATAGCCACCTACTAATTTGCATCATGGTCCTTTACCTTTCGAAGCTAACCGACTTCAAGTTGCTGGTTCAACTGGTTGCGGGGAGTCCTTGTTTATGTAAACCTATTCCCGGGTCTCAACCCTGCCACTAATTTGCTTCAATAGACATGTTATTTTAAATAATAATGACTTGACTTTCCATTATTGCTTTAATTTATTATTTCGGACAAATAGGATCAAGAAACTTGCCCACCTGATCATTCTTATGAACACTTTTGATTAAATTACAATATCTCTCAACGTACACTTAGACTACATGGTGCATATTCTACAGCTGATTTATCTACTACAAAACTAAAATAATACGTTGATGTTGATGAGGTAATATCACTAATTTCTTTATTCGTGCGTGTTTGCTGACCTTCAATACAAATATACTCATACACCACTGGGCATATTCACTACACCCCGGATCTCCACTTTTACCCTTTCTTGCGGCAATGAAAATATTTCACTTTGTGTGTTCAAGTTTTCATTATGCAAAACTTAACCCATTTTGGTAGTCATTATTATTTTATGAAAACACCACCTACTCCGCTACTATTTTCACGTAAAATTCAAGTATTCAAATTAGAAAACAGCAGGAAATAAATTTTCAATTTGTTTTGCGTGCAAACATTGCCACTATTCACGTAAAACTTCGCTCCACTTTAGTTATTTGTTGGGCTCTTTAAGTAATAAGGTTATTAATAATATTTTTATCACCTTTAGCCTCGTCGTAATACGTTCACTAACAATGTTTAACTTTGCTGATCAATCTAATAACTCATATGGTACATCTAGAACTTTCCTAATTCACATACATCAACTGATGAGGACCGTAATAAGTTGAGGCTGTATAGTTTTCTATTTTCATGCTGTAAACTTTGAGGGAAGTGATGTCTTAAAATACTTATCTATTTGGCAAGTCATAACAGTTTTTATAATAACATAGACATATCAACAAATAAGTGTATCAATATAAAATGCGTAGAACCTAACCTTTTATCAGAGGTCCGCAATATTCTGATAAAAACAAGGAAAACGTGCACATTAATACAGTTATTAGGTTCAAAGCTATATTGACACAAGCGTTTCTATCAAAATAAATGGCAACACTGAGCCTGATCGTAAACAACCTACAATAAACTTCACAGCATGGTTGTTCGTTTTAACAAATCGGTTGGAAGGTTAAACATAATATAATGCTTGGCGTCATTTCATGCAAATGACTGTTTGAAAGACCTAAAGTGAAGTTCGTTTGAACAATTTACGTGTTACTTAAGTATCGTGGTTTCATCTGCATAATATTTTGCCTACTACACAAATGAATAACATTACTCTATTTACCGAATTAGTTAGTTAATGTGAGTTTTTATAGGCTTGATAGTAGACACCTATAAAATTTTGTCTTTTTTCTTAGTTTAAACGTTTTTAAGGTTGACTTATGTATTTATAAAATATAGTACATATAAAAGACAAGCAGTTCATATTCATATATATATTTATATTGAAATGGGGGGGGGGCGATCCCGAATGTTGGCACTGGTCCAAAAACTTATAACATAAGTTAACTTGTGTGGTGAACATGAAAAGAAATAATACAAAGAAATTGTCGAAAAAATCATGTAATTAAGTACCTGATTTTTTCGATCATTTTGATTTGTCGAGGGTAAGCGCGTACATAAATTTATCACTTCATTTTTAGTATTTTATCGTAATTATGATAAGTTTTCATGTTCTCTAGTGCAAGAACTAAATGGCGTCTTGGATGAGAGCAGACATTTTCAATTGCAGAAAAGACAATGACTATTTAATTGATTGATTGATTTTTAAGATGTAGAGTGGCAATGTGCAGTTTCAAATAGTAAAGAATAATCATTAGAAATGCTAAACGGTGCTAAATAAGGTCGCCGTAGGTAGGTATACTGCCATAGAAATATGCCATCTTGTTTACAATTCCAAGCTACCGATTAATTTTATTTTTCAATCAGGTTGAAAGACGTATGTATCCCCGAAGCCCTGAAAGTTTTAATAAGTTCATGAAATTCTATTCATAACTTTGAGACGCTAAGAACGAGCCTGGCTATTATAGACACTATATCATAAACTGTTTCTATTACTATAGTTGTGTTTTGAGGTAATGATAAAAGGTACATTAGACAACGAGATATGTTGGAAAGTAGGGCACATCAGAACACTGTCACGGTATTGATGTTCTGCTGCTGAGTAAAAGCTTCATGGAATAGTGGGTAAGGTTGGCGACATCTGGTGGTTTGTTTATTGGCAACTGTAACCGCGTACTCTATCTAGGGCATGTGCTGGTTTACCATCTTAGTTCCATAAAGCCTTTTAACTTACGCCTTACTCTGATAAGAACATTATAATGGTAATAAAGTTGTCATATTTTATTATTTAAACTTTATATTACAGAGAAATAATAGTCTATTGTTTTTACGACCGATATTGTGGGTGTGAATAATAAATATATTAAATAGAAGTTAACGGAAAGGCTATACGTAATATTTTTGATATTAAAACCTCTATGCTGACTTTTACATATAACATTTTAGCTTTTGACCCACCCCACTACCAAACGACACTACTTCAATAGTTGATTAATAAACACGAAAATACGTCACAGTGCTCATGCTCCTCAAAGCTCGTCTAAGGACTCTCCACGCTTTGCTGAAAAAGTCTTAAAGGTGTTTTTCAAGAGTACACTCGTTTTAATGAAACAGGTAATGAGTCTCTGAGAGTCAACAACAAACAAGTTGGGAACGGCTAGGACGATGTAGATTCTCTAAAAGAGCTTGAAAGAATATTTCATCACGTGTCTTTTGAATGCACGACATTAAGGGCCGTAAATACTCCTATCTGGTGAAAGAAAATTGCATCAGCCAAAACTTTTGATTGCGGAAACTTAGTAAGCCGAGATTAATTTATCACTGCATAAATATCTTACACTAATCCTGGTAATCCACGTAGCCAAAGTGATTTGCATCGCATTTAATGTCACCGTGAGTTTTAAACGGTCTGAAGAAATTTACTGTAAATAAATTAGTGAAAGCAATTTCTCAGAAGGCAAAATATTTTTTCTGCTCTCATTTATAATAAATTAGTTCAAGCTAAATGAACTAGAAAAATGATGTCACCGCAAGATGTTTGCACGACATTTTTAAGCTTTCTGCTCCAGGCGCGACGGCGAGTAAGTAATTTATCATTTCTTAGCGGAATAAATGACGTATTGCTTATGATGGCTCTTACTAAAATATCTCTAGTGTTACTGGTATTTTAGATTCAATTGATATCTACATAAGACTGTATATTCATTTCACTTGAAACTATAGCAATGAATTCGTTTGAAGTTCAGGTACGTGTTTAGTTTAATAACGTTTTCCTGAACAATTGAATTAGTGTGGGTACAGAAGTAATGACGTAATTTCAAAAATGTTGTATGTAGCTACTCGGCGTTCACGCACGCGATACAACTGTTTGTCAGTGGCCTTTGCATTTAAAAAACACAGGGGATTTCGTCGTCAAAAACAAACTGGGGGAACGGTCGTCCTCGAAACTTCCTGCTTAATAAATGAATGTTTGTAGTAACGTCAGTAAGTAACGTTAGAGTTTTTAAGTACTATAAGTTTTAGTTTAAGTCCTGTATCACGTAGAATTTGAGAACGAGTATGCATGTAGACAAAATATAAATGCTTTAGACAACGGGTATATATACAACAAGGGAAATAATTATGAACATTCATTCAAGACATTTACAACATACAAGACAATTATTATCTAGAAAAATATATTTTTACCTTAAATTCACGATTATTCAGTCTTCAAAAGTTTAAGTAAGATATAATAAACCCAGCTCAGACCATTCACTTGTTCTAAAAGAGTCTGGAATCCCATTTCATGATATTGTCGAGTTACCCTTCGAGGCGCTTTAAAAGCAATGAATCGTAAAGCCGAACAACCAGCACAGAACTAAACGTCTGAAAAAATATTTGCAATACGTTTTAGTAGATTTTATTTGTAGGCGATGAGAACCGGAGTAAATATGAAAATGTAACATTTTGGAGTTTACTGCTTAAGAATCGATTTTCATATAAGGCGCCCGGTGTGAAAAAAATTTGAAGAGTAAAATTTAGTGATCGGAGGGCAGCGTAACGCTTTGTTGTGCTTTTCTGCTTTATTGGAGTTTACTCCTTATCCTCGACGCATGTAAGTAGATATGTGTATATAAAATTAAAATTAAATTAATATCATATTAAAATAAAAATGTATGTTATACATACGTATATACCTATAAATGTACAGCGTCTACAAATGATGAGAGATATAAAGTGAGATAGAGAAAGAGAAAGAGAGAGAGAGCCTCCAGTAAATTGTAAAATTGTAAACTCCAGTCGTGCGTCGGAGCTGACATACAACTTTTTTTTACACTACGATACTTAATACTTGTCTTTGAAAAAGTTTTTGTACTTTTTGATCAGTGAAAAATAAATACGTATTTATACGTCTACAGACCAAAATGATATCCACCATTTGGGTATTAACCTATATTACAGTGAGACACCTTAACCAGTCTAAAATACTTTAACTAACTCAGTCTCGAGCTATTCCTTACACTCCAAAATCCATCCGTAAAAGCAATATCCTACTCCTTCCACTGCCTTCTCTTTTTGTCTACCTTTCGCTTTCAATAACTATTATACTACTATATACTACCAATCTTCCGGTTTCGGTTCCGGTTGTCGGCAATTGCTACCTATTACGTGCGTGGGACCAAATAATAATATATCTCTTTATTGTACACCAAAATAATTTGAAGGAGTAGGAGCACAGCAATGTTAGGTGACTTATACAATTGGCGGCCTTATCGCACTGAGGCAATCTCTTACAGGCAACCATGGGATGGAGCGAACTTAGGAAATTGATTTAAGGGCAGTATGGTGTACGCTCAGTAGGTATATTATACAAGGTCAATAAATATAAATTAGATATATTAGAAGAATATACATACAAGAGAGCAATAGACAAATAAATACATAAGAAAATATAGGTATAGCGATACACATACAAATCAAATAAATCATAAAAATATCGGATAGTGTACTATATTAACTCAAATAAAAAAATTGGTTGCCTGTAAAGTCGGTATACGGGCGAAAGTTTTACGTGACAACGACTTTGAGTGGTAAAATAATTTTAATGTGAATATTCATTCGTATAGTAGGAAGAAGGATGAAATAATAGTAACAATTAAAAACATTTATTTATACAAAGAATTATATTTAAAGGGACGCGTGCCTTTCACTTTTTATGTCTGTCTCTCTCGCTCTTAGGCGGGCTAACCATGCCCGAGTGGAAGGGACGCGTGCCTCTCACTCGCTCTCATTGTGAGCGCATAACGTGAGCGGAGCGTAACGCAGTTTCTTGAAGTGTCACCCGGCAAACCAATTTATAAGACGTTGTCACGTCAAAAGGCAAATAGGGAATTATGGTAATGTTCCTTTCCAGTTTGTTAAAAGCAGGTAGTGATTGCGCACGTCTTATCGTCAAAGGTAGGGTATTCCATAACCGAATGGCTTGGACAGAGAAGGAATTGTCGACGAATTTCGTAGAATGTCCAGGTAGTTTTAATATCAGGTTCTCCGAAGATCTCAGAATCAGAATATGTGCATTCCGGCGAAGGCGTATAGGTAACCACTTGAGCTTTTTTCGATAATCAGAAACATGATCATATTTGCGTAGTCCAAATATGAATCTATATAATTTTAATTGGCAAAATGTGGGTGTGTTTAATATATCTTCGTGGATACAGGCGTGAGTGAATGTATGTATATACAGGGTGTAAGTTTGAGCTACGCTAAGAACTTACAATAGTCTCTTTCTGTTCATACTTATCCCAATTCGAAAGTCAGTTGATCATAAAATGCGAGGTTAAGGATTTATAGTCATTAGTTTCATTTGGCGCTACGCAATGTACACCCAACATGTGTGGGTATTCTCTTTGTGCGGTACGGTGAATGACCTTAAACGTTTGGCGGGGTCAAAACCAGCTGACTGCATAAAATATTTAAATGTTGTTTGATTACATTGCACTTTTTGGCCGTATGCGGTATTTATTACATTTTTTTCAGTAAAATGTCCTGTTTACTCATTGTGATACACTTTTAAGAAAAGACATGTAAAATAAAAAAATAATCTTCCACCGATTTTCGATTCAGAATGATGGTCTGAATATTTCAGAATTCGTTGCGGTGTTCCCTACACGGCTCTTTAAAACTTCTTGGCCAACTCCTATTTGCAAATTGAACAAGTGAACACATGAAATACTTATGACAGAAATAGTTTGTGTATAGCCTGAGTCTAAACATTGAGGTTGTCTTCAAATATTCAAGATAGGGTAGCAACACGCATGCCGACCAGTAATTTGGAAATGGCTTGGACATGAACAACACGCGATGATGGTCAAATAAAATGTTCTTTATTTTTTACCGCTGATGTTTTATACATCAAATATTTCGTTTAATGTGTTTTGTAATTATTATACCATAACTGTTAAAAAATAACAGTTCTATTAGTATTCTTTTTAGACTAAAACGTATTATACTTTGAATATAAGAAGTCAATAAAATTTATCAAGTCAATTTTTGTTATTATTCATTTTTCACTACATCAATCAACTCAATGGATTAGAAGATTGAAACATGGTCCTATCTTATTTTCAAACATTTTTATTATAAATCAGAATATAAATGATATATTTTTATAGACAATGAAATATAAATTTCACAAATATATTTTTCTTATGGTTATCAGTGTAATAATTTATTCTCCTTGAACAAGTAATTATTCATCATAATGTCTCGACCGTATTCCGTATCCTTATCCTACGCGTTGAGAAATGTGCGGTAGAATCAAATGTACAAGTGGAACAAATTCATTCCGAATGAAACTTTTATCAATGTTTTCTTACCTCGGTTCACTTGCTTTGTTATAGGCTTGTTTGTTTTTCTCGAAAAAAAACATGAACCCAATAAGAATTGTATTGATGTAGATGTTAATCATGTTATAAAGTAGTGTTTCAAAATCTTTCATAGTTACCTTCAGTATCAATCAGTTAATCAATCGATATATAACAAATTTTTTGACTAATTCAAATGATGTTATATGATAACATGTTTACAAATATGTACATTGTATTTAAAATCGAAACTAGACTAGTTTACGTAAACTATGTCACAACGTACAAAAAAGCTTGGTAGTAGAATATCTAAGTCAACATTATCACAAATCATTTTATAAGCAATATTTTACTCCAAAAGGAACAGAAATGTTTATGTCTGTCTAACTGGTGAGAAACTGTTACATTTACCAAAGTTACTTAAGAAAGGGCATATAAATTACATCACAAATACTTACCTCTTGGGATTTCCTGCCTTAATGAAAAACAACATCTCCACAATTTGGAAAGTAAAATATCGCTAACGAAAAAGTTTTTACGGCATTAAGAAACGCATGCTTACTTAATGAAATGGCGACACCTGAGCCGATGTAATTTATTTTTATCGACGACGCACTTAATATTAAATTGCCCAACTTCAAAGTCAATTAAGGAACTGCCAGCTTCGTCGCCAATTTTAAAGTGACTGCTGTGTATATTCGTTGGTATAAACGAATGCCGCTAAATCAGCGTTTTTGCCTTTTCGTTACAAACGCGACGTTTGCCTCCCTTATTCTTATCGAACAAAACTCAAACACCAGAGGTAACGACTTACCTATTATTTTGATAATACTACAAAGCTTTAAATAAAAGTCAACATATCTTAACAGTCTTTTTGGAGAAATGCTATGTCATTGTTTTTTGTTGGTGTTAATATTGTTTCCTTTTTGGGGCCGTGGAATAAATATGTGATAATTGTAACTCGTTAGGTTCTTGCTTCTACCTAAACTATATCTATTTACAGAAATATTGTGCATGGTGAAAATTAAGTTCTTTGAGTGCAAAAAGGTGTGATCAGTCAAATAAAAAGTAATTCGGTAGAAATTACACATGTGCCTTTGATTTATTTCAATTTTGAAATTTAATAGAACATACCTGATACGACGTGAGTTCAGCTACAAAGCAGACTATCATCGACAGAGATATCTCGCTGCATCAGCTAGAGGTATAAATAAGTCGGCGATGTCGTCGACAGGGCATGTTCCGGTTGTGACGAGTCAAATGTTGCATTGATCTTGGGCCCGTTCACCTCGACTCCGTCATTATTCTTGAGAATTAATCGTATCGTCAAAATGTACATAGTCTGTGCACTTCACTTTTTCGCACTTACTTTTAGTTAGGTCACAGTGTTAAGGCTACAAAATCTATAGTATGCATGTTCTGGTAAATGTTTAGTACCATATAAATCTACAGCAAATAAAAAGTGAATATTCTTCACATAGCGTCACCTTATGTTGCTTTCATTATAAGTGTATTCAGTTGTAATTATTTTTTTTATTAATTAATGAGTTAAATTAAAAATATATGTACAGGTTAAGTTTTAGGTCGTATAATCTCCTAAAATAACATAATATTTTATAGAATATTTGTTGGCTGTAGTGATAAATTAGTCAACAACAACAACACGATCAAAAATATATTTTATGAAAAAAATTACAGGCTTTTCAGAGTATTCGTTGAAAGTAACATTTTCTTTATTATTTTAAAATTAAATATAACTGTGGATGGCAGGATAGTTATGAAAACAGAAATAAAGTGCATTTTAAAAAGTTCTCAATATTTAAACTAAACATAAGCACCAAGTGACTTTATAATCAACATGAATGCAGATAATAATTTAGCCAATAGGGGGATATCAATTAGTGTCATCTGTTCGGTGTCAACAGCTGGCGAACGGAATCCACCGATGATGTTCTAAGCTGAACTCACATCGACATTGAGCTAAGGCTTAGATATAATGACACTTTGATTATGATTCTAACGGCCCTACAAATTGCTATGGACGAGTAAGTAAATCGTGATGTAAAATATTCGGTAGTAAACTGGAATGAAATATGTAAATTCGGTATGTACACATATATATACAACAGTAAATTGAAATGTTTTTTTCCAATTCGACCTTGGTTCAAATTGTGGACAGTATTTTGTAAAAGTATTTATATTTGTCATAAAACTAAATAATTGCAAATTATCTTGGTAAATAGTACAAACTACTTTAAATGTCTTGTAATATTTTCAATTAGCCATAAATAACTTATTATTTACAGGAACCTAAAATATCGAGGGACGATGAAATTCAAGTAGTATACTTTCTGTGGTAATGGGTTGTTCCTCCATGATTGAAGATCTTAACAATGAATTATCTGTAGTACACGTTTAACGATACACGATAACTTTTGAACAAAATAGCGATAATCCTTGGGTTTTATATATAATTCGCACACCTAGATCTAAAGGGAGCTAACTCAAAAAAGTACTTTTCTCAGAAAAGGCGAAAAACTAACTTCGCTCTGCAGGAGTTTTGGCGTTTTATATGCAGCTAGAAGAAATATATTGTAGGAATCTTGTGTTTAATCATGTTTTGGAGCTGAAAACAAGGTTTTTTGTCGTTATTTTTCTATTTCTTAACAATGTATTGTGTATTTGTTTTATTTTTTGAGTTGAGCTCGTGTTGGTGGATTGAGCGTCTAGCGTCGAATAGTGGTGATATTTTTAAATCTGATTTACTGGTCGGTAGGTATTGGTATTGGTATAGGGCTCTGTTTCTGCATTTAGACTCCATTAGGCGGTCCATTATTCGTACAAAAAGGCTGGCTAGTTGAGCCAGCCTAGCTCCTTCCAGAAGCACAGAAGCCTCCTGGGGCGTTCACAGGCTTCTAAGAGCGACATCGCTCCTGCGAGGATACTTGCCCGTTGTGTGGCCACTCCCTCGCACTCCAGGACATCGTGGGCGGCCGTTTCCTCCGCGTTAAGGCAGCCTCTACATAGAGGACTGTTTGTCGCATTGATGGTGAATAGGTGCCGGTTTAGGGCTAAGTGGCCCGTAATGGTACCTACAACTATTCGGATGTCAAGTCGGTTGAGACTGGGCAGTCTGCAAGTTAAACGTGGTGAGACCCCCGTCAACACCAGTCTACATTGCCTACAGCCGGGCGTGTCAGCCCAGCGACCGTTGTGCGCTTCACGGGTTCGTTGCCTTACCCATGAGCGAATTTGATTAAAGGGAAGTGGCAGCAGTATAGTTGGACCTGTCACTGGTCGGTAGGTATTGAAATAAGGAATTTCATGGTGTGCATAACTCAAAAATTGAATTTTTTGAATTAGCTCCCTTTAGATCTCGGTGTGCGATATATACGTTCAAATAGAACGCGTTCTTTCAATATCAGCAGATGACATGAAACATTTTTACTTGCAACTTATTTTTGTATAATATATACAGTTACGTAGTATAAAAATATTGTCTGAAGATTCTTTGATTTGGTGTTAATTCTCGAATTTTACCTACAGACTTCCTAGTATCTTAGCCCAATAAAAGTAAAATTAAATACATAGATATTTAATCTTATTGTACATCAATCATCTAATCATATGAGGGCACTTAGTAACAGCTTTGTTTAGCATTTCTCTCAGTATCCAATTAAGGTTGATTTATGGGTACTGCAATTTACATAATCATTAATTAAACTTAATTCTGATATTAGCTTTTCAGACATCAGATCTTATTTTTTCCATGTTTGTCGCATAGAGCAAATATTAACCCGTAGAGTTCTTCCACACATTACGTAACAAATACATGTTTACTCCCGCCAGTGGAACCGCTAAGTGGAACGGGCAGATTGCTTGAAGAAAACAGCCTTGCAGAGATTCCTGCGAGTGGTTATTACAACTCGTAAACCGAAAATGTCTAACCCATTGTGATGCTAATCTTTTCAATATAATATTTTACAATTTTTGCTCTTTACCGATGAAAACGCTAATTAGGTTTTGAGTATTTAAAGGCATATTGAGATATGTAACTTTTACTAGATTTTATTTTATATTTTACCAGTTACAAAAAAGCGCTTTTAAATCTAAATTTGTTGGATAGGGTAATAGGTTGTAAATCTTCTAAGATGCCTTGTAACTTTTAATTCAAATTGTATGTGTCCTTTCTCGGTATGCACAATTATTAATATTGGGGTTATATTATGATGCCATATATTGGTTATAGTATTCAATTATTACATGATTCAATTTGCTTTTATCGAGATGACTTTTGCTCCGAGTGAAACCTCGCAACTTCGTATGAAAATTAAGGCGTCAACGTCTCTCATAAAGATCTCTCGGCTCTCATCATTTTAACTATCAAACATAGATGATATTTATCACAAAATCATAGCGTACAATAATATTTATCTGCCTGGTACCTCACAGGAACTGTCCTTAGAAACAAAACAGGAAACTGATACTCTTATACCTTCAAGATGAAACTTATTAATGGTTAATGGAAAACATCTCACCAGTAGCATTTCAACCAATATTATGTATTTGAGTATGTATTTATTTGTTTAAAAAATATTGTAGTAATGTTTTAATTACGTACAGTACAATATTTACAGCAGCAACCTGATAATAAGTACATTATTTCCTAAATATTTTAATTTATACACCTACATCATTCGTTTCTGCACAGTCTATAGTTTAGTAGTGAGAATGCGTTTGTAGCTCAACCCTTGTACAAAGTACATGCATTTAAATAAATAAATGAAATATTTTTTTTAAGAAATGTGATGCTATCTTTTGAAATTGTTAGTTACCACAATCCTTTTCTATTTCCCTATAAAGGTTGAATAGCACATATATTTATGCATTGTTTTAAATATGAGATCGTTATACGTAGGGCATTTTTTTTTGCAGAGTTATTAGGTTTTCCGTGGAGTGTGGTGTTACACTTCAATCATAATTTGATCGTTCAAGTTTTGACAGTTTTTATTAAAAAGAATATTATGGAATATAGTAATAATAAAAAATGTACCTACATACATACATTGTTATATGTATACACCCATTATGAGACTTTTTTTCAATTTTAAATACCCGCCTTGCAATTTAGAACCATTTTCATATTGATGATGACTATGGCTGTATTACTTAATTGTTGATACATTTACAAACAGGCGTATGCAGCAAATAGAGGTACATTAAATATAAAGTGAATTTAAATGGATCGTATTTTAAATTTATTCGCGATTATCAGCCATTAATGAACTGACGGCTTCGTTTTAGCTGATCATCATTATCGCACTCATATTTTCCAGTAAATCACAACGTGTGCCAATGCGACTGAAAAACAGCTTTTATTTTTGCCCTACCCTTTTAATTAAAAGCAAATGAACAGCAAATAAAACTCGTTAATTTTGATTACTTACAAACTCTGTTCATAAACTGAGCAAGTTTAATTTTGACTTTAAAGTGAATAGAAATTTCAAGGTTATATTGGTTGGAATGAGAGATTCGTAGGCCACGTGTTACTTCTTAGTCGTGTTAGGCTTATTAATAATTACCTACTAGTATAGAGTATCTGTTTATGTAATTTAAAGGGATTACTTAATGTAAGAATTTGTGATTGTGTCTAATTATTATAAAATACGAGTGATTTGATAGTTTGTTTAAGAAAAATGGTGGTATTTTGTAGGGCAGGTAGCTCTTGAAATAGAGTTTTTTGTTACCTTATTTCTATAATAGAAACATGTTTTTGAGTCATCAGTCGTAAAAAAATTAAATAAATATACCTACATAAAGATGCAAAAATCAACAGAATGCTACGTCTACTACAAAAAAGTCTCTTTAAATAAAATGTTGAATTTTTATATAACAAATATGCGTCAAACAGAAACAAACACGTCTAGATAGTTATATTAACTAAACATGTTTTATTACAACAAGATGTTTAAAAAATCTGTCTCAACTGTATTATTTTAAGCATTAAAATAAAACATTTTCAGTTGGTTGACCTTTATCTGAAAGAAAATGAAAAATCAATATTTTCCTCTACCTAAAACTACACAATAAAAAAGTTTTACATAAGAAAGTTTGTTACGAGGAGGTAAAAACATCTTAAATAAACTTGGTAAAGTTCTTATTCATTACACTCGATATTACGGCGTCCAAAATATTTAGGCTATCCACATAAACCCGTCCAAAGTTCAGTCAGCAAGTGAATTTGCCCATTATATTAAGGCATATTTATCTTCAGTGTAAAGTTGGAAAGTTCAATCCAATTGTTTTAGTAAAATGTACAGTTTCTCACAGTCTTATTTATGGAAAGAAAACTTGTCTGAAAAACACAGAAAGTGGATGTGAAACTTCGTTCCTATAAAATATGTTTAACGAACTAGGTGAAATACTTCAGTGGTGTTTAAAAATTCTGCCGGTAACTCCAGGAAGTCGGTTTATGAAATAATAGAGTTTGTTATAGCGTAAAACTATGAAACTAAGTCTTGAGGGAAAGTTGAGTCAGAGTTGAGTGTATAATTACAATATTTCCAATAGGGCGAAAATTGAATGCTTATTAGATGTTTTGATCCTGATATTTCATGGACATAAATTACCATAGAAAAAGGTATTAAATAATTAAAAATACTGAAGAGATGCCGCTATAAAATAACATTCAAGCACACAAAAGCAGTAAAAGGGCAAAAGTTAATACATTTTCGGAGCGCTACGCGAATGCTGCTAAGGAAGACATTTCAGTAGCGGATATGAAGTAGAAATAAAATTGTGATGACAATCGTATAAATTCTCAGCAGTTTTGGGCGTGGAGTTTCGCATCGGCTGGACAAAAATACAAAAGTAAAAAGTGATACAGCTCTCATACCAGGCCAATTTAATGTTAGGCGGAACGTGTTAGCACGTAGCTGTTACCAAACAAATTTATCTGTGCCCTCACTCAATTTGCTTACTCGTACTTCGATGGCGCCAACCTTTTATTATCCTCACAGAATAAATACACGCAGACGGTTTGTTAAAATCAAATTATATAAATCAATGTAATAGTAATTCTAAATAAATCTTTTTTTCAATTTATATTTATTCATTTTAAACGGCCCTGGTTTAAAGAAATCACTTTAATAACGAAATAAAAAGTAAAATGTTCGTATTGATACAATGAATGGTATTGAAATAGAACGAATTAGGCATTTCTTCTTAAAACACGTTACGGTATTTGATCACGTTTTAATCCAAAAAAATGACAGAAAAGAATATCGAAAACATATATTTATTTTAATAACTTCGCTATGAAAATTAGCATACCATTAAATGCAAATTTCATTACAAATAACTTTGATTTATAGCAAAAATAAAATGACAATAATAACTGTGTTGTAAGCGTCAGCAATCATTCATCTACGTAGTTAAGGACCATTAAACGAAATTGCATGTCTGTAAATCTGTAATCTATGTATTAACTGTAGCAATCCAAGATTGCGGGAGACGAGCCGGCGTCGTTTGGGCGGTCGATGCACGTCACAATAAAACCTTTAGAGAGGTTTGCCACTTTTACTCTATCTCCCCTCCCAAATATCGTCCGAGCATCGGAAGCATAATTACGCAACTCGAGAGAAAAATTTTTAGGTCTTCGTTTATTGCTCTTATTTTTTTCGTTATAACTACCTTTTATTGTATGAACACTGATTAGTTTAAGGTCATAAATAACGTTTAGTCTATGTTAGCCTAGTATAAATAGTCAAAGTAATATTCATTTTACTTGCAATTCTAATAAATGATACATTACTAAGAAAATAATCTGACCCGATTAGTATTTCCGCTACCTTAGTCTTGAGATACAAGTTAAAATTTCACCGCCTTAGCTCTATCAGCCTTGTCGTAAACCCTTAAAGTCTTATTGCGCAAAATGCTTCATATATTCTGTAGTATATTTCCCAATTCTTCCCGGAAATGGATATAAATTCCGATAAAGGAACGATTACCGTTTGGTGAATTGGTCACTAGCGAAGCGTAGTAGTCTATGCATGATTAGATAAATAAATAGATGTTCCGCAGACACACCCTACTCTTTAAAAGTTTCAGGTTTAACGTAAAGGAAGTAATGATTTGTTCCACATTCGTCCTATGGAGTTTCATTGGAGTTAAAAGTAAAACCATTTTATTACATCTTTTACTACTTCTTCAGAACGGAAATGATTTCATTGATTATTTTATTCCTGTTTTGTATGATTTTAATTAACAAGTTTCAAAAGATTTAGAGTTTGGTTTCTACAAGATTTGTACATCTGGTCTTAAAACTTATTAGTGAATATAAAAATATTTATACTAAATAGTGGCTCTCTATACTAGTAATTTACTTTTAACTAAGTGAGAAATAAAATTACTTTTAGTTTAAAATATTTATAATATACATATATATGTGTTTTGCATATTTTACATGTATTTGCTATTTATAACACACATAAATTTGTTTAAATACTATTTTTATGTATGTAAAACATGAGACTATATAGTACGAAACGGATAAGGACAGCAGAATCACCAGGTTCCGTAACCTTTTGCAAGCACCGGGAACCGCTTACGATTACGTATCCCGTGTACTTGGCCACTGGCGTTAGCACATTAATATCTGAATAATCCATAAATAAGTACTCGGAAAAAATACATTTGAGCATTACAATAACAACGAGACGAGTATTAACGTGTAACCTACTTATTATATGTTTTGTGGGCTTTGATTTTGATGTTCCTAACCTGTATGACACATTTTTTTTTGTGTGGGCTATAATTTTAAACCTTATTAGACAACATTGAAATTAATTATAATAAAGTAATTACTTTTAGGCAGAAAATATATCTGGGTACTTCTGCTAGATGTCATTTATTTTAATTTATTTTTTCTTCTATTTTTTTTTGTACTGGAATACTTATGAAAATACATTTTCCCAAATTCAATATCACATAAACGTACGCAAGAGTATAAGTACCTAACAAACAGAAGGGACTTGGAGTATTTTCGTTGAGAATATTGAATTGGCAATTCGAATAAGAGATGCCATCTTTGTACGAATAAATTATTTTTACAACGACCTGTACAATAAAAGGAAGAAAAATTATATATATCTAATGACAGAAGATGATTTGCTTACACTTTTGGGTACCTATATATTGCTCAATAGTATGATTGGTTATATTCTGTATTTTCTATTCTGTAATTACTTTTCCATGTAGGTTGAAGCCACATAAAACATAAGACTCAGCCCGTGAGTATGAAACTACATTTATGACCAGTAAACTGGTCACACTACTAATTGGTAGGCGATGATCCTATAAAATATAATACTGTATAAAATGGTAGGGTGTCTATTATAAAACAAAAAATGAATTATATACATGGACACTACTGTTTTTAGCTTTTATTATTATTTTTCTACTATTGAATTACTGTCCTCACCATTTTCACCAACTGCGACTGTAGATTGTTTCAGGAATGTAACCTCAACAGGACATTGATACACCGTTATTTGTTTAAAACAAAACACTGTTTCAATAAAAGTAGGAAAAAAATGTGTGTCGTTTTGTGGTAATAAAACATAATAGAAAACAACCATATTTTGGGTGTACTATTCTGAAAATTACATTGACGTGAATATTAAACGTAACAATAATTGCAGTTGTATTTTAAAATATTGCATTGATTTAAGCATTCATTGTGAGTAAATAGTGATAACCAAGATACAAAAAATGTCAAACAGTCCAGAATGGGAATAAAATAGCCGTTTCTGCCAATCGTGTTTAGAAAGCTTTGTAGCAAAATTGTAAATATTTTTTAAAGTAATATCGCTTATACCCAGTGGCGAAGGTTTATATCACAGCCATTGCAGATGCACTTCGGCATTAGGTATATTCGTACAATGTTTTTATTGATAACCGCCCACTTATAAAACGTTATAAAACGCATAAATTTATACTGGTCAACTTTAACAGAACTGGTAACACTGCAAAATAATAGCAAAAGGAACACTATTAATTTCAGTCTGTTTTTTTAATGTTACTATTCCTAAACTTTAACAACAATGTGTAACCGAACGACACGCATTTAATTTCAATGATTTTGACAGCCGGCGATAGAAATGTAACAACGAAAACAGTCTAGGTCGTAAAGTTTTTTAAGCACTAGTAACACTGACATTTTAAATAACTGTCTCCTTGGATGAATTGAGAGTCATCTCGAAAGGTTTTTATCAGAGATTATGTATCGAGCGGGGCACGAACGCGATACTACCCCTCATACGGCGAGTTTCCAACTGAATCACCCCCGACTCAATGCCTCCGCCCAACATAGAGCGCTTGCTCACTGCACCACTTGCTAAATTTCGAACCTTTACACCGACGTGTAAAGTCTAAATTAGCTTGTGTTAACGTTTGTGGTGAAGAAGATTCGTGCTTCGGTTCGTACAAGCAGCCAATACGCATGTCCACGACAATATATATAAATTCATATAGAGGACATAGTTTCCCTGTACATTTGGATTTTCTCGAGTTCAAGGACTTAGCGTTATCTGTTTGAGTTTTTGGACATCGAATCTTTGTTATCGAGTTACATACATTGTATGTTGATAATATGTATATGTAAAATTTTAATAACGAATTAAATAAACGTGTTTTTTTGTATTCATATATATTTCAATGTAGAAACGTTTTATATAGAATCAGAAAATCTTTTGATCTGAATTATTTATCAGATTACAAAATTATTATTTTATCTGACACATGTAATCAATTAATATCAGAAGTTTTGAAGTCTATAAATTTTTAAAAAATTTCTCAATATGGTAAGTTCTTTTGAATAATCATTGCTGTTTTAGTTATTAACTAACATTCGTTTTAACATCAATTAAGGAAATGAAAAATAAAAAAATATATTATAAAATAGCCGCAAAGCTTAATTTCTAAGATTCCATATCTGCAAATATCGTGATACAAGGTCGCTGCGTGATTCTCTATCAATATTAATCCACAGGCTCTGAATAAGCATTATTACTTGAACCTTTCATCATAATGAATATTTCTTCAGCTATGTGAGAAAGTTACTTAGTTCTTTTATGTTTATTTGTCGAATGTTTATATAAGGTTGGTAGATATTTTACTGTTAAAATACTGTTGATACTTGCTTTGGATTTTCTGTGAGTATTATCCTGTTTGAAGTACTCAGTCTAAAATGTGTTATAAAGTTTTTAAAATATTTCGTTGTGAGAATAAAATGATTTTTCTTTCTGTTTTGTGTTTGGTCTTATTTTTCAATTGAAGTATTATTTTATTTTTAGTGAAGGATTTGTTTAAAAGAGTCCTGTGTCGACATTTAAACAAATGCTTTATTTTTAAACTATAAGGAGTATTTACAATATATTATATTTATATATAGATGATATATTGACGTAACTATACGGACGTGGGCTGCTGTTTAGTATTCATCTTAGTATTGGGGTCAAACTATAGTTGGAAACCAAATTAGATTAATTCATAATCAGATATTTTGTGACTTAGTACATAATGTAGAGGTGTTTTTCTATGAATTTTTTTTCTAAAAGCACTTAACCAGTTGTGTACCCCAACGAATAATAGGAAAAAAAAGATAAAAATGATTTGTCGTTGCTCTGCTAACTAATCCGGTGATACCCTCATGTTCCAGATATACGTGATTTTTATTAATTTGCTAAAATTATACGTGCTAAAGTACGAGCTAAAGTTATACGTGCCTATAACTTAGAGCAAAGACATCATTAAAATTATCATGCAATATCGTAACGACAATGGGTATATCTGTTGAATCTGACTTAATGGTTCTTATGATATTTAAAAACTATTTGGTTGACACCCTGATCTCGTTAGTATGGTTAATTGTCATTGGCCTGTTAAGCTCGACAAGAACAAAGCTTCTATCGAGCTTGAGAAATCGAGAAGAGAGATAAGTCACTCGACATTACACTCATCCGAATTAATCGTGATTGAGTTGTCAACATATAGTCAACGTTAGGGCTCGTGGATGGCGTTTAAAAAAGCTAGCTTCTGCTTAAGTACCACGTTACGTCAAATCCGCAACACTTGCAGTAAAGAACGTAATAAAATGTTAATAAAAAAACATGAAACCCGTTTATTTTGACTATAAAGTCTTAGTGTGGATTGTTGAAGATGTGAAATCATGTACTTATATCCCAAGGGTGCCCCATGTTTTAAGACACTTTTAAAAATAAGGTAAACGAACTCTTTGGCAAAATTAAATTTATGTTTAAATTTTAAAATATTAGGTCTTATTTTCTAATCACAATTTTATGTATACAAAGGTTGTGTATACATTATCAAGCTGTAAATCTTGACAATTAATTAATGATTATTTAGGTAAACGATCTACCACTTATTCACAACTTTTGAGGTTGTCTACGTTCATATTCCAAATGCTACATTGAGCATTAGACAATTAAGCGAATATTAAGACATTTGCTTTTCCAAGCCCTATCCGAACAAATCTCAATCTTGTGTGTTTCACAGCAGAGTGCCGCAAACTTATCAAAACTGAGAGCTTTCAATTAAGCATGTTGACTTCCTAAATATTACAGTAGTGTTTCTCGTCACAGGTCTATTATATTTAGAAAAGATCTGTTTATTCTCGGTATGTTATAGCTAACAAAAAATAGACTGCATGTTCTTCCTTAAATGAAACCTATAGTTATAACTGAAGTAAAACTTTACACACACAAACGACCCATAAACTCACCTACACATACAACGCATAGACACTCGAACATTTTTAGTCAATGGTTTTAAACCTATAATCCATTGAAATTATAATAAATATTTCACTGTATTCATCAATTTATGGAAGAATAGTTAAAGGTAGTATTTATAAAAAAAAGTATATTATAATGTCTATTACGTATCTACGTAATGCTATCTAGCAGAAATAATAAAGGAGTATTTATAGAAGTATATTATAGTTTACTCCTTTATTGATTCTCAAACAATTGGGCAGCAAGATGTGAGAAAAATAATATCAGGATATTTACGTCAACTCGTTAATAAGAAAATAAATTGACAATCTCAGGTACATTGTCTCAATTTTTTTTTCAATCTATTTCGCAATATAAGCAATTAATATTTTAGTAGCTCAGGAGTCGTGAAACCAATTTTCGATGTTTTCTTAACATAATCCATCAATATCAATTCGACGTCTTCATTTAATTTTTCTTCAGTAAACACTTTGTTATGTCTCGCGAGATTAATTGGAGGACGTACACAGGTTGAAGTAAATATTACCTGTAAGTTGTAACCATAAGTTATTTATCTAAAATTCACCAATGCTAGACATACAAACACAGATATTACACATCGCCGTATTAAAATGATTAAAGTAGACGTCACTTCTGAGTGTGTAATAGACAGATGTAGCACAATACGTTCCCCACTGAAGAGCTTATGCGTTTGTATACTAATGAAAATTATGTATGTGTAATTATGTGTCAGTCACGTCTTTACATGGTAGGAGCTGGAAATCCCACTATCCCACTAATATTATAAATGTGAAAGTTTGGATGGATGGATGGATGAATGTTTGTTACTCTTTCACGAAAAAACCACTGAACCGATTGCTATGAAACTTGGTATGTAGATACCTGGAGACCTGGATTAACGCATAGGCTACTTTTTATCCTGATATTCCCACAGCATCGGGACTTACGCGGGTGAAACCGCGTGGCGCTGCTAGCATCTTAATAAATTTATAAAGCTGCTGCTGTAATTTACAAAATGTTTTCTTTAAAAATTATAGTAATAATAAAATGTTAAGGATTCCAAGTCAACAATGCTTATGTGTTTTTATTGGTCCGGAATGATCACGTTAATCACTATCACAGCAGCCCAGCAAACCATATTGCTGGACACATACCCTCTCTTAGCTATTTATACTAATAAGATGGGAAATAAATATGTAGACAAGGGGTGACGAAGGTTCAATCCCATTATTATTTTTGCATTAATCTCATACCGGCTCGTAGTCAACTAAACTCACACTGACTAATCAATGATTTTTGAGAATTGTAGTAGTACGTCATTCCAAAAAAAAAAAAAAAATTGCTGCAGATACTTTCAAATTTTAAATGGAACATAAAGTTTTGGTTAACGAATAAACAAGTGTTCGGGAAACCCCCCGGTAAAAAGATGGAAGATCAGATTCAAAACTTGTGTTATAATGTGAAAGTACAGGCCACACGTAGTGAAATTATAAAATAAAAGACACAAATAAATAAAATCATCCGGCATCAATTCATATTTCATTTTGGTCTTATTCTCAGGTTATTTTAAATGACAAAAATGCCTATTTTACATTTCATAATAGACATGATGTACTGACATGGGATGCAGACTTTAATCTGAAACCAATTACACCTGTACTATCAAAGCATGATTTTATATTATAGCTACTAAATTTTTCTTGCAACTAAATACTTTTACGGTTACTGACCACCCAATTGTCCGTATTGTTCATTAATGCAGCATGCGCCAGAGACGCACTGTAAAAGGCATGCATTAGATAACATTGGAGCCATCTCATTACTCTACAGCTGATTGCGAGGCACTGCGCGCATTATACACCGAGCCTTTGTTATCAACCTGGATTCTCACTTTTATGACAAGCCCGTATTACAATATTCTTCAACCAACCGAAACGTTAAAAATTTTGTTTATTGACATAAAATTTTATTACAAACATTCCACGATACAGTTCTGTTCGCAAACCTTTCAAGTATGTGTCATTTATCAGTAGTACTTGGTTACTGTTCTCCAAATAAAGTTAGATCTTATGGTGAACGGAATAAGAAGGAATTGTACTATTTACAGACGATTTTTTTGCTTTTAGTTGAATATGGCAGTGAGCATAAAAGTGAACCTATGTAATAGCTACCAATATACAATAAATGTAATAAAATGTTTTCTATATAAATTCAGAATGAAGTGATTATTTAACTTAGTTTATGTGATGATATTGATATTTGAATCCAATAGTTTGTTGCTGTAATATCCAAAGGTTTATGCACGAAACGTAACAATTCTTGGCCTGCTATTTGAAAAGCCTAAGAGGAGGCCTTTGTCGAAACACAAGCTGTTATGAGGAGAGACAAACCGAACGCTGAAAATATGTTTAGTTTCAGTACTTAATTTTCTTATATCAAAATTTACATAATTGTTTTGCCAAGTAAGTTAAAACCTAACAGCAATAAAGGCTTTTTATTATTATTTTTTTCATTTATTTATGCAGTATAATGTATCAATAAAAACCATAAAAATAAATTCTTTGAACACTGCGCGCGAGATATCTGCCAAAAAACAGAGAAAGATTACATTTGAAAAACAATTTCCAACACAAAACACGGAATATGCAGGCCCAAACAAAAAATATAAACAATGTAGTTTATTACGTTTAATGTTTTTTAAAACACTTTCTCCAATTTAAATTCTACGTCTAATGTTAAAATGGAAAAGCTCTTTTATCTCGCAAAGTGTATTTGCTTACTGGGAAAAAATTAAAATCAGGAATTTTGTCAGATCCCGCTGTGGTGTGCCAACCAGCTTTACCGCAAAAAACTCGCACAAAGCCGACAGAATCCCGGTTTCGTAAGCAGTTTGGCGTGTGGTGGCGCCAGGACTCGTGCCAGGGTTTCAATCCGGGAAAGTAATTAGCATTTCACTCTACCCTTTTTATATAATATGTAAAATTGTTCTGTTTTTCTGTGTACTATGTGCAAATCATGACTGCTACTGTGATGGATTTTAATTGTATTAGAGGATTGGTTTATAAAACATTTTAGTGGTTGAAAGGATCAAACAAAATTTAAAAGTATTTAAGTTAATAAAAACAGACAGTAAAAAAAAGTTAGGGAACCGTATGAGTGCAATTTTTGTATGCACCTCGTTTGTAACTATATTATAAAAAAGTGTTTTCACTATCGTATAATTTTTTTGCCCTAATAATTTTGGAAAGTCGTAGGCTATATAACATTCCGCTATGATCCTACAAGCGCAGCAGTAATACCATATAGGCGCATAAAACTGCGGGGACTTGCTAGAATAATTTATGGTTACGTATTTTTTTATTTATTTACTTTATTGTACACTATTATAGCATTTTGGATAGTGCAGACATTTTCATTTCATAAAGTTCTGTTATGTTAACAGTTACATAGCTGAGAAGTACTTTTATTATAAATCATTAATTTATTTCAGTTGTTTTGTGAATGAAAACCGAAACAAAGTCAATTAAAAATCCAATCGGCACATTTTTTCCAAGTTTGCACAATGGAAGAGTGTTCGTTACTGTTTGTAATTTTTTTCACACGTATTGCAACTGCTAGCTTTTGCATACTAAATGAAATTCCATGCACGCAATTTGGTTTTCTATCTATAGCTTGCCAAATGTATTTTGAATTTTTGAAATGTGACTTTCTTTATTTCAGAATTTTGGTATAACTTCTAATTTTTGTCATGTTTATAAAAATATATCGGATTTGATGAATTTTGTAGTGGGTAAATAGCAATTGCAGAAATTATTTGCTATCATTATACGCACATATTATGTTGATGATCTTGAACAACAATAACTTTTATTATATTTTCAAGTGTTTGAACAACTTTACAAAGTAGAGAGAAGCTAGGAGACGGCGAGATATAGTCAGATGTAAATGCTGATTCTTCATATATGTAATATGCATTGCTCTATATTAGTGTCATTGCGGAAAATACCGTTAAAAGTCACCGATGCACTAGTCTCTCATGCAGTATGGTCTTGCTAGCACGAGTGCCCCCAAATATTACGGTTTAAGTAATTAGTATAATACTTAAACCTTGACTAAGAACTCGGTATAGGTACGTTATAAATATTGAAGCAATTATATATATTATATTTAATACTTTTAAGTACTATGTGATGAATGTGATTCAAATGAATTTCTTCCTTCATTAGCAAAATATTTAGTCTGTTAATCCCTATTCACCACAGATATTAATAAATGAATACTCGTATATCCATTTTTATTGTATAGTTAACAACATTCTAATTATTATACAGTTTAGTATTAGGCAAATAAATAACAATGAAAACAATTTTTAATTTTCTTTAGAAAGTATTAGAATTGAACTATATCTTCTTATTTTTTACAACATTATTACTATACTACTTCTTTGTACAAAGACTTGGTTTACTTAACTGTAAACATTTACCTAAGCCTTAAGATTATTGCAACTTACATTGCATAAAATTCCGCTCACCACAGGGGCTATCAGACCTCTGAATCTAGAGAGATATTTTTTTTTTTAAAGACAACTCCCCCATTAAGAATATTCTTGTGTTGCGTGCGGCTTCACAAACTTTTAAAGGATGGACATAAAGGACACCCAGACTCAGGACAACAATTTGTGGATCACACAAATTTTTGTCCCGTGTGAGATTTGAACCCATAACACTCGGCGCGGCGTAGTGGCAAGGTGACCACTGAAACCATTGCGACATCCGTGTAGATATAGATAGAAATTTGCTGCAAGCTCCCGTAGAAACAAATATTATACTCTTATTGACTTTACACCGTCTCGCCCGTGGATCAATGCTGTGAGACTTGCCGAACATAGGGATAACAGTGTTCTGATTCTAGGGCAGCTATCAGAAGCTTTTAGACTTCCACCTAAAAGCCCGGAAATAAACATACAAATATATGTTCACATGATGAAAGTTTTGACAGTTCTGCAGTGCTACAACTATGTTTATTACGGTGTTGAATAAAGTCATTTGAACTAAAAGCGAAAAGTTAGAATGCCACAACTTGCTTACGTTAATTCTAAATGTTTTAATTTAAGTAATGAAGAGCACCCTTAACAAACATAACAGTTACCAGCCAATAAAGCAATAACTTACTGCAAACGAATTATGAAACAGTCATAAAATAAACGAGCCGGAAATAATTGCAAACATAATTCCTTAAGGTAGCACCACCAAATTTCAGAGCACGCATAGCTATCGACGTCCAGACACAGGAAAGCATTCGTTTTATTACACAAAGGCCCCACCCAAGTGAAACATTCGCCGACTGGCCGCTATTATACAAAATTATCACAAACTCTATGTACAATGAAAATAATGCTGTAAAGGCAGGTGACTTAAGTTCTTTTTTCATTGGTTTTTAAGGTAAATAAGTTCTTTTGTGATGTTGAAAAGTTATTTAGCAACAAAATGTAAATAAAATGGCATGATTGCTAGGTTTTCACAGTTCGTTTATTGGCAGGATTTAGTTTTTTTTGTTTTAATAAATCTATGGACAAGTCCTTAGTATTATAAAGTTTTACAAGTTGTGAATTTTTGGGTACAAGAAAACATTCTTATGTTTTCTTGTTGTAGTAAATTAATAAATGAAGTGAAATAAATTTATAGGTTGCCTGTCTGAGATCGCTCTTAGCCGCCGCCTATAAAAACATACATACAAACAAATAAAATTGAAGTGTCTGTTTGTAATGTTAAAATAATAGTTATTTTAAGCTCATACAGTTATTTGCACGATACGTCACACAGACACACGATAGTCTGTCTGTTTGTTCCGTTTAATCTCCAGAACTGGTGGACAGATTTCCACGGGACTTTCACAGACTGACACAGACAAAATAAAAGTAACCTAGGCTACTTTTATTTTGGAAAAAGAATTAGGGTTCCGTGCAAAATATATAAATATGTACACGCGATTGCGGCAACTGCTAGTTGTATATAAGGCCACCTTTTGTACATTTCCATTTTGTGTATTTATTTTAAGCAACATGTCGTTGGTGTACAGTAAAGTGTATTCCATTGTATTCTATTCTATAATTGACCCAAACACCCCCATTTTGTCAACCATAATTGGATCCCAAACACGTAACTAGGGGCAAGCCATTTGCCATCAACCGGGCACTTTGGGAATTCAAGATGGGAAAAATTAGGAGTATATTGAAAGGTAGTTAAGAAGGGAAGGCAACGTGAAGAAAAGGAATATCCCTTTCCTTCCTGCTTACACGGATGAATTGGGGAGTTTAAGCAATAGCTTGAGCAAGACAGGTTCCCACACCCCTAACTCGAACTGGCTGTTGCCGTGTCAGAGCCCTTTTATGCCCGGTACCTTTAATCAAGAAACGATTTATTTTGTTTACGGACGGTAAAATTTCGTTGAATTTTCAACGAAAATTATACCGTCCATAATCAAAACGAATCGTTTCTTGATTTTAGAAAAGATTCGTTTTGCTTACGGACGGTAAAATTTCGTTGAATTTTCAATAAAATTTTACCGTCCGTAATCAAAACGAATCGTTCGAACAAAACGAATGGTGGTGTGAGGAGTGTGGTTCATCGAAATTTGAGTGTTTTAATAAGTCATGGAAATGATTTTAGAGCAAGTGTGACGTAAATTACCAATAATGACATGGAATGACCTGCCGATAGTGGTGTATGTCGCGGGACGTTCAGCTCCCTTGAATATATTTGATCTGTACAATGGCTGACGCATGCATCATGCTCGTGAACGGGTACCGCTGGTTGGAGCTGGTCATCTCCGGACTGATGTTACTTAAATAGTTTACTTATAAATATAGTAGTAATTTGCGAGACTGTTTCTATTTTAGAATAATATGTCCTCACATTTAATTAATACTTATAAGCAATGTTACCAAAAAATAAATTAAAAAAACATGTTGAAAAATAGTGTCCTTGGAGTTTCTGGCAATTAAAAAAAAAACACTTATAATTTGCTTAATTGGTATAAATATTTTTGATTTTGACATATATTCTACTACATTCTATAATATTGGTTTAGGAACAGTCCCGGTATTATAGAAATATCGAATGACTTATGTTTTTGTTACGTACAACGACAAACGCACAAATCGTCACAACAAAAAAGAAATTCTGTGGACACAAGCGTTTGAGGACTTATTATACCTTCTGTTGAATCCGATAGCCTCATCGATTGTTTCATATCTTTTAATCTAAAATATGCTCGGTTTACTTGCGATAGCTTGAGGGTCATTCACCCATTTATATAGATTTATGAATGCCATTACTATTGATTTTCATGATGTTTTTTCTTTCTATGTGTGTAAATGACTTTATAAAATATATAATATTTTGCAGCACACAACCTGAAATACTAAATATAAAGTCATATAATTAACTTTTAACTTTTTATTTAATTAAGTCTACTTATGTAATTTGGAAGGCCACTTACTCAGTGACGTAATCACGTGCTAAGCAGGGATTTCTCTTACCTTCAACAAGGCAAAGCAATATTATGCACGGATCACAATAGCATACGTGTAATTAAACTTACGCAATTATGTTAAAAACGTAAATAGCTGTATCAATTGTAGCTTTGTGCATGGAAAGATATTTTTAAATTCATATGGATGGAGCAATGATGATTAATTTATTAAAAAAACTTTATCAACAATAATATTAGTTATTCTGTGTCTATGTTCAACCGGTAGTACGTTGTATTACTACATTCCTGTTTGTACATGTTCGACACATCAAACTCTATCCCTATCAAACTTTGGCTAATACCTGGAGACATGAAAGTGTTACACAGTATGCACAATATCTTACTTACTCGTCTGAAATAATAAGTTTATTTTATGACAATTGTTCGACACCGAATTTAGAAGCATACAATTGCACCTGTGCAACGGATCCATATCTGTTGTCTCCTGGCTCGATACATGGCGTTGACGGCAAATTAGATCATGATATGGTTTCGTTCACATTTTATGTATAAATAATCAAACATTTTTACTATTGGGGAGAGTTTTAATTATATCTGCTAGTATTCAACAACACTGTAGTGACCTCTGTAAAAATATACGTGTTACCAGAAGCCGAGTATTATTTACATCGCTCACCAACCCGGTCCATATTCAACAATAAACATAGGATTTTGAAGGAACAAAAAAAATCTTCTCTCTCTCTCTCTCTCTCTCTCTCTCTCACTCTCTCTCTCTAACTTATAATATGCCACTTGGGATTTTAGTAGTTTAGCTTTTACAAGTACAGTTTAAATTATGTATTGAATATTGGAACCTATTAGTAAACTTCCAAAATCACCAAAGCTCTATGACGTGGCGGATAAAGCTATCAATAAAAAAGCAAAAGTGACTCCATTGGCGCTACCAGTGTCTATCGACATCGGCTGATTATTTTCCAACTTAGTTTTAAAAAAAAAAGGAATACCTCGAATAAAAAAAACCGGATAGAATCTAGATCATTTATCTAGACTAATCAAATGTTCCATTAAATAATGACTGGAAGATACGAATTGACGTCGAATGGCTGATGAAATTTTTTATACGATTACATAGATGGATTGAAAAGGTAGATCAATATTTTAGCCAGTTAATAAATTACTCGACTGACCTGCTGGTCTAGGGGTTAGTGATCCTGACTGCTGAATCACAGGTCGTGGGTTCGATTCCCAGTATTCTGACCCACTACAAATAATTGTGCGATGAGCATGACCATTTGTTCTGTGGCTGGGTGTAATTTATACCAATAATATTATAAATGTGAAAGTTTGGATGGATGGATGTTTGTTACTCTTTCACGCAAAAACCACTGAACCGATTGCATTGAAACTTGGTATGTAGATAGCTGGAGACCTGGATTCACGCATAGGCTACATTTTATGACGATATTCCCACGGAACTTACGCGGGTGAAACCGTGGGGCGCTGCTAGTAAATAATATGTATGTATTTAGAAATATATAAGTAGGTTTATCAGCAGTCTGGTTACCATAGTACAGACTCTATCGAGTTTGGGAATCAGACAGCCTTGTGTGAGATGTGTCAAGTTATCATATTATTTCATTGTACAATACTCGAAGATATGAATCACTCTAATTGTATACCGAACTACGGCAAAAAGTAATTTCTGGTGTTGAGTTTCTTCTTTTTAGAACTCGTCCGGATCCAGTTCAAACTGTGAAATCTTCTTTGCTCCCAACTTTTAAATCGGATTAATTTGAAAGTTCATAGTATCTACCCATCCTTTTGGTGTGACGCTGTCAATGTACAACGCGCAATGGGTTCTAGTTAATCTTATTTTATGTAACAATACGAAGTTACTGAATTGTCTTTGTTCAGTAAAGCTCTTTCCAGGCATGAAGGCGTATAGACAAGCATCAGTATGTTAATTCAGATGCGCTCGTGTCGTCAGGACGATGCTGAAAAATGTTACGTTACGGTGCCTTAAAAATACATAAAATGTATTTTTACTCTACAACGTAACTATTAAACCATGCTATTTTAGGCTACGTAGTTCAATGACCCCTTATGAAATTTAACTGATATAGTTAATATACACTACAATGTTATTTTTTTAATGTTACTTATTAATATACAACTATTTAATTCTTTATCGCGCTGCTATAAGCAAAGTTCTGCGTACTGAAATGACAAAATTGTAACTACAAATGTTCTACAAATGTTCTATTTTAACTTTAATAATAAAATACTCGTTACTTAGGTCATTGACACAGAATTTTGTATGAAGCATAGGTGTACTTATCGCTTTAATTCGTATCGTTTACGTTACGTAAATTATATAACTTTGTCGTTACAGTGGGTAACCACGTAATTGAAAAGGATATACGGATTATTAGCGCTATAATTCAACTCAATGGACTGAGATCATTAAATTTGCTTGCAAGTTGCAGTTACTGGAATATTGATAACGTCGTCAGCTGAATACTAAAACACATAAATCTATTTTTTAACACATTAGTTCAAAGTTTTCTACAACATCTGTTACTGAAAAGCGTTATTTAATATTGCATAGTTAGCGCAAGGCCTCAGGACTTTAATAATTATAACACCTTAACATTATTGGAATTAAATAAATGGCAGCAGTAGCGTCTAACTAAAGCGTCGTACTTTTTGCGGTATTCTGCGGTTATGTATTCAACGTACAGGTTGTTAATAGTGAAACTACAAATATATACCTGTGTTAAAAGACTTTGTGGTATTTGTATCATGAAGGTATTATTGAAATATAGTAAATATTTTACTGATAGTTTGTAACTTTAAAAAGGAAGGATTTAAAATAACTCTATAAGATAAAATGGCTTGCTACTGCCACAGGGTCGTGCCGAGGGTTTCAGGTTGTGTCCGCATGGGATCAAATATGTTTAACTGAATGAAACTATTAAAACACTAGCTGTACCGGCCATTTTTGCACTGGGGAGTAGATTCAAGTTTAAGTTGTTATAAACAGAATCTTGTTCTAAAGAATAAATTATAAGAAAGAAAGAATAAGGTTGGTTTGTTGCTTAGCAAGTAAAGTTTTAAGACCAAATATAATAAAAAAAAGTTACGAACCGACTGAACCAAGACGTTAATTTAGTATTTTTATGGTAGTTAAGTATTTACAAATCTAGCAAGTTATGAAAGGTTATCACTGGGGATGCCAGAACAAGCAATGTTTAGTTTTCTATATAAGAAACAAATTCTCCCAGCAGCGTACAGTTGATTTCAGCAGCCTTAAAATAATTTTGCCCATAATCATCTGGTCATAATTTTAGACTAAGTGAAACTTCTATTTTTATGTTAAATAATATGTCAACTTTATGGTCACAGTGCCCACGGCCAGTGCAACCTAGTCGAAACGTCAGGCAATTCAGAGGTATGTAATACCTTTTTGTGATCGCGTTAATTCCCGTAAATACATAATTATATCATGGAACGCGAAAGTTTAAAAGTTAGTATGTCAACTTTATATTTATTTAAGTTGCATTAGAACTAAAATATTTAAACAAAAATTTTTAATCAAGTTTGGGTTCGTTTGTTCATAATTTCAGACACAGTAAAATATCTGGGACTTTTATTTTAATGTTAAACTGCGTATTTCTTATTTATTGACAGAAATAAGCCTGCACCCTATTACGTAGGTGGGACCTAATTATATATTTCGGCAAATCGTGGGTGTTTAATTCGTCTCTGCCTGCCCGGTGAGGGATACAGGCGTGAGTGTGTGAATGTATTATTCGGGTCCAGTGTGATTTAAACATTACAAGCGGCAAAAAACGCGTTTTACTTGCCACTTCATTAATCAAGAGATTTCATGTTATGAATTCCCTTCGTGTAGACAGAAGTTCTATAAACAGTGCTAGATATTTTAACTTACTCATTTTACAACAATCTAGAGCTTTGCTTTTTTTTTTTTTATATTAGGCTCTATTTTCAGAATGTCATCATAGTCTCCCTACACTGTCGAGAATCGATCCAACTGGCATGCTTTAGTCTCAACTATAGTCGTTCCTTCGATAGCAAACTAATAATTAATCGGTCAACCGACGTCTCTCGTTCCATTTTGTGTTAAATTGGGCCAAGTCTTTTTCGTTCCGCTGTACTATTTGTGTTTGCTTGAAGATGAATTATAAGTAAGAAGTAAGTATCGTATACCTGATGTATTTATGCGGTAAAAGTACTGAATATTTTAACGTTTAGCCAGTACATAGCGAAATACAAACTTATTGACGTAATAATGTTACATTTGCACTAATACAGTAAGCTGGTAGCACCTAAACGGGTAGAAATAGAACCATTAATGTATTTTTAGGGTTTCGTACGTTCTAATGAAAAAACAGAACTCTTGAATAGATCACTCATTCGATCAATTTGCTTCGAATCTACCGGACCGATTATCTGAGCGTGATCTGAGACCCGCACCTCGTGAGATCGAGGCGCAACGGTCTCAGCTTCGCCAGGTCCTAATGGCTGAGTGGAAAGAACGACTAGAGCGACCGAGCGCAGGGCACGCCACAATTGTGGCGGTAAGTCCCATCATGGAGGATTGGCTGGAGAGGCGACATGGCAGCCTCTCCTACCGGTTGACGCAGGTACTCACCGGACACGGCTGCTTTGGTAAGTACCTGTGTCGTATAGGCCGGGAGCCATCGCCTGTGGCCCCCACTGCGGAGGCTGTCGCGAGGACACTGCACTCCACACTTTGGTGGAGTGCTCTGCATGGACGCAGCTGCGAAACGATCTCGTGACAGCTATTGGGGTGGGAAGCCTCTCGCTAGAGACCATGGTTCTGTCCATGGTCCAAAGTGAGAGTGCATGGGATTCCGCCGCCTTGTTTTGCGAGGAGGTGATGTTGGCTAAAGAGGCGGCGGAACGGCAACGGGAGAGGATAAGTACTCTCCCATCCCGCAGAAGACGCACCAGGTGCCGGAGAGCGCAAAATGATCTCCGGCCTCCATGAGCGCTGGCCTGGGGGTAACGGGTCGGGCTGACCGTTACCCTTGCAGAAGCAGGCCCGAGACGGTGGTGCGACGTGTTCCACGCGCACCTCTCTGATCTGGAGGAGGCTAGGCCCCCCGTACCCCATGATGTGGTCGCCTGCTAAAGGCGGCCAAGGTCTGCAGGGGTTCCCGGAGGACTCCTTCCTAGGGTATACCCGGGTTCCCCTGCAATAGACCCACTTGTGACGGAACACCGTGTGGTTTTAGTCGGTTCGATTCCGACATACCACTTTACCGTTAGCTTCGGTGAGGTGATGACCCGTGGGGGTTTCCACAAGATAAAAAAAAAAAAAAAAAAAGGCACAAACACACATATATATTACACAATTTTGGTTGGGAGACGTGGACGTAATTTTTTTATTGTTTGTTTGCGTTTAATACCAAAACAATATAAAGAAAAAAAAACATAGAAGAAATTTACATAGCTACTTCATAATTTTGAAATGATTTGAAGAAACCGTGTAATAACGATTGTATCAAAAACAGTTGATACTTTATTTTTTAACCCACCAACGAAAACAACCACCTAACGAACAGTAATACAACGAAACACTCAGATTCACTTAACGACACAAATTGGCATATTTCTAGAAGAATTAAATGACACAAAAACATCACATTAAATACAGTCCAAATTCTCCATGATATAAACATATTATTCAAATGCGACAGGCAACTGGCAGCACTGCGCTGTACAGTTTTTAAGCAACGCCCACTGCCGTATATCTTGTGCGGTGCCATGTTCAAACTAGTTTGAATTAGATTTCTTCACATAGCGCTATTCGTATTTTAACATTTGTAAATTAAAGAATACTTTAGCACTTTTGTGTTCTTTGCTTCCTAACATTCCGTATACCTGCTTGTAGTAAGCTCTACTTCTTTGTTTAGGAAACAAACTACTATAGACATTTGACTGCTGATCGCAAACAAAAATATCCGGTGTTGTATTATTCTGGTAAAAAAGTGAAACAGAAGCCCTACTAGCTACAGACACGATAGGGGACCCTTTATCAGGAGGCGAAAGAACCTGTCGCGTTGGGTGTATTTGCTTTTCAAAAGGTACTTTAGAAGTGTGTGATTTTGACAAATCAAGTTTCGGTAGTCTCTCTTTTTCACATCTTTACTTACCTAAATGAAGCACAAACTACTTTCCAAGGCGGATAATACGTCATTATGATGTCCGTCGTTCAGTTAATTCGTTAATACATGAATTGATTTTATTGTTGCTATCCATTTAACAGAAGTACTAAAAATACAACGACAAGACAATTACAAATTGATACCTCTAATCCTAATCTATGTGATTGATTGGTATTTTTGTAGATCTCACAATTCCTTATGTGGCTACGATGCCCCAGAGAACATTATTTTTAAAATTGTTGATTGATTTGAATAGAACTTTACTTTATACCGTTAAGATGGACTGATGAGTGATGACTGATGTACCCCAAACAGCAAGTGCTTTCCATACTCGTACATTTGAGTGTAACACAGTTAATCGCCATAATATAGAGAAGCAGAAAACGTCACAAAGTCAGCATGGAATAAGACTAAAGTTATAAAAATTATATGTTCATATTCTAATTCCCGCCTTTTAATACAGTCAAGACCTTGCTTGATGGATACTGCGCTGTTTATAGAAGTTTTATCAAGATTATGTTGTCCATCTGTACAGTCGGTACAGAACTACAGACTATAAAACAAGGCAGAAGGAGAGTATCTTAGGTTCTATAACGTAATGAGTAACGGGTTTCCGATAACTTTATAACAACTATAAATTTTATTCGTATTTTTTGTAAGAAACCAAAAATTAAGTTAAAACCAAAATTACATATTATAGTAAAAGTATACATGACGATGGCTAATAATATGTACGTCATATTATTAGAATACGTGGTCTTAGTTCAAACTTAGCCAATTGACATTTACTGATACACACTTAGAGCGTTCTTATCTAGTTTATCTAAAATAAATAGTAGACTGATCTTATTAAACCGAATATCATCAAATAAAAGTACGCAAAATAAACCCTTTATTATCACAGTCCATTAATATTTCAATAATAATAACAGTTATTGTATTATTATACACAAACATTTGTGTTTTTGCGATTACACGCCATTTTAAATTGTCCATAGTCTATATTACAGCAATCATCTTGATAGCCCTTATTTGCGGGCACGATAATAAGTTGTTTTTACCTACAGACTGACGGCCTTTGTGTTACATAAGTAGCAGTACCTAGAATTTAAGCCGTGGATTATTATCACGGACGTAAGGCCTTTCGTTCTGAAATTTCTGATTGATTTTGTAACAACAATTTGTTTTACATAAGTAACACGTGGTTCGATAAGTACCGATACTAAATACTAAAACAAAGATGTTTATTAATAAAATTCGTTTTTATTCAACAACGTAATCTCTTTCAACTGCGATACAGTCTCTCCAACGTTTTTGTAACTTTTCTATTCCATGTGTGTAGAACGATTTATCTTTTAAAGAAACGTCACATAAATATCTGTACTCAATATTTTATTGTTCGATTTTCAAATGGCGAGTACTTTCTAAAAAAAAAAAAAATATGCGTCATCTCCAAACTAGTCTCGGGACTTATTGAACGATCTAGTATAATAACACATTTGATTATTAAAAACAAATTTAAGCAAACTCAAAACTTCTACCGTTTTAGACACATATATCATGATCATTTAAAAAGTTTTCATAATAAACAATTTGTTAATGATGTTCTGAAAACGCTAGTTCTGTGTACCTCATTGGGAATACTGTTACAAGTGAAGCCAAATAAATGTAGGAACAAGATACTGTTAACTTAAACGCCTTCCATTCGCTTCCATTCAATCGACCTACATTAGGTTTTCTGCCTGAAAGAAATATTATTGTACAAAGAAAAAAAAAAATTTTTTGCAAAGAACACAATCCCACATCACATCAAATTGCTGTAAACAAATTACAATCACAAATTTGAATGTCAATTGTTTCTATAAAATGATAACACTATGTTATCCACAAGCTTAGAAACAATATACCCTATAAATTAAAAACTTCAGCCAACGAAACCTTTGTAGCTAATAAAACTTAATAGATTCTTTACACGACCTCATTCTACTAAGAGCCTTCCCAAATTGTACTATTTTTGTTGCCACATTACATAATTTAGCATTATTCGGGGCGGCGTGGTTCGATTATGTAGTAGTTATTTTAATGGAAGTATTGAATTGGTTTGAATTGGAAAACTCGTCAGCGTTTTATTTCATGTGTAGTTTGATTTCAAATCTCTTTAATACCACTACATGAATCGTTTAACTTTGCTATCTTCCTCAAATCCTAAATAATTCCATCAATTCGAATGATGAGCTATGGCCAGTTTGCTTTATATGTGTACTAAATTTATATATTTGTAAGCTATAGAGTATAACAACATAGAAACTTAATTTATTGCCATTTACTTAAGTATGCCTTAAAGTAAATCTTCTTTACGTAAAACGAAAAATTATCTATTTCGTTCAACTGTTCGAATAATTTATATTATATGAACATCGTCAAATTTATCAAACTAAATGACTACATCCAAAGTAATGCTTACCAAGATAAATTAAAACCAGATCTTTGTTTAAGCTTCCTTCAAGTAGGTACTTATTTTTGTTGTATGTAACAAAAAAAAATGCCTTGAAGAGGCTTACACAGAGTTTAAAGCGTATATTAAAAGCGTTTAATAGTGCCAAAACAATTCTCTAAAGCTTGACAAACTATTTAAAACAAAATGATATTACGTCAATTTACCTGTGTCATCTGATCTCGAGGTCCTGAACAGGCCTAAAACAGAATTTAATGATACTTTGTATAATTTTATAGCGATCGATATTTAATTTTGTTTCCACTTATGGAATGTCGTTACTAAATATTAATATACTTATATTGAAAATGTTGAGACCAATCCCAACATATTCTAAATTTTATGTAACAATGTATAAGAAACAAATATGTATGAATAGTATTATTACGTATGTACGTGCACCGTACTTTTGAAGGCAATACACAACCAGGAATAGACTACTGCCAGGTGAAGCTTATAACCTGACAGGCAAAGGACAGAAGCAGCGATTCTTTGAAGCAAAGAAGAAGAAAATCTTTGTAAAAAATCATCGAGATGATCTATTTTTGGTGGATGGGCCCTCACCCGATCCGGTTCAGAGAAGATAGTTTGCTCGTTTCTCACGTGCTCACCTCGAGAGGGGATAAAAATTTACTGTGTAAGGTTGGCCTGGAACTGAGATCTTAGTCTTCACTTAGGCGATGTGCTACGTACATACTGCTTCTCCCGGCTATAAGTCTAAAGTCGGAGATACTGAGGTTTTGGTCGGTTCGACTCCGACATAGCCAGGTCTCAGGAGAAAACGGTTGATCAATAAATGCAGTATGAAATTTCTAAAAGTGAACAAGTTTAATAAATTAGGGAGTACAAGATATACAATAAGTTTCATTACCATCTACACGATCAGTTTCTAAAAAACCTTTTGAAACTACTACTACTGAGCTATATAGTATATACTTATTTATGAATATGGATTTAGAAGCAAGATGCAATGAAAACAATGAAAATAAAAGAAATAAAGTAACAACTATTGAGAAATCAAAACTAGAGATAAATATGATGAATAAAATTCAACAGATCAAGCTATTTAAAATAAAAATATTCGAAGTGAGAAACCAGTCACGCTGTACATTTGATATAGATACTGCCATCGCTATAAAATTTTATGACTAAAACGCAGAAGAATATAAACAAGAGTCTATGTACACTAGTTTGAAATTCATCTGAATTATTAATAACAATTTTTTTTTGGATATGGTTAAAATATTCTAGGTTAATCTCAAATCATTTTATGTATCTTATAGTATTTTTGCGATTGTCTCAAAATAGTGCCAGACATTGGGTGAAAATTGGGTTAAGCGAGAAATCTAATGTTTATTTATTTATTTGGATTCGGTACTTTTTTTAAATTATTTCGATGTTAGCCAAAAACCTGCACATCTGAACATCATATAATATTTTTGAAATCAAGTCTCAATCGGGTTTATGTGGGTGAAATCAAATGTATTATTTAGTTTAGTGTGTCCTCTTAATATAAAAACTGTTTACATTTTTATAAAATAACTTACAGGAACTGTTTTAATTTAATAATATGAGGTTGTTTTAAGTTATATAACTATAAATGTGTATGTAATAGCAAAAGAAATAAAATTGAATTTTGTCCATATTTTTTTTTATATCTCAAGTATGATAATTGGAAGAGCTGAAGTTATCACAAGAAAGTTATGCTGACTCCTTTTACACTTCTACAAGTATAAGATCTAGGATCTTATAATTGGTTTGAAACTTCTTAGTCGCACTGAGTCTTGATAATATCCAGAACAATATGAAAAGTTGAAGTTTTAACGTTTGACATTAAGTGTTTCTCCACTACTGCACATCTTGGCAAAATGCCAAGCCTGTGTACAATAGGCACAGATTTCTGTTATGTCCATACTAGTATGTGTTCTGTTAGATTTATCGTGAATGTATAGCCTCAGCTTGTTCGAGGTGCTTGGCAACGTCGTTGCTCTTTTTCAGAAATTGTGTTTGACAAAGGAGTTAGGGATTTACTCGGATCAAGTTGGCTGTACGCGTGCTTGCATAGATGTATCGATAAAATCTATTGAAACATTTTCACAATATCTTTCTCAGTGATGTAGTCATTTATCAGCAGGTACTTCTGTGTACTAAGTTTTGTTTAAATAATTATTTAAGTTCGTATGGAAAAGATAGGTTTCTAGACGGACAGGCACGGCCGAGGTTCAAAAGTAACCACAACGTAGCTATATAAGAAATTCTGTTTGTTTAAAAGTAGGTACACGTACATTGAATGTAAACTAAGTAAAACCTTGATTTTGATTTTTTTAAATATTAATTAGTGTTGTTCTTAACATAAAAAACGTAGAAAAAATAAGCCTTACTAACTTTTAAACTTTCGCGTTCCATGATATAATTATGTACTTATACGGGAATTAACGCGGCTGACTACTGAGTCAGCCTGTGACCACGGCCAGTGCAACCTGGTCGAAACGTCAGGCAATTCAGAGGTATGTAATACCTTTTCGTGATCGCGTTAATTCCCGTATAAGTACATAATTATAAAATAAGCCTTTACGTAGTTTAGCTTACAGTTGATCTAACAACGGTATTCCTCAAAAATTTATAACTCGAACAAAAATTAATTTGTTAAAAGTAAATTTATATCACTTTCTTTTTAAATCTTAAGACATTTCTGGAAAGAGATGAGTTAGTTGACCTTTAACGATAAAACGTGACGTGAATGGAAATGAAGAAACGTTAACTTTGCAATTTTGACGTCTATTGTTCAATGCAGCAAACATTTTCACCGTACCCTTCAGGAACTACAACTTCCCACTAGAATATACTTTCTGTATCACTGCGTTGCAGTACTAATGATGTACATAGAAATCATGTCACTTACGAATAAATATTTGACGAAAATATAATGTACAATCACATTCAAATTACATATCATAAAATCGTAAAGGCATGGGTGTCGTTTATTAGTTATTATTATTATGATACATAACTTCACCAGTGCGTTTTTGTAATAAATAATTTTATGGTCCTTTGTCTCAGTGACTGCTTCTTTTAGTATTTATCCGATACAATTTTATGTTTCATAAATTCTATATGAATCACTTGGAAATTGACACATAAAACACATTTGAAAACCTGTGATCCGTGCATAATTTTAATTAGGTGGTAGTTCTAGCTCTGTTATTATGGTATTAATTATAAGAAATTATAAGCACGTGATCGAGGCTGTGAGGCTCGGCTTGAGTTCATAACCTGGGTTCAATCTGATTGTCCGATCAATGATCTAGTATATAAATAAATAAGAGTGCTTTGCAAAATTTTAAATCGCGCTTAAAGTGGTGTCATACGAATCAGGAACAGATTATAAAGGGCAAAATATCTAAAGAACGAGCTTCAAAGAACTTTGCTAAATGTTAGAAATGAACAGGTAAGTTGGATTCTAAGCCTGGCCTCGTGGAGTGTTTGTACGAGCACTAAGATATTGCTAATATGTTCATTAAATATTTTCAGGTGCGTTCTCTTCTTTGTTAGTATCATCGCAATGTACTAAGCATAAGGGTCAGGGAGAGGACGCATTATTACGATTTTTAGTCAAGCAAATTAGAACTCTAATGTACGGTAAGAATAAAAGGAAAACTCTGCCGGACACGAAGGGCTCAGCATTGAGCATTTAAAGTATAGAGGTGTTCATATGCCAAGAGTTCTCTTACTTTTATATAGCTCGTAAATCAGCCACTCCTGCCTGCCAGGGTATTGAATTAAAACGGTAGTAATCCCAATTATAAAGAATAGTCGGGAACATATTCAGCAAAGTTAATTTTTGCCCAATTTCATTCGAAGCAATTATGACAAAGGTGTTGGACAGTATGTTTGGCGGTTGGAAAAATATTCTACATTTCCATGATGCACAAGTTCGGGTTTCTGAGTCTCAATCATATTGTCCAATACTACACAATCTGTAGAATACGCCTGTTTCCTTGACCTATCCAAGACCTTCGATCTCGTTTCTTACGATGTTCCTTGGAACAAGTTCAAAGATGGTGGAAAAATGTGCAGAACTTTGCCTATGAATTCCTACTACCTACAGAAGTCAGTAAGATACGAGATCGAAGGCCTTGGAAAGGTCAAGGAAACCGATATCCTATGGTCTGTATTATACATACACATACAGTATATAGTTCAGATAGCAATACTGTAATCTTATATCTTATCAGAAAAAGCATAAGACCACATTTGGTCTAATTCTTTTTCTGAGAAGTACAGATTGGAGTGCGGTGTGAGACAGGGTAGGTGAGCTTTGACGTGGAATCACTTTACACCAATGTTCCAAAAGAGAGTAAAAGAGTGTTTGAACGTCGTAAAATACCTGCTAAGAGACAACAAGTTGCCGTTCAATTATATTGATCTACTTGAACACTGTCTAGATGGCAAATATTTCCTTTTCCAAGGTCAACATTACCTCTAGATTGATGGTGTCGCAATGGGTAGTCCTGTAGCCCTTGTACTTGCCAACATCTGAATGGAACATTTTGAAGAGAAGAATGATCTGAATGGAACATATGTCAAAGGAGTAACGGATAAGATCGGCTCCGTATTAACGAAATACTCCATTCCGACGGTGTACACATCAGGCATAAAGGTTCAAAACATCGTGAGTACACCAAAGGATGTCTTGCCGTTATAAACTCCAGGTGTCTACAAAATAAACTGCAGCTGCGGTAGTTCCTACATAGGCCAAACAAAGCGGACTATTGCTGAAAGGGTCAAAGAACACATCGCTGCTGTGAAGAATCGAGCAAATCAGCGATTGCAGAACATGCACTCGAAGCGGGCACCACTCCACGGAACACTTTTATTCAAGAGTTGTACGTGAAGCGATTGAAATTAAAAAACACAAAACTTTCAATCGGGAAGATGGTTTCAAATTATCTACAGCGTTGGAAGTCCAGTTATAAAAAACATACCATCTCGCTTTTATGCGCAGTCGGGTAAATACCAGACTAGGAACACATCGGTTTGCTTACAAAATAGGGACACTGTTAGTAAAGTATGTGATGGTATATGGTGAAACGAAAATATCCAAAATATCGAAAAAGTAGAGGTGGATGGAGAACCTTCTACCTCACGATCTCGACGACGGAGGGCATGCACCGCTGATCCAGTCAGCCTGTGACCATGGCCAGTGTAACCTGGTCGAAACGTCAGGCAATTCGGAGGTATGTAATACCTTTTCGTGATCGCGTTAATTCCCGTAAATACATAAATAATATTATATCATGGAACGCCAAAGTTTAAAAGTTAGTTGTAAATAATTGTATTGTAAGACAAATACACAATGCGGTAAATCAATAACATCATCCAAACAATAAGACAAAGAAATTTAGAAGTTATTTAATTAGTTTACAATTACTGAAACTTGAACAGCGACCACAACACAACAACTTAATGAAATTAATCATCCTTTGAAAAGCTTTACAGGAGTTAAATAAACCCTAAAGCGCAGGGCGTCAGAGAGGTAACCGTTTGTGTGGTTGAGAACTGTAAAATGTTTTACATGGACCCTCTAAACGATATTACACAAGTTAATTAAGTGGCAAGATTAGGGTCAGCGTGAAAAATGTGCTATGAAATTCATGGTTTTATATTTGAACAGACTGACGTGTTTTTTTTATGTTGACACTTATAAATACTTTTGTCTTTATAAACTATATTTTCTCCTTGTACTAAAGCTCTTTTGAATGGCCGTTCTGTGACTTGCAAAGTTTGATAAACACATTGCTATTTCACCCTTGTAAGATGATGTGTGTAACACTGCAAACTTTTACTTTAATTGATTTTTGTCACTGAGGCTCACTTATCGAAACTACCAATGTTTGCACTACATTCTTTGAATACCTATATATTATGCCTTGTCTAATTTCTTTACTTGCTATTTAAGTACAATTAATTTAAGTCATGTGGTGTCCTTTAGAAAATTTTAAAAGAAAATTTATTAATTTTAGCTTAATTAAAAAGCTGAACAGTTTGTTATCTAAACACGCTAATCTTAAGAACTGATGGGACAATATTTATAATTATCTATTAAAACAATGCGAATAGAACATGAGAGTACAGCATCGTAAAATTGGTTGAAACTGCATGTAAAATATGAATTATAATGTAAGTGAAAGTTCTTCTTACGAGGCTATGGTGGGCTTAGGGAACATCGTCGAAGAAATTTTAAGGAAAATCTATGCAGCCTCAGAGCCTTTACACTGGTGTGATGATACACAGATTAGTGATGATGTTAATAATACAACTATTTTATAAAATTAGGACCCCAACACACCTACTTGTTGTGTCAGTAAAATTTGAAACGATGAAAAACTGAGCCGGTAAGAAACCAGTCAAACCAAGCAAAGAAGGAAAAATACATTTGTTGCAACGTTTCTACAAGTTTTTGGTTTTACGCGCTATATAGAATACGATAACACCATTTACAGTCTATTACAGTAAAAGCCTTTGTGAAATAATATAAACAACAAAACATCATTGCTGCCAACAATGCTATTATACAAAATAACTAATTGTAGCATTTAATATCTTGTTTAGGGGTAACAATATAGATTTTCAGAAGTTCTGTAAATATATGTATTTGTGGATAAAATTTAAAGCGAATGTTTTAAGTGATTTAAATTACAGTGTATCAATATGTATAGTTAGCACTATGAGTTTCAAAATATATTTAAAGGCTATTAATATAAAGTGGCTTATCGGCATCAGGTATGTTTTTGTGTTCACCAAGTGGCACTTTTACGAGAGAGAGAGTGAATGAACTAGAAATTAAAACTTTTGACCCGCTTTGCTAACCAATTATTTCTGTTAGGTTAAATCGATTCCTTATAAATCGATAGGATCAGAAGTGTTTACATAAAATAACGATTTGTGATGTAAAAACAGAATTTCGTTAAATTATTAACATTTACCATCTTGTATGAATAAAAGAACTAGATCTAAGCTATCACTACTCAAGGGTTTAGTTGCATAATTTTAGTTTTGTAAATGTTTACTTTTTGAAATAAGATTGTAGTGAAACTACTGCTTAATGTGCTTACAAGAAGATTAGAGTTTGGTTAATAATAGAAAAATAAAAATTTAAGATGATAGCTCATTTGCTGTAAGACTATATGCACAACTAGGTGAACAATCTAAAATTAATTTAATGTTAAATTCAAAAAGTACTCTTTCACATTAAGCATAGACTTATTTACATTTTGACCTTTTATCACTGTGCTTTCATTCGTATAGAAAACCACATAAGAACTTGAATAAATTATTTTGCACGGAGTTCGTTGTGTCCTGAATTAATTTATAATTCGGGACACAACGAACTCCGTCCCATTAAAATAGTCAAGGATTGCAAATTTTTTTGTGCCCTCTAAACAGATCTCCAGATATAACCTCTGGGAGAGCCATCTTCGGCACGCATGGGCCGACTAGACCGGAGTAATACCATGGCCTCACAGAAAACCGGCAGTTAAACAATGCAATGCAATAGTATTTCGCTGAGTCAGTGAGGTTACCGGAAGCCCTATCCCTTTTCGATCCCTCTCTCCCCTTCTTCCTCTACTCCCACCTTTAAGGTCGGCAACGCACTAGTGACTCTTGAGTTGCAGGTGCCCATGGGCGGCGGTAGTTACTTAACATTGGGTGATCCGTCTCTGCTGGATTGCCACCTATTTAATAAAAAAGCTGGATCCATAAACTCTTTGCCAGGTTACCTAGTTTTTACAGAAGGTATATCAATTACTTTCGAAATTTCCAACCGCTATTCCACAGAAAAAAACATTCTATTACTGTGCATGATGCGGTTCAAAGTTCAAGTCTGACTTGCTTGTAAGCGTAAAACTCTTCAGATCATGAAAATGTAATTAGTTAGGAAAGTTACAAATTGTGACTCTTGTCCGTTGGAGTTAGAAAAGTTGCAACACTTGCAACTGAACATATTTACGGTAATTTTATTTGATACGAAAATTATCTGTAAATAAAGAGATCTCTGTAAAAATTTTGCTTTGAGAATTCAGCTCTAAAGAAATCGTATGATTAAATATTCTGCTAAAATAAATCGATCTGGGTAAATATCTTTTGAGTGTAGCTTAAAATAATATACACATACATTAACGAAAATTAAGCTTTGGCTTTGGCAAAAGTATCGCGTTGATTTTCGTTTGTATAATCGTAGGCGTATTATGAAAAGCGAAAGTTCAAAAGTTTAAAGCGTATGATCATTAAGTAGTATTTATTTTAATAATTTATATAACTACTATTTTTTATTTTTCTGAATTCTGGAAAATAATATCATTATTACACATTATTTACTCTTATTTGACCTCGTAATGTTCAGGTTAACTATATTTGGATTCAGTACCTATATGTAAATACAAATTTCGATAATAAATATTTGATTTCGATGAAACTGCGATTTTATATACCTGTGTAATAATATTTCCAATTAGTTGACTATTTGATCCACTGCAATGATGTTTATGTAAACTATAAAATGTGGTTTTTATTTGTCTAGGTAAACGTAATTTGTCTTTTTGTTTAAATGTAGAACTATGATTAAATAACACAGTTAACAGAGCTTAGATGGAAGATGAATCTCGTATAGGAGCCACCCTATTCAGTTAACCATAACGGGTCGATGGACGTTACTGAAGTCTTGAGTGTTTATAGGCACTGATCACCGGTTACCATTTGATCTACTCAGCAAGTCTAACATTATATACATTCACGCTTGTATCCTCGCAGGGGTAGGCAAAGGCGTAGAAAACACCCACTTAAAACATACACGGAATAGAGGGCAAGCCTTTTGCCGTCAACCAGGCGCTTTGGGAATTATTTATAGGAAAATTGGTAGTACATGTAAAAGGGATAGGTAGGTAAGAAGGAAAGGTAGTATAAGGAAAGGGATATTGCTTAAACCAAATCATGATCGCATACCTGTAACTCGAACTGGCGGTTGTCGGTAAATTCGTGCCCTTTAATATATTTAACACATTTGTTTCAATGTATTCCCGAATTGTGTGAGCACCTTTTTCTAGTTAATAAATTGTGTATTCTACCAACACAACATTTAACCATTTCCTTGAACTGTACAAAAAGATCGAACATAATTGCATTACATATTTAGACGTCACTAAAAATCGATCCTTCACACAACCTACTTTCGTTAAGGAAGCTTCACTACTTCACGAATATTTTAAATTCAACCTTACAACTAGCACATTGTCATCTCTCGGAATCCATTAATCATATAAAATGTCGCCGGCGTCAATAGCCACGTCTTCATTATGTAAGGCACTGCTTCCAGTTCGTTAGCAATTAATAGGTACCTCGTCAATGACAAGTACTTTATTGAACAAGGCTTTAGAATTTGATGGTAGCTTTTTGTTACTAACGAATAGGTTTTGCTGTTAGACAATCATTAGGCTGGTGAAGTTTCTTTAGACTCGTCATAGCTCTACTAGCTGTACTATAGTATCGAATAGATAATCTTACTTAGAAACATTTGTTTATTGTAAATACATACACATTTTACATAAAAACAGCGAAACTAATACCTATTCTAACTATAAAAATTAAACATAAAACAATCTAAATTATATGGGATAAATCGTTAGTAATTTTTAATACAATATTTTAATTTAAAAAAAAGTTGTTGTATGTGGCATCATCCCTTTTATAAAATACACAAATACAAACTAACTGTAGCGTCAATGAGATTATTGTGTTAATTCAAGTATAGAGAGTATCGAGACATTAAAATATATTATTATAATATTTGGTAAAAATCAATAAAAAAATTATATACGAGTGTTATTCTGAATCTGTAAATTTGATATTTTATTATAAAAACCAAAAATAAGTAGTACAATTCAACGTTACTTAAAGTGCACCTACAGCAGCTATAAAGCCGAAATTGGATATTATAACTATACAGGGTGTTACAGAAAGATGTGGTCAAATTTTAGGAGCGTTATGTTTAGCCGACAAATGGATAATAAAGCTTAAAAAAAACGGATTCCTTTTTTTTCTGAAAAAATATTTTGCTGGTGTAGGTGCATATTTCTAAACAACATAGATTATGAATTTTCATGTGAATTTCAAAGATTTTGTTTTTTTTTATTATTTATAATTGTATTTAATCTGTAATTAACCGACTTCAAAAGGAGGAGGTTCTATGTTCGTCTGTATGTTTTTTTTATGTATGTTCACCGATTACTCAAAGACCCCTGGACCGATTACGAAATTTTTTCTTTTGTTTGAAAGGGTATATTTACCACGCAGTCCCATGGTCATCAGGTCAGGATCTGATGATGGGACTCTGAAGAAATCGAGGGAACTCTTCAAAGGAGGTTGCCCATTTCAGTATGAAAATCATTATGTATACACATATTATAAAACAAAGTCCCCCGCCGCGTCTGTCTGTCTGTCTGTTTGCGATGAACTGAAAGCTACTGAACGGATTTTCATGCAGTTTTCACTAATAGACAGAGTGATTCATGAGGAAGATTTAGGTGTATAATTTGTACCCGTGCGAAGCCGGGGCGGGTTGCTAGTAACATCATAATCACATAATGGTCGTCTATGTGTACGCTGTTAACTATAAAAAACCTCGTTGAATTCTAAACCCATCTACAAAAGATTTTGAAACCTAAAATCTATATGATAGAGTTCAAGTAGTCTAGACACCGTGAGAGTTCATTCGCTCTATAATATAAAATCCAGTTCATTTTTTACAACTAAACTTTTGAGAAATCCGTAAATTTGTTGGGTTGAATGACCAAAGGTGACAATGTTTTTAGGGTTCCGTTGAAAAATGTTCTTAATCGCGTCTATCTGTCTACATGACTAACAGCCTTTTTTCAGAATATACAGAGGGTGATGACCCCAAACATTGACATATTTTATTTCTTTGTGTTTATTCATTTAAATAAAATAGTGATAGTACCTAATATTAGAGAAAATCATGCTTTAAATGTTTAATCGAGTGCTTTAATTCGAGTGTTGTTACAAATTCTGGTGTCGTGGCTGAAATTATTGGTGTTTTGTACAGATAGTTGTTTTAGGTCTGGCTTTAATTAAAGACTACCATATCTTTCTCTATATGGATTATACATGATCCGATTTTTATTATTCTTGTTTTAGTCGATACACACGTATCCGATTCGGTTATAAAACCTGAAACAATATAGTCTTAATTTATGATAGACTTAAATTCTAACCGACATAATACTAAACGCACCCTAGTCTTACATTAGTAGGTACCTAAATTGCAAACCACGTTTTGTCCTCTGTTACCTAAATTAACACAAAGTACGAAGTTGTGTGATTAACGAACCGTCCTCCTTTGTATTCCATTAAGCTTATAAATATTACGGTTATTTTAAACAGTGAACTAAAATGGGCGTTGGTAGTTCGGGATGTAATAATTATGCAACAGTATTATTCAGTGACTTCAAATCTGTAGTCATTTTTAAAATTAGAAGTACCATTATCGAATTAAGCTCATGACCAATGTTTATTCATTAGCAATCATATTTTTTATCAAAAGTGTTACTGTACTGATACGATTTCAGTGAGAGTGATTTTGCACTTAGTATGTACCTACACGATTTCTTTCTAATCAGTTACATAGTAACGAATATATATGTTCTATGTAATAACATACACATATCAGTGGGTTATTAAAGCACAAGTTTTTACAGGCACCACAGACAATCTGGTTGACCGTGAGATTTATGCCAACTTAGATTTAGAAGATAAGTTTATATTTTTATCATATATTATTTATTCTTGAAGGCAGCTTAGCTTATGCAAGATTTACAGTTAGTACTCATTTTAATTTAAAGTTACTTGCATGTTACACGATTGTGGGGAAAGAGAATGCTCTAACTGCACTCTTAATACTTCTAACATTAGCGTCCACGTAACCATTAACCATAATCTGTCACAAACAGTTAAAACCATGCTATGTAGCACAAGTCTTTGTTAAAAGCAACAAAACTTGTTGAAATTCTCTGTTGTCGCACAAAGAGGCTTATTTATTAAATTATACTCCACAAACTGGATTAAAAGATGTGCGAAAATAAAAATGAGCACTTATGCACGACACTTTATGTTGAGACAGTGTAAATGAATAAAAGTGGTGTAAATGTTGAAAAACAATTCTCTCAACACATAGAAAGAATTCTTGAAATAAGTTTGGTGATATACTATTATGTACGGTGCTATCAGCCTCCTCATATGTAGAAATGAAACAATACACGTTGTGCTCGCGATAATGCGATGAATGAACGACGGGACGCCCCGCCCCAGCCCGTAAGGTAATTTACAGGCTCCGTCTCCTAAATGAGAAATGTCTAGACACATACGGTAAATCTTCTGCTGGTCGAGGTCATTAAACCCGACAGATTCACCTACTACAATACTTAGAGCAACATGAAGTACCGGCACGCATTGCGAACTACGACAGTACACTTTCATCTAGATAGCTAATAGTTCATAACAGTCTCCAACTAAACCTCCCCATCCAGTTTCCCTGCCCCATCCAGCAATATGCAGCAATAGTTCCAAAGGCGGAATATTGTCTGAGGAACATTAGTTTCCTTGTATTTCAGCAATCAGTTAACTATGCATGTCCCCAAAACCCGGGCACCGGGCACGTCTCCAACAATTAACTCTCATTACTCCTTCTAGACGTCTGAGTTTAAAAAAGCTTGGCGATTTTATCTGATCCATCGCCGTCTAGTTACTACCCAGTCAGTGCTTGTGCAGTCATTTAGGATGCTTGAAATTAAGTAAAATTGAAATTAATTTAATAATTTAATTAAATAAAAAAATTCGTTGAAAATTCAACGAAATTTTACCGTCCGTAATTCGTTCTCGAATCGTTTCTTAATTATAGGAACCGGGCATAAGTGTATAACTACAGACAGTTAAATAAACAAGTTGTAATTGTTTGTGTAAAAGTGTGTGTTTATAGGTAATTCAAGTTCTCTTAATTGATTCTTTACAAATTTACATTTAAATCCAACCTTAACCTATATTGAAACGAAGTATTATTTGTTTTGAAAGTTGTGTACAGTTGTAACTGGACTTCAGGTTTGCTTACTGTTTATTATTAAGACCATTCTTTGTATATCTTGATCTGTTGTCTGTATCTGTACCTATTGAATAAAATAAAAATAAAATAATTTAACCATTAACTTTTATATAAATTATCTAAAATTAAATTTATTAACATTAGTAAATTATTTGTGTTGATTTTACTTTTTATTATTTCTCATTCTCTCGTAAGCTACTTTTCTGAAGTTTCACTTCTGTGTGAATTGCACATACAAACTTTTTTTTCAAGAGGCAGCCCCACGACTAAATAATTGTCAATTTCTGACAGAGTTAACTAAAATATTGTTCACTGCTAAAATTGCCCTATCACCATTCAAAATCTATTATGTAGACATTCATCAGATTACCATAAATATGCAGTATGGTATGCGAACAGCATTCGGACCAATACGAATGCTTACGACCATGACAGTCAGGTCATATTAGCATTGCTAATGAATGTTCAGTAGAGAATTAATTACAATATTAGAAGCCTCATTACTACTTACCCTTAATATAAAGCTAGTTATGAAAACAGAAGGAAATGAAGTCGAAGAATCAACAATATGATGGTTGGAAATAATGTTCGTATATGTCAATTAGTGTACCAAAATATCATGTTGTAAATGTCTCGATATAATTATGTATTTGCCTTGTATGATAGATGCGATGCGTTGTTGGGGTATGTTTGATTTGCTGTATGACATATGACAATTATTGAAATATACGAGTATATCCATTTTGAAAGCTCAATCATTAATCATGGACACCCAGATTACTGCGTGTAGACAGTAGAATTCGTGTAGAATTACTACCCGTGCAGACATGAAACCCTTAATGTTACGCAGTAGTTTAAGGTACTTTGTTATTCTTGTAAAATACCCAATATGTCAAATCTTAGACAAAGGAGCTACGAAGCTACGACGTAGCTGATGTGTACTACATAAAGAGTACTGAGAGTAAAATCAGTCTTTTTAATTAACAGTTCAAATCACAATCGAAATATTTGTCTTTAATTACAATTTAAAATAACAGGCACTTAGCATTTTTGTAGAACCTGTCACAAAATTTTGTAAAACTTACTGAGTTACATTATTATAATTTTTATATATAAAAGCTGTAGTGACATGTTGTTTGTCCGCGATGAACTCCTAAAGTGCTGAACCGATTAAAATGAAATTTTGCATACTGTGCGCAGTTTGGTCCAACTTGAGAGGTAAAATAGTTTTCATCTCAATTTATTGTCAATGTGCTACTGTGGCTAAGTAATTTGCAATATATTTTTATTGCAAAACAACTTAGCCACAGCAACACGTAGCCGGGTAGCTAGTAGGTTATATATTCCCTCATGTCAATTCTTCTGATGTCTGTCTGCTGTTTAGACATTAGTTAACTCTCATATTACTTGTCTTACGTTTTTTTTGTCTTACAACTTTTAAGTGTGCTTTCTTTTAAGTTTTTTTGATACACTGCAAAAATATGTTTTAATGAACCATTACAAGATGAATTCACCTTATTTGTCAAAAATATTCTTGTATAATTTACTTACGTGTAGACTGCTAACCCAATTTTGTGGTTTGCTTTATTTTTTTTACAATTTAACTTGACATTTATAATGTATATGATTTATTAGACCTACAAATCTTTGATTAGAAATTTTATTTAGCACACATAGAAAGTGGGGAGTAGTTAAATTATGTAGATTTTCTATTTAACAACGGAATGCTAAAAATAGAAATGAAACACAACAGATACAACCGTAGCATTACGTGTTAAACATTTTTTATGTACCGTTGTACGTAAACCAGAATCTGAAGAAGAGGAAAATCTTTAACATTGTTACATAAAGTTTACATATTTTACTACTAAAGTAGATACGTGTTTTTACTTACTAAAGAAGAAAGAATTTCATGGATAACTATCTCGGTTATGTGAAGTTTGTTTACTTACTTGCTCAATAAATCAGCACTAGGTATTTCTTCTGCCAAGAATTCGTTTTCTTAAAATCATCTAGAGTGCGATAAACTATTTTAATAACCGTCCTCGCTTAGTCCGATAACGGACCATTAACACGACCCTCTGAGATGTTTTGTTGCGAATAGACCACATTATTTGTTTTATCTACTTCGCCATTTTTCGGTATTATAGTTTTATCACCATAGTTAGCAAGGTGAGTTATATAACCCTAAATGTGGACAACTTTAGCAGCGGTTTAGCTATTATGTATTTGTTTTAATGGTTTAATGAATAAAGTATAATCTGTCAAGATAGCCTTTTTATTGCATCCAAAAGTCATATTAATTGAAACATTTTTTATATTCTGCCGATTCACGTGCTATTTGGACCTTGTTAGTTGATGACAGTCAGATGTCAGTATTATAATAGAATGTCAAAATAGTCTTATAACCATTGGGATCAACGATGACTAAATTTATTTGGTTGATCGATGATGATGAACACTGTGGCGTGACGGCATTGTATGCGACTGCTACGCCGGGGGGCGCGGGTTCGGTTCTCTTTCAGTGCAAAGAATTGTATGCATGGATGTGTCTATTTGCATCTATTTGGGTGTTTCTATGTTTAATATGTATTTATTTATTCTTTTATTTTTCTTTTATTAGTTATTTATCTACTTAGTTTGGGTCTGGATATAGTGATTTGTAACAACCAGGATATTAAACTTTTATTATTAACTAGCTAGTCCGCGTTTGTAAATTTTCTCACTGTTTTGCAACATTTTTCATTAATGCTCCGCTCCTATTGTTTGTAGCGGCATGTTATATAACCTATGGCCTTCCTTGTTAAATGGGCTATCCAACACTAAACGAATTTTTCAATTCGAACCAGTAGTTCCTGAGATTAGCGTGTTCAACCAAACAAACAAAACTCTTCAGCTTTATAATATTAGTACAGATTCAATTTGGCTACAAGAACTACGATTATACTCGTAGAAGGCGCTCTTTGAACTATGGATGGACTTAAATGGATTCTTAAATCGTATTTTATCTGACTAGCATAATTCTTGTTATTTTGTAAATATGCGATAAGCTATGAGATGATAAACAATATAATATTGGTAACAGCATATTATGGACTACTCAACGAAAAGATTATAATAGTATGTAGATAAATAAGAACTTTGTATTAATTTAGAATAGAAATTTTGAACTGTTATTAAGTTTTCAACCAATATATGTTGGTAAATGTGGTAATAGCCAACGTTAATCGTTTAGCGCCAGAACCATCTGGCTGCACCTGTGTTAACGGTGGCTATAACCACTCCCGGCACACAGGCTCCACACTTACGTGTTGCCAACCTTACATCCCCCTGACCGATATAAGATATCTAGCGGCGGTATTCACAAAAAGCACAATACCTTGGTATATCTGGTTTATATTACAGTAGCTGTTGCCCGCGACTACATTTATTTATTTGTTTATTAATACTTCATGCACTGATTTTACAAAGGCGGACCTAATGCCTAAGGCATTCTCTGCCAGTCAACCTTGGGGTAATGCAGAAATAAAAGTGGTAGGTGCAAAGACATGTTAAAGTGAGAAAACAGAGAAAAGAGCGAGATAAAATTCCAAAGATACGAATTTAAAAGTCTTATAATAATTTGGATTGATAAATCAATCCATGAACTAAATATACACATTAAGTTAAAAGTTAAATAATATACACACTGTTACATAGGTGCAAATTTGACTATGCGTCATTGATAGATAATATACTACATAATATATACATATTATAAACATACATATACATATACTATACATATCAAGTCAAAGAGTTATGTACTAGCGCTGTGTCAATACCGCCAACTCATTGCGGAGGAGATCACGTACTCTCAAGGAACTTCAAATTACAAGCTACGTGGAAATTCAAGTTTATCCAACGAGAACCATACACTATTCCGGGATCAAAAGTTGTATTGGTCCCCCAGGATGTAATCTATCTCCTTGCCAAATTTTGTTACAATGCATTAGTCGTGAAAAGTCCACGTTTAGTCGTGAAAAGGTATCAAGCAAACAAACCAACAGAGTTACTTTCGTATATATAATTTAATAGTATGGATGATATGAATATATTATAATATATATAATTTATGTTCACTTTTTAATGTAACAAGAGGCATATTTACGATTCTATAATTTTAACAGTAGGTGAGCCATGCCATGTTGTTCGTACCTCACTCAGCACTCAAGTGATTGTTTTCAACTTATAACACATTCCTTGCCTTATATAACCCCACTACTCATCAATACTTATCAACCGACCAATGGCATTGCGTATTAACACATTTTTATTAAATAGTGAACTGTTTTATTATCTATTATAGTTTGCCCTGATTTTTAGTAAAATTTGAGTTTTTGATGTGGTGACAACATATGTTACTAAATTCGATATTTTTTTATTACCTCGTCTTATACAAAACCGAAAATTTCCAGTCTTTTAATGATTTATGTAGTTCGGTGTTAATTAGTAAAATAAAAATAAAATAAAATAAAATAAAATATTTATATAGACAGAAAATTAATACGAACAAATATTGCATTCCCTCTTTCTTTTTTACTCTCTTATGCTCTAAATTGGTTTTTCTTCTGAGCTGAATGTTTACACATATTTTAGTTTGATAAGAATCCTTGTGAGACTGTTCAGTTAAATATTAATTTGTCTTAAAATTCTTGTTAAGTAAGTGATTATGTAAGTGACAAGAAACGATCAACGTATAAAAAAGTTGAACCAAAAAAAACAAAATGTGTTAAGTGTAGTCTGCCAAACAGCATTGTAAGGTGTACCAAATAAAAACATGAAACTTTGAAACACAATTTGGGATGAGAACGATATTAATAATTAAGCCTTTAATATCTGAAATGGGCCACCATTCTCCTAATGTTTCTAATATTTTCTAATTTATCCTCGATGGAATATTATATCTACTATATTAAGTAAACCTGCGGAGGAAATTTGATTTCATTCTTTTGACCTATTTATTTTTCATTGCGCGTAATAAGAGTTTGATTTCTGGCCAAGTTCCTATTATCTTATCCGATTTCATTCATTTTATCAGTCTCCTTGAGAATTGTCAATGCTTCATTAAGACCCAGCAAATAAAAGTTTGTTTTAGTAAATTGCAACGTAAATATTCAAAATGTTTTTAAAAATATTAATGTTAATAACTAGCTGCACCCGGCACGCGTTGCAATGCCTTTTTTAACAATTAAAAATAGAGTGTGGGAGCAGGCGGGTGAAAAATACTTTACGACCTATTCTCATACCTAAAAAAATTACAAAAAAAAAAACATTAAAATCGGTCGAGCCATTTCGGAGGAGTTCGACCACAAACACCATCAAGCTTCGTCTTGTCTTGTTAAGAGATTCAAATATATAGAAGTGTTATATATATTGCTTAAAAAAACACTTAATACAACATTAATATTAATGTTGTATTAAGTGCCCAGCATTCTTTTATATAGGAATGTGCTTCATAAATAATTTAACCCATTTTGTGTTAACTTTTTTTTTGTGCGTGTGGAAACCCCCTCGGGCCGTCTGACAACATTATGGTTGAATTGATGGAATCCAAAAATTTTACCGTTTTAGGATTATATAATTGTTCAATTATTCAAATGAACTTGATTAAGCTTTTTAACCTTTTTGCGAATCTTACTTTCCTCTGCATTTTGTCCGGCATCGAAGACATAAAGTAGCGTTAGTGACACTCGAAAACTTTTATTCATTAAGCAGCTTTTAAGTTTTTAATTCGTTACGTACAAATCATCAGTTGATTTGGAATAATAATTTACAGAAAAAAACCTAAATAATTAGAACTTATAACCAATATCCAGGCTGAGTTGTGCCCCACCACCTTTTTATACTGTTTCTCAGAAAAAAATAGGTATTTGTAAAACTGTAATTGTCCTTTTTGTATTAACGACTAAGAAAGTTCATTTATAAAATGTCCTACGTCATCCTATTATCACTCCTAAAACGAATTAGACAAATTTTCGAATTCTCACGTACCGAACACACCCGTTATAATATCACAAAATAATATACCTATTATGGTTCAGTTTTTATACAATTCTATATGACTGTTCATTTAAAATACCGTGCAGAAATTTTTTGAAAATACATGACAAAAGATACGTTGTGCCGTGGATATAAAGTTCGTTATAGAGGTATTAGTGACTGCACCTTGGTACGTGCTAAACTGAGCTTGACAGATTTTAGGCTATCGAGTTAACAAGGGTATGTTACATGTAGATTATGTAATCAATATACGTCAGTAACAGAAGAAAGCACAATTGTGATTCCGTTTTATTTCCTTATTAAAAATGTATATTTACCATACTATTTGTGCTTCTAGTGTATAATAATAAACAAATAAAATATATATATATTCCTAGGTACAATATTGAATTTAAATTTGTACTGTTACTGTCAATACTGACAGTGACAGTACAAATTTACTAGTGCAGTACTACGAATTTAAAAATGTGTCCGATCCGGTCCTCTACAATTGTATAATCGAGCACTACATAACTTTTGTCGTATGCAAACTTCATAATATTTCGATTTGAAGTCATATCGTAATTGTCACCGTAAAGAAAGAGTGTTTATGATAAAGTAATTGACGGAAGTAGATATTTGAACTGTGAATAATAAATCTATTATAAAGAGCAAATTTTTTTTTACTTATAATAACAGAGTTTATGTTATTCAATGATAATAAAATAATTACATAAATAATGTCGTTTACGTTTTGTAATTTTATACAATTAAAAATCTATTATCATCATCAGAATATATTTTACTGATATTCACTAACTGGTTTCACGGATCGGTCGTATTATGTAGCAAATACTATTAACTTTCAATCAAAGTTTATGCAACATTCTAAATTTTTTTGGACATTAATTTGTTATGTTGAAAACCTAATTAAACATTTCCCACTGGACGAAAGTACAAAACTCAAGTGGAAACTAGGTACCTTCTACATAGTCCATCAAAGTTAATACTGGCAGTACAAATAATGACTTGGTTCCAGCGTTCGCCTAATATTTGTTTTGAACGTTGAGAGCGCAACTTTATACGTTCATATTATTTTCTCTTTCCTTATTTTACTGTGGGAAAATTTTACTGAGTAAATGACACGAAATCCAGATAAATTAATATTTCTACGTGGTTTGACATCCTTGATATATGTATGTGAGAAACTGAGAACAAACAAATGTTAATTATTAAATTGCGTACAGTTACAAATTTAGCTATAAATATTAATTTCTACTTTTAGATTACTATACTATACTATATATTAATAACATATACTCGGTAAGAGCGTGATTTGAGGCAGATTCTGGACCATGCATTCAGAGGCTACCAGACGCTACACTCTTCTATTGCTCTCAATAATGTCTGTTTCTAGAGTATTAAAAGCCTTTTTAAAGTCAAAAAAATATAGCCACAGTTACCATCATATCATAAGTATTGATCTTATCAGTAAAGTGAGACAGTAACCTTTCCCTTCTTGAAAGCCATGTTTTGATTTATTTAAGACGTAATTTTTTGTAAGTTGATTAGTAATACATTTTACCGTAATTTTATCCACGTTTGATGCTACAGCTATTGGCCTATCATTAGAGTTAAGTCAACATCGCCCTTTTTAAGAATATATCGTATAATCGCTTCTTTGAGCTTGTCAGGAAACAAATGATGTCAATGATTGGTTTTATATCAGACATTCGTATCCCTAACAGGCGACTTTTTAAAATTCATGTTTTCCTTACATACTTACTGCTTACTGGTTGCCACCTTTTACTCCTAACCATTCATTGCACATAATCGTCCCTGCTAACCCATTGATCCATGACATACTTGTTAGTTGAATCTTCCTAGGCAAGAGCAGATACAAAGCGACTAGTTCTATTTTAAATGTTTTCATGATTTATTACATTAGATAATATCGTATTGTCTTAGAAACTAGAAACCTTTAGTTTCAATAAAACTGCCTAATAGCGTAACGATACCCACTCTCGATTATTGCCCGGCACGGTGCCCTAGAATTGGGAGATAGCCTCACCGTCCTAGTTTTTGTTAAGAACGGACCCATGTTGGCACTCCTACAAACACTGTTTTATTTGTTACCACAAAATTAATAATAAAACGGGCAATAAGAGGCTCCTCGATAATACTTCGAGGATACCTCATCTCTTTATCGTAAATTGCGCTAAAGATTGTTACATTTGAAAAAAAATAAAAGTTGGACTTTATTCTTGTCTACTCATTTAGTAAAGCTTTTACATTCTGCACTCCAGGCAACTTAACTGATAAAAAATGGACGTGTACTAAGATTTATTGTGTATACATTTCCGCGAAAAGGAACCTGGAAATTTTAAATTGGATACCTCTAGGGCAAAATGCCCGTGCGTTTTTGTTGGTGCGGATCACGCCACTACTTTAGATGTAGATTTTATAAAAAACCTATTGTTCATGCATGTATGTAAAAACTGTAGGTAGGTACTAAATGTTATGTTTCTACACATAGTGATTCCTGTAGATAGTAAACTCATACTGACAGTTGTTAACCGATGGCTGTTTATGGCTTCAGCAAATACAAGTAGCCATTGCCAACAATCTTATTGAGTTGATTGATACTATTTGGGGATGGTATTCGACTAGGTCCAAACAACGGTTCATTGAGCTTTTTACGCAATAACTCATTAGGTTAGATATATTTAACGAGAGAGTTGTGTCTATTACTGTGACTAGTCATGGAGATGCGTTAATTGATACAGGAAAATACAAGAATATTAAACAGGAATAAGAAATGCTTATGAAGTTATAGCTCAGTTAACAAAAACTAACGACTGTTTTAAATGTGTTTTATTACTTGTAAATGTGTTTTATTTAAAAACAAAATTATAACAATACACATACTCCAGTCTAATGGATACAGTTTTATAAATACCTAAAATTCAAATAAACTTAGTGAAATAACACTGAAAACGAAATGATCTCAAGCTAACTATATTTACAAACTCAAGTATGGCATTTATCCCATTTTCACCGTGCCCAGTTTTACCCGCGTAAGTCCCAATCCCGTGGGAATATCGGGATAAAAAGCAGCCTATGTATTAATTCAGGTCTTCAGCTATCTACATACCAAGATTCATCGCAATCGGTTCAGTAGTCTGCATGAAAGAGCAACAAACATCCATACATCTGTACATCCTCACAAACTTTCACGTTTATAATATTAGTAGGATTCATGTGTTACCAATATATCATTGATTCTAAGTCTTTCATATTATATTACGTCTAGGTAATGTACTTTCAGTGGTCTGGACCTACATTAGTCGCGATCTGGCTGCGTAGATACGTTACTCATTTACTGTTTGAATTATAATGTGATCAAAATAATCAGTACATAATATTTTATTATAATGGACTTAAACAATCCACATAGGTATTTTACAAGTATACTTTCCAATGAAATCGAATCAATTTATAAATTATTTTTTATATCGCGAAGATCATACAAAAACGTGTTTCTGTGAATAAGTACTTATCAATATCAAATGCAAAAGTCAGTCCATAATAAAAATGCGAGATTTACAGTCATTAGTTTTATTTTGCGCTACGCAATATAAGCGTAACAAACGTATACGTCATATATGACGTGAATGACCTTAAACGTTCGGCGTCGTCGATACAGCTGATTGCATAAATCTTGTTGAGTTGATTGGTGGAAATGGGTATTTATTGATTTTTTTTTCGGTAAAATGTTCTGTATACTTATTGTGATATCACTTTTAACCTAAAAAAATTAAATTAAAAAAGAAAATTCCAATGATTTTCGACTAAGATGATGATCTGAATCCACTATTTCAAGATTCGGCAGGCCGTCGCTTACACCGGTTATACATCATAATCGCGACGTTATATTTTGCAGTTTTTAATAAAAAAAATATGATTATATTTAAATGTTCATGCGCCCAGGGTAAATAATTTTAATCAGAAAATCGTTGTTCGAATTCTGTACATTTACAAGTCAGTCCATGTCCGCATATACTCTAGATGAACTTTTTTTAGTTTTAACAGAGCAATAATTATTTACAGAGTTTTCGCAAAATAAAACTCCATACTTGAAATTAGGAACCCACGTGTGACTTTACCCACAGGCATATCATGCTGACTGTCTTCATTAGCTATTTCAGAGTCAAGGTGAATATGTAAGAATTTCTTACTCAGCATTATATTAATTCTTACTAGCATCGCCCCGCGGTTCCACCCGCGTAAGTCCCGGTGCCGTGGGAATATCGGGATAAAAAAGTAGCCTATGTGTTAATCCAGGTCTCCAGCTATCTACATACCAAGTTTCATCGCAATCGGTTCAGTAGTTTTTGCGTGAAAGAGTAACAAAAATCCATACATCCATACATACAGACATCCATACATTCATACATCCATACATCCGTACATCCATACATCCTCATAAACTTTCACGTTTATAATATTAGTAGGATGTTCAAAATCTGCCAGAGATGAGGGAGACTAAGCTGTAGTCATAACGCGGACACACCACACCTTACATTTGCAATGTAACATGAGGCTAGCTTAAACATATATTCTTTAGAGCGATTCAGAACATTTTATATTTCATCACTTTATAGTCTAGTTCTTCATTAAATCTGGCTATAGTTTACAAAAATGTACAAATATAATGCTTAACGCTATACGTAGTTTATGACCCAATACCCGCTGCTTGTTTTAAATAAATGTGCACAATGTGTATAAAATGTAAAATATAAAAACGATAAAAGTAAAACGTGAGACTTAAAAATTCAACATTGTTTGTAAATAACAAAGTAATTCTGCAAAACATGAGACTATCGACCTAAAACTTCTAAAACATAAAAGTAATAAAGAAAAAAAACGCTTGGCAACATAAATAACATCAGATACAGTTACTATCGAAAGTCGTCCGAATACCCACCCTATCTCATTGACAAAATAGCACGCCAACCTTGGTTTATATTACACATAAACTTACGTTGGCGACCTTGATGGCTTACAACTACTTAGGCGCGTATTTCCGAAACATTCTACAACAAAGCCAGCTCTGTATTGCCTTATATTGGAGTACAATTTTTAGTAGCGAAATAAGTTTGCTCTATTTAAGTATGTTATGCCTTCACATGGTTTCTTAGTAAGATATAGGTTTGTAATACTCACAGCCATGTTATTCTTTCATAAGATTAAATAAAATCGTGATTAGACTAGTTAGTAATAGAAGTATTTGTCATTGTGTTGTAGTAGATACTTAACTGAGTTAAGCATACGAACTCATTTTCATTCACACTATGAGCATTACGGTACAATTATCTATGCTAAAACTACTTCATGAATACTAATAATACTATAAGGAGATATTTTTTGGGTTTGTAGTCGCACTTTAGTTTTATACCGTACTTATATAGTCACGCACACAACCAGAATTAACTCTCGTAAACAACCACGCAATCTGATTGGTTGCCTACTAAAGGACATTGTAAATATAGTTTAAGTGTAAGTAAGTGTAAGTTTGTCTAAATGGTTAATCTGCGTATTATACGGAACATAAAATATCTATATATTAATACGTGAAGCGAAAACTTTGGATCCCTTTTTACGGAGGAGTATGAAATTTCGCACACTTATAGTTTATACAGAGAAGAAGTTGATGAATGTTAAAATTTTTGAACAATATTTGCTACAAAGTTAAAGAAAATGCAAAAATGGAAATAAACAGCTATGAGTGTCCAGTATATATTTTGACCTGTCATGGTAAAAAAGTCTTTACAATGACAGATCAAGTAATATTGGCCAATGAAATAAACCGTGGTCGAATTCGACCACCACGCGATCTCTAGTACAATTAGATCGGTCAAGCTATAAATCTACGCTAGTTACATTTACAATTTTGGCCTTGTATGACCAAAATTGTAAATATAACAAGCGTAGATTTTAGCAAATATAACTTCGATTCCAATCTTTCCCTGGAGTTTCACTTCACGCTAGTTACGGTACAAAAGTTTATAGCTTGGCCGATCTAGTTCCTCTTCCTGCTCCTAGTAATACCTACCGTAGGTACGATATCTTATATCAGCTGGGCCAACTAAGGTAGATATCTTGACCCCATAAGCCAGCTGGCACAGATATAGGGCAAGTACGTATACAAGTAACTCAGCTACCCCTAACAGCTGACTCGAAACAGTAATAGGTACAGGTAAACGCGTGCAATGTCGCAAGTGCAGCTAGAAATTAATAATTTCGTACCTATTGTGGCAATATCGCAAAGATATGTGTGTTTTCAGTGTTTCCACAAGATATGTTTCAGAAATACGCCACCTTGGGAACCTTGACTTACTTAAATACTTTGTTTGTTTGACGCTGTTGGCTTTTCACGCTGAATTAAACATCTATGTTTTAAATTCTACATTTGAAATGGACACCAGTAAGTAAGCGAGAATTAACCTTTAGCACGTTGTATTTAAACAAGCTGTTTATGGTAAACAGAATACTTAGGTGAACTTTTGTATGTCTAAGTAGAATTGTATAAATATTTGTATGTACGTTTAATAACTATTGTAAGGTCGCGAATTTAGGCGGGCCTTGTGGAAATTTGCTCGTTTGTTCTTATACTTTTTTTATTAATTTTTATTTTGTCATATTATTTATAAATACATTAGGAAATAGAAAACTTACATATCAAACGTGATTTTTGAACACTTATCTTTCTTGTTAGTGTCACAAACAGTCATTTTTGAAAATTATAACACAGCCGCTCGAGATGTAATTCAGCGGTGAAAGTTCTCTCGCGTGTGACGAGTGAAGTGTGCGAGTGTGCCAATATTGGTGTATTATTTTTGGCTTCATTTTTGGGGCACGTATTAGGAATCTGGGTCTGTAATAATCTAAATATATACCTATCAATAGAAAAAGATAAAAAGATGATAAAAAAATGATTAATAAATAAATAAATAAATGATCTTATTTAAACACTACGTTACAAAATAGCAATCCCCAACATCCCCCATCCTTCAAATATTGGGCTTCTTCGGCTAATTGAAGTTGTAATAATAGCTGTGATCTTATTATAATAATAATAAGATATTCCTTTGGTATACCTACTTAGATGGACTCAGACCGAATTAGATGTCCTTGACAGGAGAGTCCGTACACTGCTGACTGCATTTTGAATGCACCACCCACGTTCATCGGTAATGAGGTTGTATATCCCGCAAAAGTTTGGGGGTCGTAGGCTCTTAAGCATTAAGACCCTACACAATCGCGAGATATACAACCTTAGAGAATATTTTCTTCAAACTGATGTGGGAGTGCATTGTAATGTGATCGCAGTGGACAACGGACTCGCTCCGCTCGCTCTGCCTAAAAAGAACTGGCGCAAGTCTGCAATACTTAGTACTAATGATCACAAGGACGACGATAAAAACGACCATGGAGTTCTTTGCCCTTCCATACCGAAAGAGCAAAGAACTCCATGGTCGTTTTTAAAGGGTCCTAAATGGGCCTGATATAGACTTTAAAGCATCTACACCTTGGCTACGATTCGGTGATCTTTTCGGAGAAACCGAAGGTTTTGTCTTTGTAATTATGTCCTGAAAGATGGAACGGTGGATATCTGTCGGGCATGCGGTCAGGCACCGTCCTGGTGAATTCATCAGGCATATTATTTCTGGTTGTTCTCGTCTTGCCAACGGTGAAAATTTGCACAAACACACTCAAATGGCTAGGATTGTACATCAACAACTAGCCCTAAAATACAATCTTGTGCATTCAGAAGTGCCATATTACAAGTATGTTATAAATGCCCGACCCAGTTCTCGAAAATGGTCGTGCCACATTGTATTGAGATCGATCTATCATCATCACTGACACAACTATTGTTGCCAATAAGCGTGATGTAGTGCTGATAGACAGATTAGACCGCCGCGCCATGATATCGATATCGCTGTTCCTCATGACGAGAACCTCGTGAAAGTTGAAAAAGAAAAACAAAAAAAATATTTGGATTTGTCTCACGAGATTGTCGATATGTGGAATGTCGATTCGACGATCATTGTTCCGATTGTCATATCTGCTCATGGATTAATAGCCAAGAGCCTCGACCAACACCTTAAGAGGCTCGTGTTAGACGGCTGGATCAAGGGACTGATGCAGAATGCAGTTTCTCCTCGACACGGCTCGTATAGTGAGGAGGATCCTGTCTTTGAAGCCCTAACCATCGGTGTCTTGGTCCCTGTACCCGATATCGGTGGTCTACTATTTTTTTTATATTTTTAAATATATATTTTGTTTTGTAGATATTTAAAAATATTATTGATAAGTTTTAAGATGAATATAGAGAAATAATAATAATAACTTGACACATCTCACACACGGCCGTCTGATCCCAAACTAGGCAGAGCCTGTATTATGGTAACCAGGCTGCTGATAAACATACTTCTATGTTTCGAAATAATAATAATAATATCGTTTATTTTTACAATAAACATAAAATCTATTTATAAAATAAATACATACATATTATAGATAAATTACACCCACACACAGAACAAATGATCATGCTCATCACACAATTATTTGTCCTGGGTGGGACTCAAACCCACCACCTCTGGCTTAGCAGTCAGGATTGCTAACTACTATGTTCATGGTAAAAAACGCGAATCACTTAAGATGCTAGTGTCCAGAACCACTCTCTGATTTCGACATATTACACCAGTACTTAAGCGATTTGTTACCCTAAATCTATGGCAATATGGTTTTTATTCATAAGCTAAATTTTACATGTCATTGCCTACTTTGTAGTGTAGATCCATTTCAATTCTCGCATTAGATGTGACTAAATATTATTAGGTACTTATATAAATCGATATGTTTTGATTATGACAAAAATACAAGATGTTAAAAACTTTTCAACAAATACATTATATTTATGACCATAAATATCGATTTAAGGAAAAGCAGTATTATTAACTAACTCGGTCATGGCATAATACTGAACAAATCTTCCTTGAAAAGTAAAAAAGCCTCCTCTAAGTCTGGTACAAAATTTCCCATCTGGTTTACAGATAACTTCTAGATTTTGTTGTTGCTAATGTAGGAACCTAGACCGAGGCTTAATGCAATGCAATGCGGGTTATATTTAGTCTGAGCTGTGGATGACGGGATACAATTAAATTTAGCGAATTAAGGTAGTTGAAGCCTGTTAAAACTAGGCCGCAACCGCACTTCGGTCCTATGCATAATACACTAGCCAATTCCCAGTACGGGTCGCAAAGCCTCTTTCAATTTTAACATTATTTATTTATCGAGTTCCTTCATGTAGGTGCCAACAACAACTATATAAATGACAGAATAGCCTAAGTATATGGAGGTATACATTATAAGTACATTTTTATGCACGAACGTAAATATTTATAACGAGTTAATAAACATGAGCTGACGATGTGAACGTCAGATGAAGTAGTCGTGCCTCTGATTTCAAGAAGTCTGATTATATATATTTGAATGTGAAAGTATTTACTTTAGCATCTAATATAATATTTAATACTCGCAGCTTCTATCAATTGATATCCCCACCAAGCTATAACCCCTTTCTCGAGTACACCTCTCCAAGCCCTAGCGAGGTCTGACATTACATTTCATTGACATCATTCGGTTAGTTTTTTAACTTTAAACTTAAAACTTTTTAAATTTAAACAAATTTAGAAATTTATCTATATAGGTTAGATTAGTTCACGAGTAAACTTATTCCCTGTACGAAAACTTAGATACCGAGCAATGTCGATGACATCGCTAGGATTATTACTAAGAGACACAAATTTACGTTTAAACACAGGTAGAAAAAAGAGGAAACAAAGCAATGTAGGTTAGTTCCTGTTATTCGGTTAGGATACTGCAAACAGTCGCGTAGCGTATATTAGCGTTTGCACAATTCTCATAAAGGTATCCTTGCGTATTACACTAAACCGGTTATACTTTTGCATACCAAATTGAGCATGGATTTCTCCTGCTGTTTTAGTATGAGATTAAGCTTAAGACCTTAAAGCTGAATAAAATTATGGTAAATATATATTTTAAGTGGTTTTTTCCCAGCTGTTTATTTAATGATTATACGTAAGAATAGATAGAATAAGATAAAAAAAGATTGTTATATTGTGTGTTCTAATAGTGTGTTCCATCAAAAACATAAATGTGAAAATGGGAGCCAAGTTCAGTATTAATAATATGCATGCTTATCGACTTCGTCAACAAAAGAATTGAGATCTAAATGGGTGCTAAGTTCTGTAGATAATCCTGAATTTTTTTTAAAAGAATATACAACATTCTAAAACAAATTAAAAACACAAATTCTTGTTTTTTCTTCTACAACAATGTTTGCTAATTAAAAATATAACTTCTTAAATTGGAACAGTTAGTTGTCGGTCTTTTTAGGGCTCCAACTGCACGTAACGAATGCCTGTTTGTATGGCACCCGGGATCGACGGTTTAACGTACTGTCAGAGGTACGGACGGGTCTCAATGCGTTAAGAACGGTCACCCATCCTAGATTGACCGGGCTAAATTACTTAACTTTGTAATGTGCTAACCTACTAGATTACCACTTAGCCACGAGCCCCTCTACTTATTGCTGACATGTGCTAGTAAAAGTTCTATTTAATGTTTATACCACAAAAATCAATATATTTACCGTATTAAAAATAGAAGTATAAAGATAATGTCTTAATGAGGAGGGAAAGGGACATAAATAAGATTGTAGATAAGACGAAGTAATAAGAGAGGCCTGTAAAATTTTACATTTCATTGTGTCACGCTATAGATGGTCAGAAAGAACTCTGTTCTGGTAATTAAAAAAATACATATAGAGCTCAATCAAGAAAGGAAAGAACATAAATTAGATGACAGATAAGAATAAGAGATAAGGGAAGGTTGGGTGGTTGAGGACACAAATAAGACATTAGGAGGCCGTATGATAAGAGCAATAAACGTTGACAAGATTTATAATATACCACTAACATAAATTGAAGATGGCAATGGTGCGATGGTAGCAAAATTTTAATTTGTATTGGAATGTAATATTATAATCAATAAAGCTAAAACTTATGTAACAGTTGTATCATAAATCAATATCTTACTACAATGTAAACAAACACAAAGGTATCGCGTGTTACGCTTCATCGTCACTTAATAATATATCAAAACTATTATTTCGGAAAGTAGCAAATTGAGCACATGTTTGTTTTACAAACACATGTACTTATGTTAGTGCGTAAGCATCATTTATTTTTCCGAAGGGGTAGACAGGTATATAACATTTACGCTCTGCCAGTTTACATAATATCCAATGGAATAAATCTATCTTATTGCAATGGATTGTGTTGGCAACCCAACAAAGATCCATAGATGTTTCCGGGTCTATTTTTGTCTATAGTACGTAATTTAGACATAGAATATTGTATAGATAGATTCGGACATTACTTGCTTCGATCTCTTACTGTAAAGTGCTCTGGAATAAACAGTTATTTTTGGGTCGGGAAATCCAATGTAATATGACCCAAGAATTTAACCCAGAATCGTTAGATGACAGTCTAATAAATAATCAAATACTTATATCATATTACTCACTGTCACACATTACACAGTCTTTGTTAATCTAAACGGTTGGTTTAAATGAAAATAATGTTTTATTGGTACATGTACCATAAAAAAACGTCCATTTATCCCAATCAATTATCAAACAATTAAGCAAGCAACAATTAATATTGTAATAACATTATGATTGCTGCTTTTTAGTTGGAATTTGAATAATTTTATGAATGAATCCCTTTATAGGAAAAATAGTAATTGCAAGTTATTTTTTTCATATAATTCAATACCTATTGTACAATAATGTAGATTGTCATTTAGTAGTACTTGAGAAACAATTAAAAATACTATATGTTGGATTTCAGTATACAAAATCTTAAGGCTGTATTAAAATATTCAGCCCCCTCCCCCCCCCCCCCCCTAAAACGACGAAATTAAAATAAGCCTAATAAAATACCTTGGTGCTTAACTTTATTAATGAAAAAAGTCCTATTTGCTAAGAGTTAAATTATGTCATAGGAAGATTTTGATAATTTTTAAATACTTGTATTAAAACAAAATAAACAAAAATGTTGCAACATACAGATATGTATATGTAGAATATTCCGAAAATTTTACACAAAATATTTATTCTATTGGTTAATGGTTTTGTTAAGCTTTGTTGCAGTAAGGCAACGTTCAAATAACGGGCATTGAACGCGCGATTTGCTAACGCGCGTCAACAACATCACGCATTTTGTTCAAGTCGTTCACGTGCTAACACGCGTTTTGATCCGACGCGACGCTTACGCCTAGGTTGACGTCCAGTTTTAGCCGTACATTCATTCATATGAGCGCGTGTTTTCAGAGCAACAACATGTGATTTTAGTAGAAGGATTCAGCCATTTAAATAACAGTCCGTTTGCCATTTTTCACATGGCATAAGTTCGGTTACACTTTTAAAATTTTTTTTTAAAGCACTTCAGAATTACCTCAAACCGCCTGATGGAAAGCTAGATTGAGGTCCAAAGATTGAAGAGCACCATTATAGATACGGATGATACTAAAATGGTGGTCATACATTACACGTAGTTTATTTTTGAAGAAATTAAAAATATTATATAACAAGAAATTGAAGAGAAATTAATCAGTTTAAATTTACAATTTTTACACCTATTTTCAACAATAACAGAATTTAAAATGAACTACGACAACGCGCGTTTAAGGCCCTAAAAACGCTCGCCATTTCAACACTATACAAAAAACAAACGCACGTGCGACGCGCTTAGTCGCGCCCAGGCTATGTATTTTTTTTAATTAGTGCTAAATATTTACTATGAATTTTATAAAAGATTGTAATATTATAATACTACTACCCTTAGGCTAATACCTAATGTAGTTAGTACTCAACGATAATATGCTTGATTTACTTTAATCGCTTAAATTTTTACAAATAACTCCGATTGACTAGTTCACAATAGTAGTAGTAGTAATAGCTTACATGTACTTCTTTAAAACTTCTGTTTCTCAAGCTGATCAACCAGTCATAGTACATCCAATCGGAGCACATTAGTTCAATGTAATGGAACGTATTGTGCGACCGCATCCACATTATAATTCATATGAATAGTCTCTCTGTGTGGGGCCTATTGTGGTGATTTGGAACCATGCCATAGTCATCGCCGTCGATATATGGATACTGAAATAGCTTCTGGAGGCAGTAGTGGCAAGGTAAATATGAATTTTGAACCAGAAATTACTGTTATATGGGGGATTATAGTAACTTTTGTAACAACTGCTTCATTGAAGCTATACGGTTTCACTCACATCTGTATTTCTGTGATGCCAGTCCAGTTCTTGGCTCAACGGGGGCTCTTCATCAATGAGTACAAATTATATATAAACACAGTACAAGTTATATATATATATATAAATATCGTCAGACTTTTGCTAGCAAGGGTACTATCGGTGAACACTTAAGATATACCTATTACTAGTGAGTAAGGCAAAGCCCCTCGAAAGTGCTAACGCAATAGTACAGGATAAGTTTGGGACAGATCTCCCTGCTGTCTGCCTATACACCGACACCTTCATCAATGTGTAAAGGAAGCTGCCGCGTGGCGCACCACTGTCTTATCAAGGCATCATAAGGTATCCCCGAAATACACACATAAAAAACGGCATATCTTTAATAAATATGAATACATACCACTTACTAGAGTCTTTATTTTAATATACTCGTACTCACATTTCAAGACAATCATCAATGTTGTTTTTATAATTTCATTTTTTTACTTTCAGGATAATGGAATAAAATAATTGTATAAATTTTAATTTTGGTACCGCTGCTCCCCTGGATATAATATTTAGCAATGATCGTGTTTTCTTAACAATTCATGAACATTAATTTGAATGGCACGCTGCGCGCTGTGGCAAGTACACGATTGTCTGAGCCAGCGGCTTGCATAAACATCTTTCGATAAGATTTAAGCTCAGTGTCAAAATTTATGTCTGCTACAATCGTAAAGTTGCCTTTATATTTATAATATTTCCTGGTTCCTGTTATTATGTTTCACACTGTTTAATTATTTTTATTTTACTTTTTAAACTAAACCAATGTACAAAAAGGATTTACAATATCGATAGGAAATAACATAACAGATTTTTTAATAATGTAACCAAAGTACTTAATTAAAAAAACAACTTTTGGTATTTTATTGAACCTAAAATAATATAATTTGGGAGATTCAACACTAAATCGCAAAACCAAGTCCTTACTTTAGCCAACCTAAATAAGCAAGGAATTTTATATTTCATTTGTCAAATAAAACAACATTAGCCGTCGCTCGTTCAGTTTTGCTTTGTACATTATTCTGATGTCCCAGTGTGCATACATATTTACAATACCAACCATGAATCAAACAGTCCTAATTTAATCAGATTACAATCAAACGCATGCAGAATAAATTTGAGGCAATAACTCCGGATTAGTGGCTCTAATGTGATTTTCCAATCGAACACCCTTACCGATAGAGACACAATTTCAAATTAACTGGACAATAATTTTCAAATTATTGGTACCATGAATACTCGTCTTTAACATTGTAAGTATTAATAGACACGAATTGATTGGCGATTGGATTTACAACATCATTTTGCAAAGTTTCCTTTGGTCAAAGGTAATTTTAATTATTTAGTAAAGTATTATTCTGTTATTTAGTGTTTTAACCTCCGACGCAAAAAGAGGGGTGTTATAAGTTTCACGTCGATGTCTGTGTGTGTGTGTGTGTCTGTCTCTCAAACGAATGGACCGATTTCCATGCGGTTTTTTTTTCATTTGAAAGCTAGTTTCCTTGCGGTGGTTCTTAGCTATGTTTGGTTAATATCGGTCCAGCAGTGTAAGAGTATCAGCTTTTTACCAAAATGATGTAAGGCATTTTGTAATCGTTGAAGGGATTTTCGAGTCGGGGTGTTTTAAATTTATCAATCATATTTAGGTCCCAACGTAACGTTTATGACCATTCGAGGTTTCAAATGTAGAAAGTAACATAAAAAAACTGAATAAACTCACCATAACCATTCTGTTTCAATCACCATTAATGGCAATATCTGAATTTATGTGTCATATCAATATGCACAGTTCTGCCATCATAGCTCGATACGTTTGGTTATTAACATACAAAGTAAATTGAAGTAACTTTATTTACGTTATAAAAATTTAAAATTTTAATCGTAACATAGCATGTACGAATACCTATAGAGTGAAAAGCTGTAAAAGCAACCGCCAAACCACACATGGGCTATGGTACATTTTGTTTTTAATTTAATTTCTAGTTTGGTGGTATAGTTTAATTTTGTAGTTAAATAAAGTCATAATATAATAATAAAATAACTATGAGAATTAATGTCGCATAAATATTTATCCGAAAAAACACGACATACAATGTCAACGCGTCAATTTAACTTCAGTAATATTTGACCTTATTTTTGTATGATCATTATTGTCGATATAGCACGTCAACTATCAAATTTTATATAAACTAATTTTAAGTCGGCGCCATATAATAAAATGATTAATTATTCTTTTCGTCGGTTCAATTTTTTGGTACAAAGTTCTTTTTTACTAATAATGTTTTACATGTACACGCTTTCTTTTTCCTATCAAAAGACAACAGTCTAAACTCTAAGGCATTACATCCCACTAATATTAAAAATATGAATGTTTGGATGAATGGATGGGTGGATGTTTGTTACTCTTCCACGCAAAAACCACTGAACCGATTGCGAGGAAACTTGGTACGTAGATAGCTGGAGACCTGGATTAACGCATATACTTTTTATCCCGATATTCCCACGGGATCGGGACTTATGCGGGTGAAATCGCGGGGTACTGCATATGGTAGTACATAATAAACATACACAATTTTGTTCTAGTAAAGAACGTACACCCAACTTGACTTAATAACCAAAGTTTAACTAAAAAAATAGGTACTTGCAAAAAAAATATCTTAATTATGTTGTGTTGTCAATATATATGCGGACTCATGTATTTTTTAAAGATTTTAACATGAAGTGATATGACAATTTTTTTAACCGATGAAAAAAGGAATTTGACCGTATGTATATTTTTTATGTATGTTCATCCCTCACTCCGTTATTTATGAACCGATTTTGATGATTCTTTTTTTTTATATTTCAAGATATTAATTTTTTCTAAGTTTGTCCCAATGACTATATAATTATGATGACAATGTTAAGTTTATGTATGTACCTATATGCCTGGTACGTGCAAGTAACTTATAGATATGAAATTCAATTTAAGGTTCCCTGGACGAGCTTGTATTTACATATATTAACAAAGACGCAGTTTGTATATTATCTGTCCGACACTTATTATACCTTAAATTAACTGTAATAATAGAGTACATAAAAGTGTTGACTATCTATCTTCTAATAGAGCATTTGAGGAAGGCACTATATTATCGGGACGACCACTACCTTTTGTGTAATATACAATGTAGCTTAAACTGAAAGGTAAGGGTATATAAAGAAGGAAGGCACGTATAGTGCAATAATAATCCCACTTTGTAGATCCGAGGTTGTCCTTTAAAAATTGATGTCAAGAATTCTGCAGAAAGTTTAGTGGCAACGTCCTATTTTCCTCTTAGCAATTGTATAAAAATTGTTCGGAGTATACAAGGGCAATGTTGAAAGCACAAAGAGAAATTGGTTTATAATTCAAAAGTTGTTCAAACGTGTCCCACACACGGCAGTTTAGGAATTTAAATCATCATACGTTTCTTATTTTAATTCATTATATATGGAAAATATTATACCAGCTTTTTATTTTTGGAATATAGTAAATTTTACTTTACCAACACATGATTTAATAATAAAAATACATAGATATAATTTAATTCTCACCTAAAATCTATAAGCGATTGCTCTTTGATCAAATATACCACGAATGATGGCGTATGGTCGAAGGCGATTACTGTATTGTTTATCTTCATATTATGGTAATCAGAAAGAGGTCTGAATGCACATAAAATAAAATAAATTTAGATACGGATATGTATAAAATATATAGTATAAAATTTATGGGTATGGAGGAATTATAGATTATATAATTTTTTCCTTGTTGAGAACAATTATCGTAATTAAAATATAATGAAACGAATGTACTGACGTGCATTCGTCAGCATTAAAGCGTTTATATAAGCTGAACTTAATGAAACTCGCCAGAGAATATAATACTGGTGGATTTGATTGGTTAAGAATAAAGTTTAGTTGAATCAGACAATGACTGTTTCAATAGAGCTTGCAGATTTTTAAAAGCTTATTAGTGCAGCTTAGGTTTGGAAATGTTCCCAAATGTATCAGCTGTTTACAGTAAAACATAATGTTTGCGATATTAATGCAGGGCATACTGATTTTATAAACAAATTACAAATAGTTGAACAGAACAAAACTTAAAAACAAATACTAATTCCTGCAACAAATAAATAAAATTGAATATTGATCGCACTTCTGCAAGATAAATTCATTTAGATAACGATAACTTTTAATACGTTCTTAGTCATTATCATTATGTACGAAAGCGCTTTTTACGATCATTAAGAGCGACTGGTAATTCTCGCAACAGGTATTATATCATGTGGGTATATCTTTAGTACATCGCCACTATGTAAGTAAGGGTGCTTAACAAATAGAGATACACACAATTTTAGTAAAAAAATAAATTGATGTTTTATTTTTTTTTATAAATGGAGTAAAAAATCGATAATTATTTGTTAAAATGTAATGTATTTCAGCATATAAATAATAGAACATTGTGCTATGAAAAAATAGTAAACTGTCAATTGCACTGTCATTGCAACTTTAAAGGACTTATGTTGTATTTAACAATAAAATTAAGTGGCCAGAAATACAGTTAATCGTTGCCGCAGCTTAATTGTTAAAAATTGTAGGGAATATAACAATAAAATAATGTAATGACGAAGTCAAACAGAAATTGTAAAGCTACAATTATGGCACATACTTAAATTATCTGTGTGCTTAGCTTACACATCAAATCTGTGTCAGTTAAATATTTATATTAACGCCGACAAAAACGTCTGGTTTAATACTAAGTTGAACAGTAACTGGCGCCAATTCGAAAATTGAGTTTTGTACTGCCAAATGACGTTACGTATTCTGAAAAAAGTGGGACTAAACTTACTTTAGTTTGACAGAACCAAAATTGGATAAATTACTCAACCTAGTGAATATTTTCTCATTTGTTATTTTCTGTTGAACGTTCCAAACGTCTAAAACTGTCTAAAATTAGAAACGTCACACGGTTGGAAACGTCACACAGTTAGAAAGGTCGTCCTAAAATTAGGCGTTACATAAATACGTTGGCTCGGCATATATTTAACTTTTAGAGATATAAATTTATTTAAATTTTGTGATCTAAGCAATCTCTATGGCCTAGGAAATTAAATGTCATAATTTATTTTATACTTCTGCTTATTTTTGTTAAGCTATTTTTATAAGGTCATGTCATTTCAAATGTTAACACATTACTGGCAGGTGGACAAAACTTTTCGTCTTTTTTAGATTATATTAGTTAGGTTTTATTTTATTGTAAGTAGGTATATTAAATTATAAATATATTTATATTATGTATTTAGTTACAGATTTAGTTGACAGTGATAATTTTTTTTCTGCAAACAGCCTCGATGATTTTTTGTTAGTATTCCGTCACTTAGAGAAACTCTTCAGTCTCAATTTTCGAATATATCAAAGAATTTGAATGTAGTCCATATTAAAGCACAGAGTATTTCTGCTTACTTTCTCGATATGCTGGCAAACATCAATTGTAAGTACATACCTGCATGCAATTTTAGTCTGAGAATCATAGCTGAACTCAAGTCTGCCATCTACTCTTATTTTCTTCCTGTTCACAGTTCGTGGTGGGGGTGGTGTGGCCATATATGTACTTTTATTCTATTCCTTAATTTTGATTATGCTTCACAGTCTTCACCATCAGACGCAGGCGAGCATCTATTCTTAGAAGTGGAACTTTATTATAGTAAGCATCTGCTTCATCATCAGCCTTTCATTATCCACTACTGAACATAGGCCTCTCCTAATGAACGCCACTGAGCTCGATCGTCAGCTCTCCTCATCCAGTTTTTCCCCGCCGTTTTGCGCAGATCGTCACTCCACCTGGCCGCGTTCCACTTTCACTACAAACATCTGCTTGGTGTGTACTATTCTCCTTCATTGCATTACAACTACTTTTACATCTAGTACAAACACTTCTCGAAAAGCCCATCCTATAGGCACACGATCATAATGGGAGATTTCACTGTCGTGTTTTTTAAAAAGAGATTTCTCTGCTTTTCACTTAGGCATGAAGTTAAGTCGAACAATAGATATGTCTATTTTGTCTTTAAACGATCAAAACTGTATTCTCTATCTTTTGGACCTTATTATTGTATCTACCGCAGAGCACGTAGTTAAACATGGTCAACGTGCAGCCAATTAACTCGCCCATCATGATCTTATCTTTTTATCTTATTCTCTCCAACCTCCAAGTCAAAACCGAAAACTCCAATGCAGCGTAATCTTGCTAACAAAAGTTTGCATGAATGTTAAAAGCATTGCCTCGCTTCCTCTTTTTTCATTGGAGTCTATTGGTAATTTTTTTTTCCTTTCCCGCATTAGAAATATTCCTGTGCCGGGGGGCTTCACAAACATTGAAACGAGGGCCTTAACATATGGTAAAGTGAAATTTGAATTATTTGATCACGTCATAAAAATTCTAAAAGTATTATGCTTATACGCTGATAATACGAAAATGAAGTTCTCACAGCCGTCAGGTAAATACACTTTATAGTCTGACGTGAAATTGATGATGCTTTGATTCAAATTTATCTTCAATATCACGCTTTCTGACTTTGCATGCAAAGGCCTTGCCTTTAATAACTTCAAAAGCTGCTTTCTAGCTTCAAAAGTTTTTGTAAACTTGTTTTCTTTGAAGAAACTTTCATTTTCACTTGGATAAAAGAAACCTTTACGCATACTCGAGTATTTATAGTTTAATACAGTTTAAGGTGAGCGCTCTAAATCTGTTTGTGAAATTTGGTTTATAGAAAATCGATAAGTGGTGTGAAATAAAGTACACTGATTTAGATTTTCAAGTACTTGATGTGTATTGCACACATCAAGTTCATTAGTTATATAAATAAGCAAAATAGTCTAGTTTTATATTAAATGGATGCCATGTATAGAACGTCTTATCTTATAATATAAAGTAATGTTAACTTAATATCAGAAACCTAGGTACTCAAGAGCAACAAAAAAGGTAAACGTCATCTAAATTATCGAAAGCCACGTTTCCGTGCAATCTAATAAACGATCTAAAGTGCATAGCGCTACCTATATCCATCAATATAATGCGAATGAATGGATAGCTAATGATTGTGTAGGTGCTGTGTATTTTGCTTGAGTAATGGGTTCCCAAAGCCATGACGAAACATTTTCCTTTAATTTTTTGACGTCTAAAATTAATCCACCAAACAGCAACTCATGATCGATGTAAATAAAAACAAAATAATGATGTACCTGCCTTTATATCCGCCAAGACACTTGACATTCAAAGCCAATTTGTCAAGTTTCGAATAAATGTGCTCGATGATACGATGACATTTTTGCTTCGGCAAAGTGATGAACAGAAAACGATTTGTTCGTGACAAGCAATTTTGGTGCTAGGGTAAGATGTCAGGGGCGTGGGGGGACAGCTAACGGTGGTCATTAGACGAAGCTATAGGGACGACACATTCGCCAACTAACAAATTACTTTAGTGATCAATTCACAGATACCTGAGTGTCGACTGTACAACCTTATGTCGTCGATGGGATAATCTAAAATTGATATGTTTGCTCCATGTGTAGTATCTAATTGGCTAACATGCTGAACTAATTATTACTTGCAGAGTAAAATGTCTACTTTGAGAAAGTGCCTGTTTACTTTGAGAAACTGCCTGTTTGTTAACATAGGCTTAATATATCTTGAAACATTAGTATTTTATCGGTTTCGATCTATCGGTAGGTAATTTTAAAATAAAGGTTGTACAATCGGTAGAGGTATTCGACTGTGCATAATCCAATAGTTTGAAGCCCACCGTTTTAACGTAGTTAACAGTATCCCCTGTGGCTTCAGTGAATGCACGTCTCAGCCGGGCTCGGCGCGTCTGCGACAGGGTTTGTGGACAGAGGAGCAGCCCCTGTAGGTTAAAAACAGAAACCAAATCAAATTTGAATGCATTTGATTTGATTTTATTAGAAGGGAAAACCCACCAAGACCCTTACACAGCACTTACACGCCATCTGCTTTAGATAAATAAAATGAGCCAGGATAAGACATTCTCTAGGATTCGGGAATTTATGGAAGAGGATCACATTTAAGGAACCATCGAATACAATATGAAATAATCTTGCTACACACCAATAAATTAACACAATGTACACAACATCAAAATAATCTACACTTGTATCGTATGTAGTTTTCGGTATTCATTAAAAGTTCGCAGTTTCGCAAAATTTGTTTGAGAGCCGGAAAAAGTGCTACAATATTTTTAAGTGTCATAAGAGCAAGCCAAATGGCCATGACTTGCAAAGGCAGACATAAAAAAAAGTCTCATCTCGTTGGAACAGCTGCAAAAATGCTATTACAACGGAAGAACATTCTGTCAATGTCTGTTACACAAAATTGAGGAAGTCTTACTATTTGCTCTACGAATATAAGAAAATCACCATGAGTTTTACGTCACATCAAACAAGTTTATTTACAAGTAATATCAAATATTTTAAGATTTGTTTTCCTTGGACGAATTTATGGAAAAAAGTTTTGTCTCTCGTTCAGTGAGTGGAAGCCATTTTGGTAATATTTAAACAGCTGTTTTATCCAACTATTCACTTAGCGCTCTAACTGAGTAGTTTTACTGGGTCCTTGTCGGTTCCTTATAATTGTTTTTCAATAACTATTTTGTTATTTTACAATTCTTATCGTTGTATTTCAATAAAGTTATGTTGTTTACCTAATATTCTACGAATGTATGTGACACGAATAATATGTAGTTCTGAAGATGGGGCTTGCGTTTTTCTCATAGCAGCTTAATGAATGAAACCAAAATAAAATCCTAACTAATGGCGCCATCTAGGGAACTTCAGGCTTACCTGTTTAAAAGGGCGCATGCCTCCGTTGATACGTAGTGAGTCAGCGGCAATGCCAGCAATGCCATCCCCTGGTTCACGTAACTGTCGCAGTGAGGCGCTGGGGTGATGGTGGGCGTGGTGAGGGCAGTGCGCCGCGCATGCGCTAGACTCCGGTTGTGAGCTCTGTCGGATGATTCTCGTACTTGTTGTAGGTAACAGTAGTGCCGGTGGTTGTATCACTGGACATGTGCTGACAGTGTGGAGCGAACTACATCCACAAGGATACTGTAAGATGGAGCGAACGCTTTCTCGAGACACAGAGCGCGCTAGTTGCAACGCCGACATTGGCGCCGTGGATTGCCGCCGTTCGCATACACGGCATCTCGAATATGTTTGTGGAACTAACTGGCAAGTGGTTACTGACCCTCTATGCGAACATGTCGCTACGGGGGAGACGAGTGTTTGAGGGCGGTCTGCAGGTGGATCGCGACATTGTAGTTCGATGTCAGGGACACTTCTGGCAGCTTGATCTTCAATTCTGATTGACGTGGCACTTTCTTCACTACCCGGTCCCCCCGAAAGTTGTGGCCTTAAGTGTGTAGTACAGTCTTGCCTTTGCAAAACTGGTTTAACGCTTCTGTTTTCTGACGGAACTATTACGGTGACAGAGGGTCCGGTAACAAGCAGACTCGCTGTTTCGTCACTGCTTCCGTAGCCAGAATTAGTAATAGCTTCAGTACTATCCGTTGTTGGGGCTGACATTTTTGCCTGAAACAATAAAATTTCAATGAATCCAACAAGTTACGATGCTATAATGAAATGTTATTGAATGCGTCCCGCAGAGCGAGGACACGCGAGGATCATTCATTGCCTGAAATTAAATCTGGCAGGCATCTTATGAGATTTATGGAACGTTATAATGAACAATATGTGACGGCATTAGTGTACAATAGGATTAGATGTTCATACCTTATCTAATATTAAGTTGGGTGTAAATATAGTACAATGTTTCTCATTAAAGTATACGAGGTTTATGGACTAATCATAATAATAGCTACTTATTTATAAAGGCCAAGTAAGTTACCCGTCATGGGTTCTTAAATTTATAGCAATAGCCTGGCCATCCATCAGTGGACATCCCATGGCTGAGATTATGGCGATATAAACCTTAAACACTGATGATGATTATTACGACTCAAGTTCAACTAATCACACAGATGTATTGATTGAAGTGAGCCTCAAAGTATGTCGAACTCTCATAGTAGCAATGCAACTTATATTAATTAGTTAAAAATTATAATATGTGTTGCAAGAAAACTCTCTTTGAAACAAAAATAAATTATTGCATTCCCAATTAGTACGAGAAGAGGTAATAGGTACATAGTTGCAAATTAAGCCTTCTCTACACTGCCCTGCTAATTGTACTTGCAGTGATCGACATTTTTGTGATTTTCACTTTTGTGCAAAAATGACATCTTAAGGTGTTAATCTATGCATAAAAAAATTATTCTCATGATTTTTTTTATTATAAACATGTTTTTTATTTAACGAGAAACGCAGCACTTGCACAAAAACATTGCTTTTGTTAACAAGATCTGCAGCATTCAGCATGTGCAGCAGAAGGTTGTGCAGTACTTGATACGTTTACTGTAGCTTCGTTTAGAGTATAACTTCTTTTGAAACGAATACTAACTAAAGCCAAACGCAGTATTCTACAATAATGCGTTTGAGTGTAGCGAGCATAACAAAGACCTACTCTTACGCTGCTAAAACTAAATGCAGTATTAGTATACAGTGCCGCGTTTCGTGCTAGCAAATCAATGCGTCGATGGCATTCGCGGACGGAACCACTAACTAAAAACGCAGTATTGAACACGTGCTAGGTGATTTTGCAATAATAAACAGAAATACTGCATTTGGCCTTAGTGATACTGTAAAGCTCACAAGCCCAGATGGGAAATGAAAATGCAGTACTGTGCATTTTATCCAAATGAGACATTAAAGTAACGAAATAAATATGTCAATAGAAAGCTTGATTTTTTTCTATTTTTTTAAGTACACTTCAAAAGTTATATAACATAGACTTGTTGCTAAGATTTCAAAAAATACGTTTACCGCGTTTATCTCCAAACCACCATTTTGCAAGTACTGCGTTTGCAATAAGGAGGGCAGTACAGTTTATTGAAGCTGAAAATTATATTAAAATTAGTCTGAGAATTACCTCTAGAAATATTTTTTTAGGTGTACGTTAATATCAGTTAGGTTTATCACATATATTACATTAAATAAGTTTATTCACATAAATCTTAAAAAAACTTCTAAAATAAAACTTAAAACTAAAAGGGACTTCCATTAATTATTCGAGAAGATTTTGGCGAGTTTTCGACCTCTTGTCCTCTTTTGTGAGATGTCGTGTGATTTGGCTCCACCTCCTCCCCATCTCTTTAATTTCACTAGGTAACTACGTCCATCTATGCTTAATTGGGTTGGATTTGTTTAAAAAACAATTTGATTAGTAATTTTAATTTAAGACTAGTATTAAAAACATAGCGTAGTCTGGAATCACAGTGAAAAAAACTAAATAAAATACTCATTTAGCAACTACTGAATTTTTGTGTTCTATGGACCACACGGACGCGGGTGCCCTGCAGCTCTGGTGATGGATCTTTTTCTTAAATAATCAAGTACACTTGCAAAAAATAAATAACATAACATTTGCCCCTATCACAGATTGGGTGAGTTCAGCTCGGCAGTTCTTTTAGGGGGAGGAAGGCTAAAAGTTTCACGTAATTATTGAACGCCCCCTTATAGCACAAGTTATAGTTAATGTCTACCCTTTTTATAAACTGTCCCACTGCTTTTAAAAATTAAAACTTGAAAACCTTCACCAGTCCCTGTAGATTAGAATAAGTATTCTTTTAGGACTTTTAGTAGTAGTATTTTATTATTCAATTTTCTTACTATGATTCTAGACCCAGTCATGTCTTAAATACTTGGTGTAGTAGCCATTTTATTTCGTTTTCTGCAAGGCGTTGACGTTTGCTCCGTAATGAAAGCTTCGTACCCAAAACATTTGTCAGAAGTGTCACTTGTCTACCGTTTCAAAGTTTTTTGCGCTTAGTCACGTAATATTTCTTTATTAGTTTATGTCAATCCCATACATTTACTTTTCTATTCTACTGTCGTTATAGAAAATGAAGAGCAACTTGTCTAATATATTAATATAAAGCTAGGTACTATATACATAGGTGTGGTTACGTAAGTTTAACGTAATTTGAATATACTATTAGCTGTTCACAGAAAACATATATTTTCCACTTTCACTCACGTAGTGCCAGAAATCTGCAATACATGGTTGTAAAAATAATTAAGATAACTTTCGAAAATATCATTGAATCGTCAGAAAAACAAATATATACAGGTTTATTAAAATTATCAGAATTAGAGCCATTTAATAAGTGTGACATCGAGGATTATTGTAGCTTAAATATAATACAGACGGATTCCCGAAAAGAGATTGGTTTTCCAATCGCGGCGCCGCATGTGTAAAAGTAAATTTATTAAACGTATGGTCGGCCGGTGGTTAAGACCGGGAATGAAAAGAAAATATAACAGCTTAACAATTTTCGGTGCAAAAGTACACGTGTCATAAATACATAAATCTTCTATATTATTGGTTATTAACATTGGAAATCATTTACAGTTGACGTATTCGTTGACCGGTCAATAAAAAAGAAAGATGGATTGGAATGAAACTCCTGTAAACATCCTAACTTAAATATCCTCCTTTGGTCTAGAAAAAACTACTGTTCAAGAGTAACAGAAAAATAACTTTTAAGAGAGCTAAGTCGTGGGCAAAAGCAAGTAATATAAATAAAATAGTGTCTGTAGTGTGATGTATATCCTTGTGAGGGCCGACACGGTAGCTGGTCAATAGATAACCATATCCATACCAGAATAGTTTATAATCCACAGTACTGCATTTTCATTTCCCATCTGGGCTTGTGAGCTTTACAGTATCACTAAGGTCAAATGCAGTATTTCTGTTTATTACTGCAAAATCACCTAGCACGTGTTCAATACTCTTTTCAGATAAAAAATAAAGTTATGACTACCTATTACTGAAGAACTCTCCATCAAACCACGTAAGGCCCACAAATAATTTTATATATTCTACAGGCACATTGGTCAGGCTACATTTTGAAGTGAAAGTATATATATATATAGTTCACTACTTAATAAAAATAAGTTTATAGACATTATTTTGACTGGTTATACCGGTAACGTAAATCTATTGGTCGATTGATAAATACTAATGGACAGTGGGGTTATAAAAGGGTAGGAATAAGTGGAGAACTATGACTTGAGTGCGGATAAAAGTACGAACAACTTGGCAGTTACTGTTAGTTAGTGATTTTCATAGTTTATACCAGTGGTTGTGAGATTGTGTCTTACATTAGCACCTGTCTTTGCGCCTGCGTATTACGAAGAAAAAGAAACAAACATATTTATAAATATTTATAAATTTTCTCTGATACTATATTTTTATTATATGTTGGTAGTGAGTTGTAAGGATCTCGAAGATAACACTGTACCAGCAATAAATTATACATTTGTATCACAATCACTGTAACGCCCTACTCCATATTCGTACCACAATGTCACTTAATAATCAACAGTGAAAAATAATTGGAAAAATGGCGGTAAGTATCAACTCACTCGAGTTTTGACAACAGTTTTGATTTTTGAACGTTTTTATTGTTGAATCTGGTGCCAAAATTTACATTGTCGTTGATCATAATCATAAAATTAAATGTTAGTTGCTCATGTTTACTTTCATGCAGAGTTATAATTTCATGGCCATTATAACAGTAACATCCGTTTGCGACGCGTGAGAAAATATAGTAATGAAATTCATAAATTGCACCACCTACGTACTAAAAGCGATTATGAAAATATCCATCTCCGATTTTTATAGTCGGCGTAAAAGTTATAACATTCATAAAAGCGGTGCTGCAAATATATAAAATATAGTTTATGAATTATGTCCACCATTATGCGCATATAAACAGCGGGTCATTCATACATATTTTAATTATATACTGCTTATGAATTCCTTCTAATGGGCTGCTGTTAAAAAGTCCTTAACACCTTGAAAAAATATAGTTTTATTTTTATACAATGTCTAAAGACTTTTAGTTTTAATTGAGATGTTTAATTAATTAATAATTATTTTAATATATATCTGCATTTACAACTTAAATAAATTAACTCTATTAGTATGTATGTCGCTGAGTAATTAGTTACAGAACGGTTCGAGGTTAATTACTGAAGATTTTGTGGATTATAATATTGTAAGCTGTCTATGAAGCTTACAATATTATAATCTACTATAATCTATAAGCCCTACAGAGGTGGTGAGGATTATTATATTGATTATGTTTAAATAATTAACAGCATTTAAGAACAAACTACAGCTGATCAATAATACATTCTAGTTTTAGTGTTATTTAAAAATAGATCATATGGACAAAATAAAGGGCACTTGCTTATTTCGACGTTCGGGTCGATTTTAACATTTTTAAGACGTTTTTAAGTGGCTAATACTTTTGTGAGATATTACCTTAGGTGTTAACAAACATAGCGAGAGCATCACAACTGTTGTGAATTGATTAAACTTTGTTTTTGTAACCACTTGAATTTATATACACATTTTTCTTTCTTTGTGAAGACATTAACTTTTGCTAAATTAGCACACTTACACAATACCGAGGCTTTGGACATAACATTAATCCAACAGGGCCACGGCGTTCTGTGGCGTTACAGTGGGCATATTTACGTCAAGCCATCCAGAAGGCTTGGAACCGATATCAAGAGACTGGGAGTGAATCAGAAGAAAGAAATTTGCCCGCGCGCATATAGCCAGAGCCACCAGAGACTCTAGACTAGACTGGTAACAGTCCAGACCACAACCCAATCGAGCACATGTGAGATGTGTTAAAAAAAAAGTGTTCGGGACACAAACTAACCCGTGCATTATAAAAGACAGCTCATCGACATGTTTCTAACAGTGAGACACTGCGACACCTGGTGGAGAATATGGATTCCTGGAGCCTTACACGAATATGTTTAGAAAATTGGAGTACACACACGATCCTGAAGAAAGGCAAAAACGATAAAAAAATATCGTTTTATGCTCTTTATAATTTTACAATTTAACTTTATTTAAAATAATTTGTCACAGAAAACGTTTTTTAATTATTTATTTTTCAATTCGTTTGAACAGTTTATTCATCAACCCCCTGACTTAATACATCTTTTAGACTACTAAAAATACAAACATGCTGGCCCTTATTTTGTTTTAAGGAGTAGATCAGTTAGGATATTAATTAGTCTTCATGATCGGTGAAGTATTTCAAATAATTAACACCTTATACGTTTTGTCTTATAATAATATTCAAATTAATTTTGTGCGTGTCTTGACAGTTTAGTTAGTTTCGTAACTATTAATATTCAGAGTTCATCATTTAAGTTATTGAAAACCTTAGATATATAATAGTTACGCAAAAGAGTAGTAGCAATTGCGTAGTTCCTCCTAGACAAGGCAATGCATTTTCTTTTTTCCTCTGTTAGATCATTTTGTTTCAGTAGTACAGTTAGGATTATCTACAACACCCCCACAGAACGTAACTTCGTTAAGTTTTGAGTACGTTTGAAAATGTCATAAAAGGATAAAAGTAAAATGTTTCATTGTCTGCACTTTCTTTATTGTCATCATTTTATTTTTAACCCCCGACAAAAAAACGATGGGGTGTTATAAATTTGACGTGTGTGTGTGTATGTGTGTGTGTGTGTGTGTGTGTGTGTGTGTGTGTGTCAGTGTCTGTGTCATCGTAGCTCCCAAACGGATGACCCATTTTGATTGTTGTTTTTTTGTTTGAAATGTGACTTAGTCGGAAGTGTTCTTAGCTATGTTTGATGAAAAGTGGTCCAAGATGGCCGCCGCCACAACATGGTGGATTACATATTTTTTCATAACTCCCTCAATATGGGTATTAAAAGAAAGGGCTTCGCTTATATAAGCTTCAAATCCAACATGGCCATTCATACTATTTTTATTGTTTTGTGTCGGGGTTGTTAATTTTTTTTATTTATTTAAATAATAACAATGTATAGCACGGCCCATTGCCCTAAGACAAGGTCTCATGGTGGCCGGAAACCATTTTGCATGCTCCTTTGCCTGGTGCGTCTTTCTAGGGACAGGGGAGTACTAATAGTCTTGCGTACTGTTTCCGCCCCTTCTTTGGCATTCATCACTTCCTCGAGACAGCTCAGTGGTGATGTGCCCTGTGCTTTATCACGCAAGTCGTTCTTTCCACGTGCTTAAAGACAGTTACAATTATAGTAGGTAACAAACGAGTCAGACTCGCGCACTGAATGTTCCATCAGCAAACAAACTTGTATGTAGATAGTACGTCCATCTCGGGAATCAATTCTACAAGATTTTTGCCCGCCCTTTCCGAAAGACCATGTTAACTTTGTTCTAAAAATACTGTCCCATACATCGATGTACGACGAAGTCAACGACCATCCGGAAAATAATAACTAAATTTTTTATATGTGATATAATAATAAATTAACGATTTTAGGATTTTTTCTTTACTTGTGCTGTGAGACCTTGCTTCTTACCAAATTTCATGATTCTATATCAATGGAACCCTATAGGTTTCGATTTACCTGCGAAATGTTACAATTTGACCAAATCTAAGACTTATATAGCTGTATACTTTGTTTGCGTTGACTCAGAAGCTTGATTTTTTCACAGGTTCAAGAGATCGCAAACATAAGTATTTGATATATTTTCTAACTGAATTTCAACTTGGTGTGTCCACAGGATTCGAAGAAAAAGGGTCTTGACAGAAAGACAGACAAATGGATAACAAAGTGATCCTATAAGGGTTCCTTTTTTCCTTTTTAGGAACGGAACCCTAAAAACCTCCAAAAGTGATTTCAATCTCAACAAAGATCCACGTTTTAAAAATCTTTAAACGTTTTTATTTACGAATAAATAAAGCCTACGTAAGCCAGCGAAAGCATAAGTTAATCTTCCAATTAAACTAAGGATTAAAGTAATTGCCGTTGACTTATGTACTCACGACGACGGAGCCCGTTAGTCCGCAGTTTTGATGGATAAGCGACTTAAGGAGTTTTTGAAACTAAGTGAGAGAAAACTGTTAGGAATCTAGGAAAGATAAAGTATGGTTTTAATAGGTAGGTTTTGTAGCTGTTTTCATTTAATTTAAAATGAAAAACTAGTTGATAAAAAAAACAATTTAGGGTTTTTATTTACGGTTAATTACAACAACATTCATCACTTTAAACTTCAATGTAACTTAGTTAAAAAAAAACCACACTACATGTGCCCTTAAGTTCTGAGGGTTTCAATCATTTTCACTCAGATTTCATCCTCAGATCCGGACTTGGTGAAAATAGAACCACTTTGGAAGTAACCAACCAAAATAGGAATGTTAAAATCGGCACAAAAATGACAGAAATACCGGTGGACATACATACAGCCGAACATAAAACCTCCTCCTCTGAAGTCGGTTAAAAAAATGTCATAAGGTCGATAATAATATTAATCCTGTATTATTAAACCAATTAAAGTGTTATTTTATGAAATATATCTAGTTTTTATACCAGCCATTTTCGTAAAGTTATTGAGAGTATAAGTACCAGTGTGCATATTCAAATAATTGTATGATGTATGTATTTATAAATACTTAATGTTATCAGCAGTCTAGTTACCATAGTACAGGCTCTGCCTAGTTTGGAATCAGACGACCGTGTGCGAGATGTGTAAAGTTATTATTGTTATTATATATCAAAAATTATACATGTATTACATGTTTGTGGCTACAAGCAACCCTTGCTTTGTTGAAATGTCGTGTTTGAATTCGAAAATTATGCTCGCTATTTCATATAAGAAATAATCTCCTCAGATAAAACAAAAAACTGTAATCGTATGTGTGATAGTCAGTTTAGCACTGTTTTTCGGAACATCCGAGTCTCGTCCTTATAGTCTTGAGGATATTTTTACAAAAGCTTTCTAATGTTGAATATTCTCTTTCAGACTAAACTATACCATCACCGGGAAACATCTTAGATATGCAATAGAGATAAGAGAAACAAATTTGGTAGCCTTAAGCCTTCCTCTGTTTTATAATAATAAACAAGATTTTAATAACAAAAACGAGGCACTATAATTCAGCTATTAGAAGCCTTTTTTTCTCCTGAGAGTACAACTATGTTGTCACTATGCCGCCAGCGCTAATATAAGACATTAGGGCAACAAATCAAATTACTCTGTATGTGTGCGTGTATGTGTATGTATATGTGTGTATATATATACGTACACTTTATGTACATTTATTTAAAGGTTCCAGTTGAAAATCAGCGCCCGATTCCCATCTGGCATTAAGCTGAACTGGACACCTATTTTGGTGGAAACGCGAGACATATTATTGTTCCTAAACTGTTTCTTTTAATGTACTTATTGTATTTTCTGTACATCGATTTCTGTTTCATTATTTTTTTATAGAAATAAGAATATTATTTGGAATAACTACTTGTATCTTAGCACCAAAATAAATGGATTTTATTTCTTCTTTTCTTTCTTTCTTCTTTCTATATACAATCAGCTTCATCTTGTTAGAGCCCACTCTATCACTGAATAGTATCTACAAAAACAGAAGCGGGCTTCTGAATTATATTATGATTACGTTCATGTTATACCAAAAAATTGAAGTATAAAAATCAGTGAAAAATGGTGCAGTGAAAAAATAAAGAACGAAATTCAAACTGAGTGTTTTGAAATGAAGACCTGTTCTTATTAATAGGTTGAAATAAGTGTCTTTATTTTTACAATGTATGAATAAGCGATTACTTTTAATGGGTATTATAAATATTTAAAATCAGAACTACAAAACGTAATACACGCGTGGCCAGATACGTGCACTGTACTTTGTTTACTTTTTATACTACTTAGAAATATGATCAGAATATTCATTAATAATCTTATTTTATGGCCATCGTACTAATTAGGCAATTGATTTTTAGTTGTTTATTATGTTTTTTTAGCTTGAAGCTTTCTTGAGTACATAACTACGAAATTTTAGTTGCGTAGAAGAATGTATAAGGAGAAATCTATTTTGACATCTATAATTTTCTATTAACGGAAAACCAGAATATCTGTTTCAGAATACGGCACAACGTCTCCAATTTAGATGTACTATTTGCGTGAATCCCTTCCTGTTCCAAAGTCGATAACAAGGTAAATATTATTCGGTTCTCAAAGGCTGAACAAAGGCAAGGAGACATAATTAAAAGTAAGAAGTGGTATGGGTGTGTAAAAAGTGTGTAAAAGTGTGTAAAGTGTATAAAAAGTGGGTGGTGGAACAAATACCACTTTTGACGAATATTATTACTCGAATAAAAAATCTTTCATTGGAAATAAAATTAATTTAACCATCAAACCGCCTCATGGCAAGTACTCACAATTTATAAGAAACCGTATCTAAGTGTAGAGAAGGTACATTTTAATCTTTTTATTAAGATAAACAGATTGATACATAAACTCTTTACATCAAACAAACAATGGTTACTTTATATATTGTACAACTTACAAACTGATGGGATTATACAATTGACGATCTCATCGCGATTTGTGATCCCTTACAGGCAACTATTGAAAGGAAAAAGAGACATTGTGGAAGATAATAAATAGATGGATAGATAGATTACACTTTATTTGTACACCAGGGTTATACGACGAGTATGTAACAGGGGATGTATCTTATCTATTGATAAGATACATCTCCTATTACATACAGCCGCCCTTTGTACACTATTGTGTACAAAGGGCGGCCTTATCGCTCAAAGGAATCTCTTCCAGGCAACTTTAGGATGGACTGGAGTTATTTTATTAAAGAGGTGGTAATTGTTAACGTTAAATTAAAACGTTGTTTGTTTGTAGTGGAGGAACCTTTGCAACTATTTATTATAAAAAATACTGTCTTCAAAGGCTGATATAATCTTTAAATATATATTGTATTTTTTTACTTGGCTTACTTACTTACACTTTTATAAATTTATTTTGTTGTAACAGCTGGTGTGTCATTTATATAATCTTTTTGTAACAAACATTACAAACTTTTGGGGATACATTGACTATATCCCCTACCTCTTACTCCTCAGCCTTCATAGAAAAACAAATGAATTTAGGAAATAATGAAGTACCAAACATGTTTGTTCCAATATGTATAAAACCTAGAACATCGGCCTTAAATAGAAATTAATCTATGAGGAGAAAGTTTTCTCTCATTATTCAAATGTTTAAGGTTATGGTTCAATAGGCTGGTTTAGTGTTGATTGGAAAATAAACATAATCTTTTTAAAAAAACTATAAAGAAATCTCAAGGCATATTTGAGAATATAGGCCTCCACCGATGATGAAAATAATTATTTACTTATAATATACACGTTTTCTAAAAGTCTCTGAATCATTATTATCAAAGTAAAACCTTTAAATATTAATGATCGCTAATACTTCTTCATTTAGTAAATCATTACTCATATTGCTCTGATCTGCCATCTTCTATCATGATCATATAATTCTAGATAGCATAAATATTACATGCCCAATTCTATAGGCTGGTCATATAAATCTATGTCCTAAAACAAAGAACGTACTTGTAGATAGTTCGTTTCAATTATTAACAGTGAAGGAATTCACTCGCTTGCGACGAGATTAATTGCTCTAGTGCGAGCTGCTCTGCTGATATATTCAGGTACACTTAACCCTCAAACTGATGAATGCCTTCAATAAGCCCAGTTGCTTGGCTGTAATTTTTCAATTAGACATCGTATACTGTACAGATGGGGTACGCTTCTTTCAAAATATTTATAGTCTCTAAATAGTACGTACGTTATAAATTGTCGGATTTTTTTTATATTTTTTAATCATTTATTTTAAATTACATTACATTAATTAAATGTAACATGGTAATAAAGGCAACAAAAGTGCGTTGAAAAAAAAACTTTATCATTTTTCAATTTAATCTTTTTTTTTTATACCGAATACTGTATTCCATATATTCCTTGTATACTCAATATTGAAGTATATTACTTGTACTTGTATGTTAAAGTTGCTTCTTTTTTAAATTTAACTTGGAATTTAATTTGTGTTTTAAGTTTTGGAAGTAGACAGGACACCATAGATTTAACTAAGGAATAAATTTCACCGTACCGAAGACCGAGTTTAGATGGTACTACTATCATGCTTTTGCATCTGCTGGTACACTTACCAGCTCATCAGAACTTCACGCTAGGCGAGTAATGGCAACACTTAACCGGCACAACTGGTATTACGAGTGCTGATATAGTCACCAGTAAACCTTACCACGTGCTGGATTCTGAAGTTAAGTGAATACATATATACCCATCCAATAAAAACTACACACAGAGAACCTTTTTTAATTTCAATTTAATGGTATTAAATTTTTTACACTATTGTGTAAAAAGTGTGGATGGTGGTTTATTATCCACCTAAATCGTAGTTTTACATAGAAGTATTATATCGTGATAGCATACATAAGGATTTATGTTTGAAATTTCTTCATAAATATTTTTGCTGGCAAACACACAGGACTTAATGAAATGTAGCATGAAAATCTGTTTTGGACGCATTTTAATTCAACTCGTATCATTTCATGAATTATTGACATGCAATTCATGCTAAATATTTAATTATTTTATATAAAACTGACTTATTGTCATAACCTATCAAAGTTTGTTCGTGCATTGCAATTTAATTATTTTATATAAAACTGACTTATTGTCATAACCTATCAAAGTTTGTTCGTGCAATATTTTTTTCTGTGATAGACCATTTTTTTATTTATATTTTATAAAATTATAATACAGATTGTCTGTATGATGATGACTATGCTACGATATGTTTAACATGACGGTGCATTACAAAACAACCAACAGACAAATAATGTACATGCTACAATAAGATTGATATAAGTCTCAGAAAATATTCTAGAATATAAAAAAGAATAAATAAATACATATAAATAATATAGAACTCCATTAATTGAATTTCGTCTCTCAATTTATTAAGGAATAAATTTGTAAAAACATCCTTAAAAACTTGTTTTAAAGTTTCAAATTGTAAAGTTCTTTAAACCTCATTTGTTACTTGCATTATAGTATCGTGTAGTTAAGTAATTCAGAGTATAGATTTACTTAGTGAGTAAAATAATTCAGAATTTCCAATTAATATTATTCTTAAGTACAAATAGACTGATATCTCAATTTATAAAGAAATAAATTAAATAATCATAGTTTAGTAAAACTAAAAGAACGCGATTCAATGGCGAACCGAATTAAATAGTAAAAAGGAGTTTTACTACCCACCTCCTGCCTTCATCATCAGACCATCGTAACCAAGTCCAATCTGTAGGTTGAGGAGTCTCAACGAATCTTACTAGTAGCCATTGAAGAGTTCCACTGTCCAATATGCCAATGGATGGATGGATAACAATAGTCATCCAAACTACATAATTATTATGTATATGTAGTTTGACAGTTAGTGTAGATGCGACAATTATAAGTAAGTTAAAATTAAAAGCTAATAAAAGCTTGTTACTAAAAGGCAGTACAAAGAAGCTATCAAAATACTTGTTTTTTCTTTTGCGAATAAAGATTTTCGGTTGATTTTTTTACGAAATGTATCGTAAAATTGATCCCTATTCATTCAAAATAAATGAGGAAAGTTTTGATTGTAAAAATTCAATGACATGCGTGCCTTGATTGCTATTTTAAGTTAAAGTTTTACGATAACGGAATCTTCGTATTGAAACTATTTAGCTTTGCTAGTATGAACATACTTAAGTATTATAAATGATATTTAGGTAACTTTTACATTGAATATTGAGGCCCTAATTTTATTTTCTAACTAGCAACCTGCACCGGCTTCACAGGGGTAGCAGAGACATCTTCAACATTCATCAACATATTTTAAACAATTTACACAAAATCTTAACAAATTATACACCTAAACCTTCCTAATGAATCACTCTTTCTAGTAGTGAAAACCGCATAAAAATCCGTTGAGTAGTTTTTCAGTTTATCGCGAACAGACAGACAGACGCGGCCGGGGACTTTGTTTTATAATATGTAGTGATATAATTATTTCAAGTTACCTCAATATTGACCTTTAGTGTTGTTTTGTAAAAAAAAATGTTTTACATTTGGCACAGCTCTTAAATCATACAATTATATAAAACTAATCAAGAAGACACGTATGACAATCATTAACTACGTAAAGTGTTAAAAGAATTAACTCTATATAAGACATTGCTGTCCCATAATGAACAAATTTGTAACCATTAATTAATTCAACTTTTATTTGATAGCTTGTTATAAACAAAACATCACACGTGAGCTCCAAAATGTTCCTCTCACGTGTTTTGGTACCATTCAAGTTTTATTTGCTTTTCTATTTATGACACAAGTAACGTTTCGTGTTTATTTCTGTAACAAAGCAGTTTTGTCACAGGAAATTATCTTTATTACAACTTCAGTTACGAAAACATTTTTCCTGCGCTTCATCGGCAAATATTTTTTGTGACAGTTCCAATAAATTTGATTAGAGTATGGATGGATTGTGCTAATATAATAACTGAAATTATTTACCTAAGCACAACAAATAACACACAAAGTATTTATTTAATTGCTATCGGATTGTCAAAGAACTTGTTGTGACGCGTGTCTTTAAATATCATCAGGTTTTCTATATGGCTTTACCCATAATACTGATCATATTGTTTGAATAGGATGCTTTTATAATAACAGTTATCATACTATTATAAATAATAATTTTAAAATTTTAAGACAAAATTATTCATGTCTTAGGTACTTTCTTAAAATAAATTAAGATAACTATTGAGATTTTGATTTGAAGCATATTACCTTAGTATAAGGTTATAGTAACAAAATGAACGAACTATTTAAACATTAAAAAAAAATACAGAATTACATAGCTGTGACGTAAATGAATTTTAACATTTAATTACCATTAGCATTTCTGTATTAACTTTAGCGATAAACTGATTTTATTACATACATAGAATCACGCTTATCATACTATAACTATTCCATGTAAAAATGGTAGAATGATAGATATTAAATCAAGAACACAAAATAAACGAATAAGAATAATAGAAATATTCTCATTTAATAATCCGAATCTCGTACTAACAAAAGAGCAGTTACTGAACCGAAAGGCATTTGTCTACCTTATCCTTTATACGATGAGGACATTACGCCTAAAGGACCTATTCATAGTAAAGACAATAGAATCAGCTGACAAATGTGTCACTTGCACATGGGAGGCTAAATTGAGACATTATCTATATCATTATCTATTCTATGCACAGCAATGGTGCTGCCGAAGTTGAAATAAGTGTAACTTTAATAACTGACTTCGATAAAGGAAGGACGTTCTCAATTCCTCAGGATCCTTTATTTTTTTGTATGTTAACCGATTACTCGAAGATGGCTGAACCGATTTGGAAAATTGAACTTTTTTAATTTGAAAGGGTAGGTATACTTTCTAGGAGGTCCCGTTACCATCAGGTCAGGATCTGATGATGGGATCCTGATGAAATTGATGGAATTCTTCTAACATAGCTACACCTATAGCGATTAGAGTATATAGTAACTTGTCCATTTGCTGACGAAAAGCACAATTTGGTGAAGTAGAACTGATGAATCTGATGATGGAGATGAACACGATGGCAACCGAAACCAGTCAATAATTATTACGGGTTGCGATTCGATTACTTTAATATGGTTCCCAACCAATTTATGCTCGTCACAATGCATATGGTGAAGTACCAGGAGAACTCCTCAACAATTAACGTCTCTGCATTGGAAATAGCAATACTTTGTAGAAAGTGTTAAGCAATGACATAAGGCTAGTGTAACTTAGATACATTACAACCAAAACACTTAAAAGCGAGAAATGAAATTGTTTAATACTTAATAATATAGTAGTACTTATATGATTGGTAATTGTAAAATGTAGAGATTAAAATTAAATATATTATTGTGCTACGCGTATAGTTCTCGAAATCTGATGTATCTGTATACCAGAGTATGATAATATCATATTTACTGAGGATGTGCTCGTAAACAATTGTATTCTCAGGTGTCTTATAAAAGTGGGTGGAAGTCCATACTTGAAGGTGTTCTTGCTATCAATAACTGCCTACGTATATTTATTTTAAGCCTCAGCCATAACAGGGTAACGTCTGGATGTGATTTAGCTTATTGCTTTATTAATAGTCCAATAGCTTAAACTGGGGACAATTTTCAGTCAGTTTGTACTGAAATATCGTCTAGTCTACCTTACGGATTTTGATTTAGCAGTTCGGAGGTTTGTTTAGCCAAAATTGAAATTGTAGTTTGTAGTCCTATATTGCTTAGATATAGACCAAATTAACCTCGAAGAAGCTCGGTGTGTTGAACAGAGCGAGACAGTATTTCACTCCGGCCCACTTCCAACAACTTAATAAGGCGCAGGTTTGGCCGCATATGGAATACTGTTCATATCTCTATGCACCTCAGTACCAGCTTCTTCCTCTAGACCGCATTCGATGGAGAGCGACTTGAATCGTCGATTGCCAGGATATTTCAGATCGGCTTGATCCCTTGGCGTTGCGTAGAGATGTAGCTTCACTTTGCATTCTGTATCGCTTGTATTTAAGGGGAATGCTCCTAGGAATTGTTTGGACTTATACCGGCCGTAGCGTTCCGCCATTGTTCAATGCGACAAAACATCCTCATCACTTGGATAATTGGCACTTACTGTGCACTGTGCAGTTCTCCAGAAACTTTTTGCCTCTTACAATTAATCTGTAGAACAAATTGTCACTTGCGGTATTTCCGGACCGATTCGACTTTCAAAAAAAGGAGATTTAATTATATTAATTTTGACACTTACGTACGTACGTACTCAGAGTACGTTCAATTCTTTTTAAACAAAATCTCTTATTATTGGTACTGTTTCATGAATACCCTAGTTTACTAAGTTTATGGTTTCATGTCTGTATAGGTAAAACTATTGGTACTGGTATCATTGGCAATATATTAAGAACTAATTAAAAAAAAAAACCAACAATAAAACTAAACACTATTGTAATTCAATACTAATGATTACTAAAACAATAAATGAAGTATTTTAGTTGGGTCATATTAGGCTAACTCACAATCATAAAATTAAAATTAAATAAAGAAGCTCGGGGTTGCAAATTTTCAAAAAGTCTACAAAAATGGAATTGATATTTAAATCCTGTTTAATTACTATATAACAATAAATTTACTGCAATAATTGTTAATGTTTTCATTATATATCTTTATTTTTAAATCACTTTCTATGACTAGACAGTGTTTTTCTTCATAAATATCATATCTTATCATTACTTACGTCATAACAAAAGCCTTCCCTATAAATTTAAACCTTGAAATCGATTTATCCGTGACCCATTGAAAGTATTCAGGGAGTAAAAAGGTTGCCCTAAAAATTACTTTCTTTAAAGAAATTGATAAATAAAACAGTCGCGCACTCTTTAAAAACCATTACTAAGAAAAACTCTTTTATTTATCACCCATCTGCTTTACCATAAAAGAACATAATTGAAAAAAAATCTCAGCATAACTTACCACGTGCATTTACTACTCTTAAAACAGCCTTACGATGTTTTAAATTTTATTATTTTGTAAACATTTGTATTTTAAAAGTCGTTTCAGAATAAATTATTTCCCATCTATATAATGTAGTGATTTCATACAACGTTGTTTATATTCAAAAAGTTTCTGAAATTCTTAAGATCAATTGTTTTGTTTGTATTTATATTAATAATAATTGTAGGATATTTTTCTCCGGTGCAATAGCTAGCAAATCTTTATCATCTATTAATTAGGATATACGGTTTTACTTGCGTGTATATTTCGGTAATGCCCGACTAGTTTCGGACCCAAAGGGGGCCCTTTATCAATGGGTGATACGTCCTACCGTGTCGGCTGCAGGTGCCAGACCATCTATCTATCATCTATTTTACAGGAAATTTAAAAAAAGGATTATTACACCTCCCGGCAAAAAAGTGTCATAATACAAAAACAGCTATTTCGAGAAGACACGACTTTTATGCCTGTGAATTGTACAAAACAGCTAGCTAGCTCAGTGAAAAAAGGAACAAAGTTCCCTTTTTCACTGAGCTAATAACAATGTTTTTACAGCTGACCAAAGGTAACATTTGTTATTCAATGTTATAAAAATCTTAAACGTACCTAACATATGATATGACACTTTTTTTGCCGGGAGGTGATTCGTTGCAACAATATTTATTTTGTTTTGAGTTAGAGACCAACAGCCAGTTTGAGTTACAAGTACGCGATCCTGACCTGCTCGAGGTATTACACTCCAAAATCCATCCATATAAGCAATACCTCTTTCCTTTCATTGCCTCCTTTTCAGTATACTCGCAACTTTTTCATCTTTAATTCCCACAGTGTCCGGTTGACAGCAGTAGGCCCCCTTTTATGACAGTGGGATATAAGTGTGTGTGTGTGTGTGTATGTATGTTTTCTCAGATATAGAAATTATATTCTTATACTATGTATAACATCAATGAGATTTAACACTATAATAAAATACTGTTGGGTGGGAAAAAATTAAACTTGTGTGACTACAACTTTAACTCTTATGTGCCTGTCTACCAGCCTGCTCCTACACATAAAAAATGTATCCACCCGCAGAAAAGGCAGTGGATCACAAAATTCGAAGAATTTAAAATAATGAAAATAATTATAATACACACAATTGACTTAGTAGTGTACACGATCGGATCACAAATAAAAAAAACACCTACACAATCTTTGATGTTACAATTTTTTGTAGTTTTTAAAGTTCAACATACCACTGCACGCAACTTGAACAACACATTACTGTATAAACACACTCGTTACATATCGGATAACAATCCAATTAGATTCTTGTTACCTCCTGGGTTAACTACGTGGGAAGCAAGAATTTGTTTCACGTTCTTTTTTAAATCTTTACTCAATAACAACAGAATTGTTTAATTAAAGTCTTTTTAAAGTAACATCAAGTATTCTCTGTTAGTTTTATGTTTAGGATTAAGGGGCTAAAAACATGTTTAATGTCAGAATCATACTAAAGGTAGATTGCTTATGACCCTGAATTCACTGAAAATTCTGTTTTATCATGTTAGACGGGTAGAACACTATCCGCGCTGGCTTGTGCTTTTTACAATATTTTCAAGAAGCCACAGAAACTGTTTGTAGTTTGAAAGACAAGCATTTTAAACTTACGCCCCGCAATTCCTTGGCATTTTTGTTTGTTTAAGTAATTTAACTTTTTTTTGCAAAAAATTAAAACGTAATTGAAGAGACGTGATTCAAATGAAATATTCATTCTTGAATATTTATTTAAAATCTGTATAGAAATAAAACATAGACCTAATCAACTATTTTGCATTTCAAAAGCAGTGTATGATTTCAAATTCAAACATTTTTATTTTGAATTAATATAATTTTAGACGGTATTATTTACTCTGTAACACATCAATGAATGTATTCTTTCAACTCGTGAATAAAATGTTACCTTACAAATGGCCTTTATGGCTCAATTTAAAAGAAAAACCGGCAGTGACATTATTGACATGCCAAATATGGTTTATTCAATTCCGATTTCTCGGCTGTCAACAACTTAAAAGCCGAGAACTTGTTTGTACTTTAGAAACACTTTTTGTTTAAAAAGTGTTCATAGAGAAAGAAATCTTATTAACTACTTTAAACGAGCAATTTTGCATTTTAAGTTCAATTGCATAGTTGTATTTCCTGTAAAAATGCAATTTTACAAAAAGAAACGATTTTACAAAAAGCTACCCGGTCCCCCGGGTACTAGGACTAATTAACGGTAATGAACGAAATGTTATCCTGATAGGTGGCCATTCTAGGATATCAACCTAGCTTACTTTATCGACCTAGTGTACCAGTAAGTATAGTACCTAACTGCATCCTAGGTTATAGTAACCGTTCGAAAGATTTATTGTAATTTTTTTTGGTGATGATGTAGAAAATAAAAAAGGATCTCTTCACATCTTTCCATGAGTATTTTAAAAATGATACACAAAAACATTCGTTGATTGGTATCTATTTATTTACTGTAATTGTATGTTTTAATATTTTTCACAAAATCTGTAAGACAGTAACACTTATCATCATCATCATCTACTCATCTAAAGCTCTGTGTCGATCATTTCATTTTAAAGAACCATTGAACTGCATGCACATTGACGTCATTTAGTAAGATAGTTACAATGTGTGTTCGCCGAAATTTTGAAAGTTAATATTTTAATAATAATATTCTTAATTTTTTTTTACTGGTTAGAGAAAGCAGGTATGTATATTATATATAAATAAGTTTAAAAACAATCTCACAATTATATTCAAAGCTAAAATAACCGTAAAGGTTAACATTTACTTGATTGCGTCACTTTAATACTTGAGAAGAAATTAAAAAAAATACATAGTTTATTTAGACCGCAAACAATCATAAGGAGCGAAAGTTCATTTACACTTAGTGTTGTTAAAAAAGAAGCCATTCGACCCCTTTATTGGTACATTTCACTTTTAGAAGAGATTATTAGCAAATCTTTGCTACAAGGGTACACCTTCATGAACTAAAAATGTCCTAATCATGGTGTGAAACTAAACAAGTAACATACATTTAACCTGCCTTTTCATATCCTTGACTTTTACTTCACTGAAATACAAAATGTCGTAAGACAGAAGACAGACTAGATTTCTGCTTGTATTGGCACTGTCGTTATGGTACCATTACTCGGTCCTGCAGATAATGGTAATTGGGTTAGTCCTTAATTAATGCTGTTTACACACCAACTGGGTGCGCATAGTTATCGTAAGGGTAGATTTCAATTCTGAAATGTTGCCAAAAAAGAAACATTTTTGGGCACCAAAAAATTAATGTGTTAACCATATTAAAAAGTGTTTTATAATACAGTTTTAGAACACAATTAGCAATGGTATAAGAGTGTAGTTCAAAATCTAACAAAGTTCAAAGTATACGTAATATATTTCGCTTATGACGAGAATTTTTATCATGTCTGTCAGACATTGTACAAGTCAAATCCTTTGCTTTAAAATAAAAGAAAACGTAAAAGTCCCTCATTGAATATTATATAACATTTACTTCTGTTATTTAAATACTGAATACATTGAATACTGCAATCGATAAAGTACTCATCGTTGTATCAAAACTGTTCGATGTGCTTGAAAGTTCAAACTATGTCGAGGTCACACGCGATATGACTATTAAACTGACATGAAGTATCATAATGAAAACGTTATATTATGCTGATAATGGTTTTTTTTTTTATATTTATTTATCAGAATTCGTACATTCAAGTCCGGATAGTAAAGTTAAGGTTATCCTACATTGGATTTTTACAGATACCAAGCTGAAAGTGTCATTCATTAAGTAAAAAGATAGAAATAAAAAATATGTACATCAGTGTTCAAGTTACCACCATAATAATAATAAAGTAAAGCTTCTTAAGCCTTTTTTTAATAAAAAAAACATTCCAGTTACACAACTTGTTAAATAGTGGTGCGTATCTGATTTCTATGAAATCGCTGAATTCTAGATAAACATATATTTAAATAAATTCTACAGCTGCGATGATAATGTCATCTTATTTTCGCAGCTAAGAGGTAATTATCAAAGTCGTTAATATTTTATTTTTGATTTATAAAATATTTGAAGTTCCAACTGTGATAGATGTAACGAGTGACTTAGTTTTTAATCTAGTATACAATGAACAACAATATGTAGACGTCAGGTTTTAAGTAGTTTAATTCTTTTTTTTTTTTTTTTAATAGTTAATTAAAATAATAAAGTCTGATAACTCTAGTAATGGAGTTTTATTTCTTCTATACTGTAAAAAAACGTGACTAATTACAATAAGCAGACAAGACAGATCATTGATTGAGAAGTGATATGAATAGTGGTGTGGCGTAGTGGCTACTAGGGATTTGACAATTTGTGTGACCCATCTACCACGGGTCGCATTGTGCTGACCATCGTCGCTATATCGTAATAAGTGATGAAATTATATCCCACTGAAATCATATAATTTAATTAAATCAACCACGTTTTGACTAAAGGGCATTGACCTCATTCCTAGGAGTTATATGAATGTAAGAAAATAATTAGAAAATTTCTAGTATCTCTGCGACATTTTATATTATCTTTCAGATTTCCCTAAAAAATCGCCACAAATCGCACCTCTGCTACTGTATAATTACTAGCTACTTCGTGAAACTAATCAAAGTGCAATGGAAGCAATACATTTTTTTAGCCCTGGTGAAAAATCATACGACAGTGTGTGCAAATATCAGTGATTGAAATTCACATTTATTTTACATTCAGATTTGAGCTTATCGTAATAATTTTTTACCGGCTACAATGTTTATTAACAGAAGATATAGTATTTAAAGTAAACGCAACAAATCTTGCCGACAGCGACGTCAGTGATACAACAACAATAAAAGTGGACACACTTATACTCCTCTTAGTACATTTTACGTAACACAGAGCGATAAAAACTGAATGTACGGTCATAAACTGTACTCTTTACGAGATACCAACAAAATAATAGCATCAATCGTAAAACATGTCCAGATAGAAAATTGTTCTGTCAGTTTTATGTTCTTTGAACTTTGTATGGAGCATTTACAATATTGCAAGAAGGTAACCTTTCACTTAACCCGAACCAAATCTCGATTTTCAAAATATAGCGAACCAGTAACATGGTAGCTATATGCTGGTATTACTTCATATCTCAACGCCACGCAGGCATCACGTAAGAAAACGCTTCGAGAAGCTTTCGAAAAACATATCCCAAAACAGATTACGAATATTTCAGAAAATGATTCTACACTTTAAAATCTATTACTTTTTTGAACATTCCTCAAGAAAAGTCACGTATAGTTGTTGAGCTATGGACAAGAAGTTTTTAATTAATTAATTTTATTAGTTCAAACTGTTGCTGGCTAAATCAACTGTAAACACAGGTAACTAGCTAACTGTGATGTTACTAGCTAATAACTCGCATAGTCTTTTATTAAAAATCATTAAAACTTTAAAATATCCGTTTAAAAAGCTTTTCAAGTCAGTCGACCTGTATTATTTAATTAAAAAAAGAAAACTGGAGTATGATTTCAGAACTTTTTAAACTGTTAGATAAGTGTAGACGCTGCCACTTCTTAAGCACAATCTCAAACGTATCAGCTATACATTCTGCAACTGCAAGATATTATGAACTGCAGTTGATTACTAGCTTAGTATTAGATTTGTATTCGGAACGGACGTACTAGCATGCGTGGCATGGTCGGTATAATGTCCCCGTCATCACTCGACACGAAACCGCTTTTAATGAAATTACTTAAGTAATTTGTTTGGATTATACTTTATACGATTAAATTACTCGCTCTTCGTATTGGATGTTTTGCTTAAAGTTATTAATCATGTGACTCAATTTTTTATACTACAAGCTTGCCTAGTTTTGCTTAGAATAATAAAAAACCACACCATAAAAAACCGTCAGTATTTACAGCATAACAATCTTGAGATTAAAGCTACATATATGATGTACAATTTATACGTGAGATATGTATCACAATGATCTACAAGGCTTAGAAAATTATGATTGTTATGAAGAAAATTATTTAGATACTGATACTTATTACAGAATACTGTTGAAGGTCTTTGGTATTTTAATTTGTGTTACAGGCCTAATAGTGTTCCCGTATCGGTTTTTAGGGATTGTCCATTAATCACGTGAGGTTTGAAAGGGGGGAAGTGGTTCGGAAAAAATTACGAAATATCACAAGTGGGTATTGGCGGTGTAGTGAGATATCACGTGTGTTTAATTTTTCGTAGAACGTGCCATTATATCGTATTTAAAGATAATATTTTGAAAATTTTAAATATATTTTGAACTAAAAAAAGTACACGTGATTTTGACTAGGGAGGTGGGGGTTAGTCTAAAACCTCACCACTTACCACCATGGGGAGAGGGGAGGGTTAAAAGTTGCTAAAAAATAACGTGATTAATGGACGACCCCTTACAGTCACCAAAAGCGATGTCTCTCTCCGACATTACTCTATAAATCGTCTGCTATAGACGTAAATTCAGATGATGATGAATAGTGTTTAAAGATAAAATGATAGTATCGGGCGGTGTGCTTGTTTATTACCTTTGTAATAAAAATATATATTTAAGTACGTAATAGTAAAGTACTTACTACTTTGCTATAACTTTTAAATGTTTATGGATGAATATCTTCGACACGACAGAGGGCAGCCGTAATATTACGAGTAAAATATTGTACGCATTTCATTTCATTTCGCTTTATGGTATATTATAAACGTGAAAGTTTGTGAGGATGTTTGAATGTTTGTTACTCTTTCACAAAAAAAACTGCAAAACTGATTGCGATGAAACTTGGTATGCAGATAGCTGGAGACCTGGATCAACACATAGGCTACTTTTTATCCTGATACTCTTATGGGGACTTACCCGGATGAGACCGTGGGGCGTAGCTAGTGGTAAATAAAATAAATTAAACATTAGATCGTAATAAAAATGATGATAAATTAGATACAGACTTCCCGGCAATAGCCAGTTCGAGTTACGATTATGCTAATGTATCAAAAGTCATAATAATTGCATATTATGACCATAATAATATGGTCACAATAATTGCATATTATGACCATAATAATATGGTCACAATAATATGCAATTATTATGACCTTGACATTCTCGAGCTATTGCTTACACTTATGTATTTATACGGGAATTACCAGCGGGTGGATGAAGAACCTTCTACCTCACGATCTCGACGACGGAGGGCGTGCACCGCTGAGCCAGTCAGCCTGTGACCACGGTCAGTGCAACCTGGTCGAAACGTCAGACAATTCAGAGGTATGTAATACCTTTTCGTGATTGCGTTAATTCCCGTATAAATACATAATTATATCATGGAACGCGAAAGTTTAAAAGTTAGAGAGAGTTTAAAAACCCTTCCGTATAAGCAATAGCCTTTTCCTTCCATTGCCTTTTCTTCTTGCCTATTTTTCCCTTTCAATATGCTTCTAATTTTCCCATCTCTTTTCTTTCTTTATCTTTCTTTTCCAATCCCAAAGGGCCCGGTTGATTTCAAATGGTTTACCCCAGATTACGTGACTGAGACCAACGTATAGTTGGGAAAATGTAGGTAATTAATCATCTCTGCCTACCCCTTTGTATGTAAAATATTTTTATGGACACAATTTTCTACGCACATTGTAAAAACTATGTATGTTTATTATGAAATTGGCCTGTTGGTCTAGTGGTTAGTGACCCTGACTGCTAAGCCAGAGGTCGTTGGTTCGATTCCCACCCAGGACAAATAATTGTGTGCATGAGCATGATCATTTGTTCTGTGTCTGGGTGTAATTTATCTATAATATTTATGTATTTAGAAATATATAAGTATTTTTACATAGATGCCGATGTGTGAGATGTGTGAAGTTATTATTATTAGTTATAGTTATATCATTTGTAGGTCATAGACAAGGAATGGACTAGGTTTTACGTTACTGCTTTCATCAAATATTTAGCATACATTTTACTGGATCGTTTCCCCGTGAGTCCCTTAGCAAACGAGTCTGAGTCTCGGTAGACGGTACACTGGAAAATTTAGAGGTTGGACTTGTTTGATGTCTCTGAATTTTTAAGGAGTGCAAACTGGTCTAACACCGACTTCTTTAAATTCAAACTTTACTCTTACCCGCTATCCTCATTTGAATCGTTGGAATTAAGCTTTAATTAAACAATTTGCAGAGGTTCCCACTAACGCTGCTACTGGTGAAGTTTTCATTAATGGACAGTAAGGTTTGAATAACTATTACATATATTATGTATGTAGAACTGTGGACTTTTAATTTAACCTTTAACTTCAAAGGCATATTTTAAATAGTAGAGAGTAGAATTTCACAAACTGTGTCTTTACATATTACCTAATGTATACTGTCATGTAATTTAATAAACATAACGCGTTGGTTTCAATGAAGAGATACACACTCACCTATGCGGCGTCCTACTTATATTTACCAATTGACAGTCTTCACTCTGGGAGTGGTTTACTCCAGCGCGGGTTGATGTGGAAGCTGAATAAAGCTTATTGTCACTTAACTTGCCTATTCCGTACGCAATATGTTTTACATTTAGATTTTGGGGCCTCGTTGTGAATTTTATTTGTGTTATATGATTTTGAAGGGAACAAAGCCTCGCGAAGCCAAAAGAAGTGATATTGTTTTGTATACCTACAGAGAGAGAGAGAGAGAGAGAGAGAGAGATAGAAAAACACGTAAAATCAACTTAAAATACATAGCATACATAAATACAACGCAAAGAAAAATGGACACCTAATGAAAAAAAAGTATAAATGTTATATGTTTTTAAACATGTTTAACGATTTTTATCAATTTATCGATTTGAATTCAATAATTTTGATTTTTTATTGATTGGAATGCATTCCATAGTTATACAATATAGTCATACATACAATTTTAGTTTAAATTTGTTTGTACACACAACTATCTTTTGTGACTTAAAATGTTTTGTCGTATCTAGTAAACAATTTTCAGTCTTAATTGATGTATAAAGGATCCAATAAGATTGATAAACACAGTGTTTACTAACATTTGACTGGCCTGTTGGCCTAGTGGTTAGTGACCCTGACTGCTATGCCATAGGTCGTGGGTTCGATTCCCACCCGAGTCTGGGTGTTCTTTGTATGTTTGTAAAGTCCACCGCGACACAGGAGTAATTCCTAATGCGGGAGTTGTCTTTTAAAAAAATAAAAATAAAATAAATAAATTTAAAAGCTATTACATTTAAAGGTCGATCCTGACTTTTAAAATTAATAATAGCTAGGTACTGACCGTACCTAGCATGTAGAATTGTAACAGAATTTATTGTTCATTCTCACAGTCATATCATTAACTAAAAAAAAATCTGAAGCAGTATTTGACGAGTCAATAAACAAGTGAAATCTGTAACAGGATAACACTCAATATAATATTTCAATCATTGAAGTCTAATGTTATTTTTGTCCCACTGTAACTGCGATGTCAATCTTGAGTTTATTTCAGTCTGAGGACACTTAATCTGAACCTATTTTCATTGCAAGTGCAGTGCACTCTAAACAGGCACGACATCTGACGCAATAGTTTAAAAATAACTGCAATTCAAATGGCGGAAGCACTGATAATTTTAGAACTGGTTCAGCACGATTGCCGATTGAATGCCACATTCCCACTTAATTATAAACTCACTGGCATATAAATATAGAGATAATGAAATCTGTTTAACGGTCACCATTTAGCTTTCTAATTTAAAAATTCTTTACATTTCAAAGACAATTATGTAAAATCATTCTAAGATCCACTTTAATTTTTTTTATATTATAGGGGGCAAATGAGCAGACGGGTCACCTGATGATAAGTGACACCTGCAACTCAAGAATCACAAGTGCGTTGCCCGCCTTTGAGATAGAGAGTACGCTCTTTTCTTGAAGGTTTGAAGGTCGTATCGGTCCGGAAATACCGCAACCGTTGAAACTTTATTACATTGGTTAATATTTTTAAAGAAGTGTGTTATTTTCTAATATCTACAATAATATCGTAATATATAAATTTTTTAACTTTTTAATATTCATAAGTTACAGTTATACAGTTTAAAAATAAATAGTTGAAAATGAAAGAGAGAAATATTTACATTCCATAAATTGGTGACGCCTTAATTCAAGTCATCGTTTTAAAGTCGACTAAACAGTAAAATATACTTAAAACAAAATTCCTGTGCTCCGAATTAAAAATACCGATTCTGAAATAAACAAAATAAGCACAGGTTTAATTAGCCATTTGTTTAGAAGCACTTACTTTTAAGACATACAATATGTTCCGTAAACCACTTTAGCTAATTGGGTCTACATCAAAAGTATAATGTTACTGTCTTAATGACGAATATGTCTAAAAGCCCTGAACACAACCTCCAAGAATTTTATAGAGGCTTGTTAATTAGTTTCAAAGTGTTAAAGGTGTGATTATTATCACACCTTAAAACTGTTTGAAAGCCATGTAGTGTTGTAATGTACATTAATAATTTAGGAATAAGGATTAGCTTAATTTTCGTTTTGACACTACAAGCATGTGTATTCTTGTAAAATGAACGGGTATCTCCTTTTTGGTGGATTTTGTTCGTGTAGAAAAGTATACAATTTTCTTAGACCTATACAGGGTGGAAGAAACACCGTACCGAATACTAAAATAGTGTGTTCAGATCATCATACTGAGTCGAAAATCATTGAACTTTTCTTTCATTTTATAAAGAGTTTTGTTAAGTTAATGTATGTACATGTAATACAGTAAATCATTATTTGTTGTTTACAACATTTATCATTTTGTTTCGTTTGCCATTGTGCCAAGCTACCTCCTACGCTTATTATTACGAAAAAATGAAATTGCAAGGACCAAGAAAGATGAATAATAAGAATCTTTGTTATTATTTTATTGTCTAAATGCATGCAGTTTTCTTTTTGTCGTCTTTCTTTGATACTGTCAGAGTTTTTATTCAATTGATATTATAATAATTTCATTCATTACATAATTTTTCACGTTGTTTTCTTTTAGCTGTTCGTTTTAACGTACATATGTCGACCATAGTTCCAGAAAAACTGTTTAAAAACATTGAACTCTTGAAAATGTGTTTATCATGACTTTATCCATTTCGGTTACTTACAATATACTGCGGTTTAATATAAGATAGGTTCTTCTTAACCCCCGACGCAAAAAGAGGGATGTTATAAGTTTGACATGTCTCTGTATCTATAGCATAGTAGCTCCCAAACAAATGGACCGATTTAAGTACTTTTTTTTGTTTGAAAGGTGACTTGATCAAGAATGTTCTTAGAATATAAGTCGAGAAAATCTATTCAGCCGTTCGAAGATCCTCAGCTCTTTTCTAATCGTTGAAGCGAGTTTCAAGTTGGGGGTATTTTAAATTTATGATTATTATTTAAGAGAAAATTAAACGAATCGGTTTTCGGTCAATTTTGCACTTTTCATTAATATAAAGTAGCTGAGCAATGTCTTAAAGGTTGATAGTTAATACAATACGTCTACGAGTCACGTGGTAGGGATACATTCGTCTCAAACGTAAATAAATTATTAGTCTTAAATGTAAATGAAAGGCATTTCTAGACCGTAGGCAAACACATTAGCTAGTTGAATAAATCATTTTCCAAGAATATTTTGATATACAAAGAGGCAGCTTAGCCATATTTGTGGCACAATAACCTGTGCCTCTTTGGAGTGTCCGGAGGGTCACCTTTACTTTTTTTGCAAAAAGGTTTGGTAATTCACTTATTTTGATAAATGACATGTCATAACAAGTTCAATAAAAAACGTTAGTGCAGGAAGCCTTTCATTCTTCATCACATCTTAAGTAATTATCTATCTACAAGGTGGAACACTTACTTAAATCACTGAAAGGACATGACCCTAGCATGTAATTACAAAAAGAGTTATTGAAAAAAAAAATTAGTTATGACAGTTTGAATTTCCAAGTACTTTACCTCCGTTTCTTCTATTAGCAATTTTTTCATTTCAAAACTAACTCCAAAAACTTATTATGTTAGTTTTTATGGATTTTCTAAATAGCTGAGTGATTCCCAAATAAAAATATGTAGGATTTAATAATATCAATAATAATAATAATATCGATAATAATATCAAATAATCTTTAACTTTACACATTCTTTAGCAGGGATTATTGCAAGGATATAAACCAAAAAAAAAGGTACCAAGATCGCCGCAATTTTAAAAAAGATTAAATTTACTTAAAGACAAGATGTAACATAATATTTATTATTTTAAAATTTGTTAAACAAATAAATTACAATATTGTATTGTATCTGCAATAGTAAGTTTATTTTCTCAATGATCATTTTTTTTTATTCAATATCAAACTCAAAGTTTCCATGTTAATATGAGTTAAAATAGGTCTTAATCTTAAGTATGAGGACTCAGAGAATAAAGAGCAAAATCACTAGTTTCTAAATTAATGAGTTAAATCAGCTTTAAATAGCGCAATACCCTCTTAGAAGCATTATAAAATAAGTCTGCAGTCTCGCATCCCTGCAATATTTAATGTGACAGTCCGTATCGAGCACAACAGCGCTCTGCAACTGACAGCATATTAAACATAAATGAAAAATCAATTAACAAAAAATACTGTTTGATGGTCATTTGTATTATATCAAGGACCGTATAATATGCCCCAAACATTTAACACATTCCCATTTTATCAACTTAAGAAAATTTCTCTACCATTCACCAGCAAATCATAAAGTTTTCCTCTAAGTAACGGTAAATTTTCTCTTACCTTTGGTACCAGTTACTTCATACTTAAGACTTTGTCACTCATTGTCACACTTACTACGAGCAAGAAACTTTATAAGACCGCAACGTTTTCTACCGTGTCATAAACGAACTTTGTTCTTAACAACAGTGTAACTACGAAATCCACTTGTAAGAATTTATATGAAGATTTAATGCAGATAGAATAACGTATGGTTTTGTTCTATAGTAAACAAAATAATACTATACAAAAATATACACGTATAACAAAAAAAAAAATACATAGGCATATTATTATATTGGTTTTTATTTCAGTTTGCTATGTTTGTAGCCTGTGTTTATCCTTAGACATTCACTTAACTAGCCTTTTATTTAAACTAAAAAATTTTTAAACCTTTAAGGTCTCAAACATAGAGCCTACACATACAGCGACACCAGGGTTACATAGACACATTGCAAAGGTGATAGAGCACACGTAAAAGACAAAGAAAACCTCTCCTAAAGCTTAAAGGTTCAATACCATTTATGAGATGGGGATCGCTGACAATCCTCTATGATGAATATTGAGGATTATCAGCAATCCAATACCAAAAGGTATTACGTAAAAGGAAATAAAAGTATTATTTTTTATAAAAACAACAATACCTGGCCTATAAAAAATAAGCCGGTGCTGCCGCAGAATTAATAGAAAAGTTAATAGGAGATGGGCAAAATAATTTAACTTATGAAGTAAAAAATTTAAATTAAAAACAAAGATAAGAAGTAATAATAATAAATCGATTCAGTGGCACTAACTTGTTACAATTCAGGCAGCAAAATGCCTAATGTGCCCCCTTAACTTACCATTTAACCACACATTACTCAGTAGGGTTTGTCTCTTTATACATACATATATTATTATTATATATATGAACCTTGCGCCTCTCGGCATATCGGTGCTAGGCGTTAGCTCTCTTCTTCTCTTTCTTTATTTGAACCCGAGAAAAATGTTTTATTTTTATTTTGACCTTCTTTTTTAATGGACCGTTGTTGTATGTAAAAAAAGAATATAATCATAATCATGATAAAAGTAAAAAAACAAGATATAAATCGTTAAGACCGGAAACAAAGGGTAAGTGAAAACGCAAATTCATAAAATTACACAAATTGTGAAATAAATCTACATGACAAAACTGTTTGACGTATTATATAGCTTACTAACAATTCAGCCTAAATTAAATGGAGCTTACGCTACGCTAGTTACTACGCATTTTCATTGAAATTCAACTGGAGATAGAAGACGCCAATAAATGGGGAATCACTGCTGCTTTAGATTCCATACTAATTGTTATTCACATCACGACAAACAAAACCGGGCTTCGTTAAAACAATGTCTACGTTTAAACGATTGTTTTGATTTAAAAAGCCTTGTAAGACGAAGATGAGTAGGAACTTTAATATTAAATGATTAGTACTCTGCATAAGAATGTCAGACTCATGAATTTTTTATTTTGTTTAGGGTTTTTGTTTAACAAACAGAGATATTTTTACAAATCTCCTTTTGTATTATTCCACTGGAGCTAAATCAGTTGAGCTAGACATACAGAATCCCTGATATCGATCTAGAAGGATCCTGCTTTTTGGGCGCTGCTGTCTAATATTTGCCAAGACAACTGGTAGGCAATAACTGACATACCAATCTGCAGTAACAGTCCTTTCATCTTCCAGAATGATTGTTGCGAAATTACCCATCCCTCCAAAGAATGAGGCAATTATCTTTTTCCTTTGACTTCTGCCCTTCTTTACTTTTGTCGGCAAATCTTCGAATGAAAACATCTATTGCTCAGATTGTCTTTTGGTTTCGGGTTCGTAAATATATATCCAGCTTTCATCACCTGTGAAGATGTCATATACAATATTCGAGTCACCTCCGTCATCCTTTTAAGCATTCAGCGGCACCAATCCAAACGACGGCGTTTTTGATCTCCCGTCAAATTATGAGATACAAAGCTTATTGACGCCTAAATGTTCATGTAAGACTTTTTGTACTTGACTCATACCAATGCGTAAAGCTGCCCGAATCTGTTGATATGTGATCCTTCTATCAGCTTCTATCATTAGCCGCATAGCACTCACGTTATCTTCAGTTGTCGCCCTTCTCAAGAATCATCAGTGTGTTTGCATCGACCACGTTTAAACTCATTAAATCAGTTGTAAACGGTGGCACGAGATTGAGCTTCGTAATGAAATGCCAATCGAAGTCTATCGTAACATTGTTGAGTAAGACCGCAACGAAAGTTGTAGTAAATCATTTCGATGCATGATAGACACTTTTTAAATTGCCGCCAATTTGTAAAAACAAATGATATATGAAATCATTAAACATTTTTCCATCAGCGGCTTTTCTTACTGGCCTATTCTAAAAACTTTCAGTGCGATTCACGTAAAGGCCGCGAAAGTTTAAAAATAATTATTTTCAAACTGTATTTTGGACATGCTGTCTTTAATCAGTATTAATAAATGTTAGTTTTGGGAAGACCGAAGACCCCGGCTGAAGATCCAGAGGTAGACTGAAGACAAGGTGTAGTGTGTAGTGTAGTGTAGGATGTAGTGCTGACAGATATGAGACAGTTTGAGGTTTCCGAAGACGACATTTTGGAAGCTGACCCACCACTATGGGGGACAAATAGCATAGAAGAGCGTTTTGGGTATAAAACAATGAGTTCTTCTTAATCATTTGATACGATTTCCATGTTGCATTATAAAATGCTTGTTAATTAATAAAATATGAAAACTACGTTTAGCACTCCCGTGCTATTATTTTTGATAATTGTAATTATAATGAATGATAAAAGTGCTAAATAAATGATTAACCAGAATATGAGTAAATGACGAAAAAGTACAATCCGTTTTAGCAGGCTGAGCTCGATATCTTAGCTTAAAAGGCGAGATCCTTTTAACCAGCCCAGACTGACGTCCACTTATATTTCCTTAGATTAGTGCTTTTATACTGTGTTAATATAATACCACTAAGAGGGCAAACAAGCATCTGGCCCGCTTATTATTACAAAGAGTCCTATATTATTCCTGAATTAGGTCAGTTTCATTCAGGTATAGGCTTTACTGAAGACTTTATTTATATAGTTAAAATATCGATGTGATATATGAGGAACTAATTTTACTCCAAAACAAGTTGCGTTCTCTACGGTTTGGAGTAAGCTAGTTCATCTCTGATATAAATTTCTAGACAAATTGTAGGTAAGTCCAATTTTGTAAGTAGCTGGTTGGCTTCACGACACATTGCTCAAAATGTTTTAGGTGCGGTGAAGTTGCCACGGACGTTTACTGTCCGACGAGGCGACGCGGACGGTGGGTTAGACTCATCTCTATATCTAAAAACTTTTAAGTTAAAATTAGTGCAGTAAGTAGACTAGAATATTAAACTGTAGTTATTTATAGACACGAATTCAATTGTTTTTATTTGAGAGTTAAATGGAAGTAAGAGAAAGGGTGAATTATAATAGTATAATGTAATTTCAGTGATTTTTTGGGTTTTGAGAGTAATAAAATAGAATTCATTATGGTTTTAATAAAACTAACCAAAGCTTAAAATATACTTTTTGAAAGTAAAAGGTTGGGTAACTATATTGCCGTTTTTCACAAGGGAATAACACGCAGAATAAAGTCATCCCAATTATGCAAACGATGACGGTAGAACATAACAGATTATTCAAAATAGTTTCACATTAAGTTTGCTGGTTGAATTAGTAGACGTTCAGCTTAAGTTATTCAAATTGATACAATATGCTAGAAACTCTGCCTACTAATTTATCAAAGAGGAATCTAGCTTAATGGAATATGCTAAATTTGGCAAAGTGGACCTACAGATACTATTTTAATTATATAATAGATACATTTAGTAAATTGGATGATCTACCAATCACCGCATATCTCAGTACTTAAACTTAGTACAAAACTACTTGATAGAATTTCATAGTGAATATTACACATATACTCGTAAATATGTACATGGAAATCATACAATAAAACAGCCTGTTGCTTTACTTAGTCGGTGCAACCATCAGTGTGATATGCATGTATATAATATAAATGTAATATAATTATGTAAGTATACTCTAAACTCAAAATAAGAGAAGAAGAGTCTCGATAGGGTAAATCTATGCTACTATAGCATTAATAGGTATTTTAAAACTAAATCTGCTAACAGAATAAGGTCATTTTCCTAACTAATTTTCGGTGCAGAAAAAATAAATAAAACGAACTTCAGTTAGATTTACAAATACCTACTGTTTTTGAATACTTTTTATAATGAACTTCGAAACGACATTTTCGAACTTCTATTTAGGCCTCATTATATTGGCAATTTAAAAAAGGTTGAACAGCTTAAGAAGCTTTTATACTTTCTGACATAATTTAACTCTTGAATATATAATGAGACAGAATAAGAATTACATGTCAGATTGTAAGTACAATTGTTTTATTGTCCTCAACCTATCATTTGTTATTCGGTCAGACATATTAATTACCTATTTAATTTCCTTACTTAACTACCTTCCATTTAACTTTTCTTATGATGTCAAGAGACTTTGATTCTCATATTCTGTCATAAAGGCGGTTAGGTATGTACATGATACATAATATGTGTCTGTATATGTAATATGTATAATAAATTATCTCCTTTAACATCCCAACTAGAATGTAAAAATATTATTTTACAATTATGTACTCGAACATTGTTTAGTTACATTATTAATCTACACACGCACCTGTGTTTGGCGTCCCAAACGCGTTTCGTTTGTTTCGACTGTACTCAGAGGGGCTGAACAATAAAATTTGTGATAAATAATCTCTTATTTTTTTTTAAATAATAAAATACATAGCAAATTCTATATCACTTGCAGAATAAAACAATTTTAGACTGTACCAGAACCTTATCCTTGAGGCGACCACACGTGTCTGCGTCAGACGCTACACAGCTCCTTGATATAGAATAAGTCCCCTGTCTGGCTGAAACCAGTAGCGCTTTTCCGTAACACACACGTGAGTGTCACAGTATATCTTTAATAAAGTGAATACCAGTTACGGAAGTATTCATAAATGGTATTATTTCGTTGCTACCTTTAGGAACGTTTTCTTCATAATGGTGTAGTTTATATACATACGCTTTTATACAATCAAAACAAAGATGTGTTCGTGCCAAGAATCGTTCGCATGTTAGGCGAGTGTTCAAAACCTTCTTTTTGTTTTTGTTATGGAAGTGTAGGAACACTGTCTGGAAACACGTCAGGGAATATACAAGCGATGAAAACCTATTTCGACGTTTATTGTTAACTGCATTTTAGGTTTTTTGTTTTTTAAGGATATAGGTATGTTTAACGGACGCAGTTGCTATATTTTTTCAAACGCGTAGTGCGATTTCAGTAATTAAGGACAAATTTACCAGTACTTACTTTTCAGTCAGTCAGTCAACTCTCTCTCGCTCAAGTCTGTTTCTTTGGGAACCCAGTGCTTTAGTAACTTCAACTCGGTAAAACGACACGTTGATAAAAGTTTAACACGCATCCTTTCAACGCACAACGATTTCTACTGTTCGATAAAGATCAATAGTTCCCTCAACATCCCACCTTTCAACTATGTCGTTCCTTTACTTTGATCGTTCGAGTCCCTGACTGAATGCTATGCAAATCAAACATTTGCCGCTTCCAATATTTCAAGGGAGTTACTATTCAGAATCATCCATTGTGGTCGTAAATGTATGCTAATGATAGTCTGACGGTTTGAACTAGTTGATTCACTTCCAATGCGATTTAAACATGGCAGATGTAATGTGTATAAAAGACTTAAAAAAGCACTGAAAAATGTGGAGGTAGTTTCTATGGGGGTGGTATAATTTAAAGCAATGTTTATTTAAAGAGAAATATGAATTTCAAAATGGCTTCGTCGGAAAATTTGTTTAATTCATTACTACAAACTACCTTAAGATTGGCATTACATGGATATATATACACCACAAAGTAAGCCAAGATGGGCATTGGAATCCCACTATCCCACTAATCCCACTAATATTATAAATGTGAAAGTTTGGATGGATAGATGGATGGATGGATGGATGGATGGATGTTTGTTACTCTTTCACGCAAAAACCACTGAACCGATTGCAATAAAACTTAGTATGTTGATAGCTGGAGACCTGCATTAACACATACGCTACTTTTTATCCCGATATTTCCACGGGATTGGGGCTTACGCGGGTGAAACCGCGGGGCGCTGCTAGTATATAATACATAATAAAGCCAATCTTGGTTGCCCTGTAGAGTTGTTTGTAAGACATTAATTACTAACAAACTATGTTCATTTTAATGACGTAAAATAAGCAGAAACTCATAGACTTATAATACTAAAACAATCAGAATTGTTAATACTACTGCGCGTTTGGTGTTGTGGGCCCCTTGCCAAATACCAACTCCGCGCGTCTTGCGAATTCAAGTCTCACAAACTACAAAAGATTGACCTATAAAATAGTTTGCTAGGTCTGTATTTGAAGTAGACATAAATTCAATGTTTGTAGTGCTCCCTTGAGTATAGTATAGTTATAGTTCTCCGTTGACGTAAAAAGTGGTTATCTTATCTTATAAATAAAAATAACAAATAACTACATGTGGAGAACAACTAAAATTTAGTAAAAAATGTTAACGATTTTTAAATTTAATATTAATCTATCAAAATAATAAAACAACAGCATCTCTAATTTAAAATACTCTACTGGGGAATAATTGACATATTGCGTAAGGTCTTAGATTTCCCGTATCATAAATTCAAAGTTCAGGACCACATAACGACTTTCCCGAATAGGAACCGATCTCATTATAATCACAGCCCAGACAATGGTATTTATTTTTAGCGTATTTACTTTACTCATCTCTAAAAACAAAATTTCCTTTTAAAATATATACAGGAAATGTCTGAAATACTAATTCGGTGAGTGAAAAGTTCTAAAATACCAGTATTAATGTTAGTTAGGTACATCACAAAAGGATGATACATTCAGTATACGGTGTGTTGCGTCACTTAATAATAAAACACTCTTCTACCTCCCAAGGGCGTCGTGAGAGATGACTGAGAGCCATATAAGTTGAAAGGACCAGCCTCCATATGTTATTTCCACAATGTATAGCATATACATATATGTCAGGTATATCCGACACTCCAAAACCAGATAAACGAAAAAGGTAGATTCTTATTTTCACTTAAAATTTACATTTTTATTTTTGTAAACCTATGAAAAACCAGGAAATTACAACGTAAAACATTTTCTACTTTGCTCTAAGAAAGTAATTTTGATATTGTGAGAACTGATAAATAAGTACTTATCTGTCTTTAAATAGAGCTTAAGTTTTAAATTTGGTTCATAAGTCTTTCATATAAACTGTATTTATTATAAGAATGTAGGAAATTGAAGTATGAATTATTTATTATCTTGTTGGCTGCATCTTGTGCTATGCAAACATGGCATTTAATGTAAGTGTATCTTCTAACGTTCATGATTGTACCTATAATGACTCAGTGGTGTCACTTGCGCGTTGTCAACTCTAAGTGCTCATAATATTATGTTTGTAAAATAATTTTACCTTACTCTCCTGTGTTTCTTCAGCTTCAGTTATGCTTTCTAAATTACCTAAAGACCGCAATGTACCTGAAATTCACGAAGTAGTCAAGCTGTAAGCGAGGCAAAGGCCAAGCTGCGAAACATTTGCCTTTTTGCTTGCTCTCTTTGTAGTTAAGCGGTTGAGATATGTTATAAAGATTTGCGAGGTTCGAGGAAAATGTAGAACCGGTACTTAAAATAAATTTTTGCTTCCACTATGATATCACTGATAGACGATAGCGCGCTAACGTCGTAATACATCATCCACTGAACTCTGCTTCTAACCCAAAAAACTACGCCGGTCATCTCCAGTTCAGATTCTAAACATGTATCAAAAACCCTGATTCTTTAGGTCACGTCTTTAGTTCGCATTCCTAGCAGACAAACTTCACTTAAACAAGTTTGTAAAAAACTTAGCTTTAATGAACCCTGTTTTAACAAAGCTAAATTAAGCTTAATTATGAAAATCAAATGTAAATGAAATTAGTGAGTTTGACTTACATTTATAGCTTGGCGATGTCTCATAAAGTTAATGGGAAGTTAGCCTTTTGCTTTATATTCTATGAGTGCTGATATTGTGAATTGTTTAATTGATCAAATGAACGAAATGATAATAAGCAAATAAAAATTTGAACATAATGTTTTGTTTCACTTATTATAAATAAAAAATATAACACGTTTTATAATGCAGGTATTCAGTATTTGTGATATTAAGTGTGGGAGAGCCATGCTTCAGCACCTATGGGCGGCTCGACCAGAGCGATACCACGGCCTCACAGAAAACCAGCAGTGAAACAATGTGTTTCGCCGAGTGAGTGAGGTTACCGGAGGCCCTAACTCTTCCCTCTTCCCTCTCCCCCTTCCCCTATTCCCATCTTAAAGGTCGGCAATGCACTTGTGACTCCTGAGTTGCAAGTGCCCATGGGCGGCAATAGTCACTTACCATTAGGTGAGGTCACCTGGGAGGTCTGCTCGTTTGCAGATATCTATCCCATAAAAAAAAAACAAAAATATAACTTAAAAATATATTTTAATACCAACTGGTATTAAAATATATTTTTACAGTATATTTTTGTTTTTTGCCAATTTATAAATTTTCGAGTTCAAAGATAATTGCTATGAACATAACTAAAATCGACTCCGTTAAAAATTAATAATTTGTTACATGGTGTTTAATTTAAATCTCATAAAACTTTAGATTACCCACACATTAAACAGCAACTAGTTTACGACATTTCAATTTGTATTAGAACAATGAGTCTTATTACTTCTGGTAGAAACATAAAACAGTTCCTGCAGTGCATAAAATACGATCTCGCTCCAATTATAAGTTATTGGCAATTTGGGCTTATTCTTGTTGTGAACACTTAGTTATATCTTCATAAGTTCTCTCAGCTTCTGTAATAATTTTAGCCTCAATCTACTACCATTCAAATATTTAAAGAGGGAGACTTTATGGAACAATGGTCGATTCTTCGCGAAAGGAGGAGTTTCAATCAAATGAATTATTCTATCCAAGACTCTGTTTTAGTATTGATGTTAGGAAGTTCTTGTAATTTCAACTTAGTGTTGGAACTTTACCTGGGAGTGAAATGCACAAAATAGAGTTACTTGTAGTTTGGTTTTGCGGTAGTTCAACTTCGCTTTTCAATTTTTCGTCTGTATTTTGATTACGTATGTGTAAATAATAATTTTACTATTATTGAAAACTAATTTTTGAACGCGACTATACTCGTGTAAACATTAAATTTGTTACTTGAAATAATCTTCTTTTTTCTAAAAATTATAGACTAACTCAATGTCACCGCAACCATAGGTTGCTTTGTCAAAAGTAAAACAAATAATATAGAAATAAATTCACAAATATAATTCACAAACAAACTCACTTTTACAAAAATAACATTACTTAGGATGCGGTACGCCTCCTCCATGAACTCCAACCTCGAGTTGAACACACCATACACACATATTATCTCAAATTTTAGAATTTGGTGATTTGAATGTATCGTCTTAAACGCTCATATTCTTGTAAATACAACAAACTTGCTAATTGTGTAAGAGTTGCAGTAAGTTTTTATTGTAATGCTTTTGCACTGCAAACAAGGCGCTTAATCTATACCGGCGCCGTTTAAAAATCATTTAGAGTGCGTTCCGTTCTGTTTATAGTGTTCGCAGTTCGCAAGCGAAGTGCTCGATATCGGACTTCTCAAGCTGCACGTACTATATTTAGGCGATTCCACCTGCTATAAATGCAGGCGGAAGAAGACTGCAATATTATGATCGTTTTCATGTTTGCTGTAGACAATTACATGGTTAAAAAAAAACAATTAGCCAACTGTGGTTTTGTAGTTACTTCACAATGGTGTCAATTCTAGTGAGTTGGATTTGCTAACAAACGAAATAATAATAAAGTAATTTTAGCGCAATTTGTATAATTTTTTTTCTTTCTTTTGGACTAGGAATGATTCCTGTGTCACACAGAACATGACAACTATTTGTGGAGCACACACATTTTGTCCCGTGTGGGAATTGAACCCACAACACTCGGCGCGGCTTAGTGGCAATTATAACAATTGCGCTATGCGTGCAGTCATTACTAACGGGAAGCTAATAAAACTAATGTATAGCATAGTATTATTTTATACGTCCTTTGAGGGAGACACGTCTGCGTTCTGTACAATTTTCCGTTTCGTTGAACTGAAAATAGGGTCACACTCTGCTTTATTTTCGACCATAATGTGGTTTAAACATATTTTCATTTAAAATTTTAGTATTTCCATGGACGGTCTTCATTTACAATAAGGCAAATTTGCGATTGAGAACTTAGTATGTGGTTACAGTACCAATCCCGTATAGAAAATTATTTATTTTGAAAAACAAACAGTCATTCATTGTTATAGTTACTAAGTACTTAACTAGGATTACTAGGAACTATTTATAAGTTTTCACGTATGAGTATAAAATACTACACGGATTTGTAACTTGTTAGCCTAATACTTGGTGATCCGGACTGCTGTGCCAGAGGTTGTGGGTTCGATTCCCACCCATGACAAATTATTGTGTGAGGAGCATGATCACTTTGGCCCATATCTGGGTGTAATTTATATATAATATGTATGTTTTTAGAAATATATCAGTATGTTTATCAGCTGTCTGGTTACCATAGTATAGATTCTGCCTAGTTATGGATCACAGCCGTGTATGACTGTAACCATGTAACCAGACTGCTGATAAACATACTTATATATTACTAAATCCTTTATTGCCATAATATAATATAAACAAGTGGTGTTTACCTTTAAGTGTTTACCTGTATTCTTATTATTGCATATGTTATATTGTAAGGGTTTTTATGTGTAAGTAATTGTTGGTGAACCTTAAATAAATAAATTAAAAATGAAAATAAGTAAATACATACATATTATAGATAAATTACACCCTGATATATAGAACAAATGATCGTGTTGAGTTTTAATTTGCTCAAAATTCAATGAAAAATTTAATATAGTATGCGTACATTAGGAATTGTAAATGTAAGAAACAGGAGCCGATATCATTGATCATTGTTCATTGACATTAAATAATAAAGGATCCAATAATGATACCTAGGCAACGCCTGAAAGTACAGGTGCCATTTAGATACAACACCCTTGGCATTTAGTACAATCGCCTGTGACCTCTTCTGAACATAAGAAATGAACCACCTGAACAAGTCACCATAAATTCCCACACGCAACAGTTTTAAAAAAAGTATTTTATGGTCAATACGATCGAATGCTTTTCTTTAGTCTAAAATCGATAAACGTGAGTAGATTACTTGTGGTTGATTTATTTCTAGCAAACGTGTATTACTCAGGGATAATAGACCTTGAGAGTGTATTGTATACCTGGTTATAGGCCAATAATTTTTTTTTTTTTTCAAAGTTTCGATATTAGTCTGTAATTAGATACGTCACTTCTGTTATCGCTCTTATGAATAGATGTAATAAATGCGGACTTCCAGATATTAGGAAAGATGCTGTCTGTCTGTTTATAATATAAATAAAATAATTAGTGGTTTGGTCAGTTGTTCAGCCCACTTAACTATTAACCTTGGGGCTATGTTATCAGATCCAGGCCCTTTAGTTAGGTCTTCCGATTTGAGCAAGTGAAATACAGTATTGTAAGATCGTATTTCTATGTCATTCACCTCGTCGGCACAGTCCGACTTTACTTGGTCGATCACAGGAATAAAAGGAGTATGCGGAAGGGACGAGTAGGAATGAAAAGTTGACTGGAAGTAAGTAGCGAATATATCACATGTTTTTTCGTTCAAAGTTGCTGGTGTACCATTATATGATAAAGAGATGAAGGATAAGTGTTAGTGCCCTTTTTATTTTATTTAATAAAGCTGCAGAATAATTTGGAGTTATTAATAATGGAGTCTTCTGCATTTTTTAAATAAGTGAGGTAACAATCTTCTTTATTACGCTTTGCTCTTTTTTAGAGGAAACTTAAGGTACTTAAGTGGTGGATTGGATGGATTTAGGAACTTGTACCTATTTGTCCTTAATAATCTTTTTTAATCATAAATGTTATACCAAGGTGGAAAAGTTGAAGATTAAACCAGCTCATCACTTCATTTTATAAAACAAAGTCCCCCGCCGCGTCTGTCTGTCTGTTCACGATAAACTGAAAAACTACTGAACGGATTATCATGCGGTTTTTACTAATAACGGTGTATAATTTGTTAAGATTTTATGTAAATTGATTGAAACATGTTGATGATTGTTGAAGATGTCTCTACTACCCGGTCTACGTTTGGTCGTTCATCGCATTTGAATGCATTTCAATGCAAATGTGCGATTGTATTCATTTGCAATCGCTTTTATCGCGCGACTGTATCGCGCATCTTTTTCTAATGTAACTGAATGAACGATGTCGCGTTCGGCGTATTGATTTCAGTATAGAAGCTGCAACGCGACGCTGTATCAAGCACAAGCGCGACAACATCGCGATTGTAGCGATACAGAATCGTGGACGTGAGCAAAGGTGCATTACCAGTGACAACTGTGCAGAGGCCGTTTAGGATGACAATGTCATAAAATAAAACAATGAGAGACTATGTCAGACACTATGACCCCCGTAAGTCAATAGCGTAAAATAATCTATCATTATTGGCTAGGGCGTTTGGCCCATGACAAGTTCTACAATATTAGAAGTAGTGAGTAAACCGATAAAGTGCGAAAAAAATATTAATGTTATTAAATATAATTTATGCTTCATTTAGAAAAGTCAAATATTTTAGATTTATTTGCTGTCGTCATATTAATCATCGTGGAAGGAAGTCTAACAACGTTCTGCAGCATAGCCTTAAAATTATCGTTGAACTTTCGCGATAGTCATAATATTTATTGCTTGAGAGTGCAGAAACTTGGTAACTTTAAAATAATTTCGTACGTTGAACGTGAGCCTTTCTAATATTTTCACTTTGATATATTTGTGGTTGCTTAGGTGTTTGCAAAATTATGGAGGCTCGAATATATTAGTTGCAGAAGTTTGGAAGAGTAATATTTTGATTTAGGTGGGTGTACCTATATGTTGTGTTGATTTCCTTGATGTATTAAATTTGCTTTGATCGTTTCACATTCATCTGACTCGAATATTTTAGTTTCTATAATTATTTTCCGTATTTATATTTAAAAAAAAATTCAACCACGATCACGTCTCAAGTAGCACATTTATATAATTACAATGTTTTCTAAATAAATAAAAGTACAAACGTAAATTTGAAGAAAGCGACAAAAAAAATTCAATGCTGGCGGAAAGTTTATTCCGTGTTCTCAGAATAAATAAACTTCGGTTTCAAATTTATCATTTCAATAGGAAACAACCCAATGCGCAAAGCTTATCTGACAATTGATAAAGCGGATGTTTTTGCTTCTGCATGAACAAATTGAACGTTAAATGTGGGATTGAGAATTGTATAATTTAATTGATGGTTCAGGTAGAAGCATAATATTTCATATGTATATTTTTATTGTCATTAGTAATAACGCACCTTTAAATACATCATCATCATCACTAGTTACTTAATAGATCAGCTCTTCGTTGAAGTTTATTTTGTTGTAAGTGGAAGTCGCCACAACGACCTATGGTGCGACCGTACTGTATTCGATAGTAAATTCAGGGCTGACTCCGCTCAGTGTAACTTTTTCTATCCAGTAACAACAAGTGTATAAATTATGTAGTACATATATATTGTAAGGTTCAAACCTCCTTTGAACTTGGTAGAAGCTGGCTGGTAACATAATATTTGAATCGCTATTTGTAACGGTGGTAAAAAAGAAGACGGTGCGTCGGGCAGACAGGGTGAACGGCTGTCAAGTAGCCGCACCTTTGATTCAAGAAGTTTAATTATAATGTTCTAATGTGAAAGTATCTAGTTTAACTTCTAAATATAATTATTATTATATTCACAGCCTCTATGAATTGATATACTATTAAGCAATCACCTCTATCTCAATGTTACCTCTCAGCTAAGCGAGGTCTTTACAGTATTTGTAAATAATGCATCTATGCATATAATCCTAACTTATATAACAAATGAGTTCGTTCGTTCCTCTTTCACATCCTAATTACTCAACCGATCATCATGAAATTTTGCGTGCACTTTACCAGGGGTATAGGGGTCCCGAAATATAGAAGAAAACTTTTAACGCGAGTGAAGCCGCGGACAAAGGCTATTCAAAGATATATCGTATACGCTAAACAGAACCAATTTATGAACAAGTTTAAAAGCCTCGAGCTACATAGAATAAATTTACCTATTATTTAAAACAACGACGCCCCAACCGCATTTTTTTTGTGAGTTTCCATTAAGCTTTGTGAAGCTTTTTCTTATACTCAAAACATAGGTAGGCTAATAACACTTTTTATTTGTCGTTTTACTGGATTTTATAGATAAAAAGGTGCAACAAAAATTTGCAATATTTGTAGCCTTTGATCAAACGTACTGTATATATTATGCGACTGTGTTGTTAGTCAGACTCAAGGACATACAAAGATATTTCAAATAGAGTATAGTTGCGTAAAATCATTCACGGATAATAATTAACTGTGGACTGGATAAATTTTTTTGTCTGTCAACGATCCGTGAACGAAAAAAGGAAAATAGCTACCATTAACTGGTACTAACATCTTTTTTATTTTTGTTAAATAAATTGTTTAAATATCCTACCAAAGACAAACAATAACATTCTATTTATACATGTATGTGTATAAACAAAGATGTACATAACATTAACATTATATGTGTACAACTATTACTTAGTTGTACACATAAATGTGTATGTTACACCGACTCTTTTGTCCTCAAAAGGCACTCAAAAGAGTAGGAGCCTAACCATTCAATCTGCAAAGAGGCATATAAATCCTTAAATTTCACTGCTTGATTGAAATGTGTACTTTAGGGAGTAAATTATAAACAAAACAGACGTATAAATTGTTAAACCAAGATCTGAGTAACAATAAAGTTTTAATGCGAAGGCAAACTACTTGGCATTGTGTTTGATAGCTAACGTAAATCAAGGGAGAATTAAAACAAGCGCTTCTGACTTTGATTTAAATGTTTCTTAGTTTGTTTGATTTATTTAACAGCTTATTGTACTAACGAAAATTAAATTTACTGGTTTAAATGTAAATATTTAATTAAGTTCTTAGAAATACAACTTATAACAAAATTTAAATAATAAAAAAAAACAATATAAAAATAAACGGATTGTAAGACGAGAAGAACATGTATCTCCCTAACACGCTTTAATTGTATGGAATATATATATTGAGTGATCCACCATTTGTATGCGTTCTCAAAGTTTTGTATTATTGCAGCAATTTAAGATAGTTTATTAGTCAAGTTTCGGATATTTATCAAAGAAAAGCAGGTATAAGGTAAAGGTACAAGAATAAGAATGGATACCATTGGTTTACTTTGTTGTGTTTAAAAGAAACAGCACTGACTTTTAACCGACGAAAATACTGAGGGTTCTCAAGTCTACCCGTATATTTTTTTTTTAATGTATGACCAAGCATAACTTTTTACAGGGTAGTCCCATTTCCAAAACTCTTTTTTTATTAGATAGGGTATTTCAAAGTTGGTTCCATTTAAATTTCAATTAAAACTTTAACCCCTAAGGGTAGAAAATAGGAAAAGAATTATTGTTCCCCAACTGACGAAAGAAGAAAGGAACTGAAAAGTGAAAAATAAACTTGTTAGCCTAACTAAACTCTTAGGCGCCCATTACACGATAGGTTTTGCTGTCAGTTTTGAAACAATCAAAACGGTGATTGATGAATAGCCTATCGTCTAATGCAGTGATTGGCGGTTGCATGATGAGATTTTGATGTCGATATTATTTCATCAATCACCAACGAACATCCGTCAATCATGACTTTTGGTAATGATTGACGTTTGCATGAGCATCTAATGGACGCCTTACACTAATATAAATACCTAAAAAAAAATTGAGTCGGTGCCAAACATACAAAGAAGCAAATTAATTATTACGATGCAGCGATTACAGATGGCAACATGTCTTGTTTGTGTATCTTTTTTGTAAACGAGTTGTCTGAACAACCGTCTCCACTTGATATGACCCAACTGTTTTAAATAAAATTTATAGTTTATTATTGAAAAAGGAACACATTATTAAGTACTGATTCATGTCGTTCCTTGTTTCTGAGGATTAGAAAAAAACAACAAAACTGCTTAGAATCTCATGCTACTTTTACTATAAGCACTTTCTGCATTAAAATAAAGTAAAGACAGTGTCATGATATAATAACAAGAGAACAAATATGAATATACAGCCTTGCAAGCACTTGCAAGGTACAACAATTGTGAAGTCATCATTCATCACAATCATCACAGTCATTAGTAACTCTGTCTGCCTGTCTGTTACGTTTTCACGCCTAAATAGTTAAACCAATTTTGACGAATTAGAGATAGGTGGGACCTTGGAGAAGAATCTGTCCTTTCACTTTTTGTGACAAAAATAAAACGTGTGTTTTGTTGTTTGCATCGGAGAGATTCTACGCAGACTAAGTCGCGAGCTTCATCTGGTAAGCTCATAAGTCAATTTATTATTAAAATACTTATAATTACACTTAAACCGTACTGTTGCTAAGTATGTAAGTAAATATAAACAAATGATTGTGGCATTGTACTAATTGAATCAGTCTAAAGAACAATAACAGAGATTCTTGAATAAAGATTAGTGAGCGCCTCAGAAGCGCTCTATCATCTTTGCAATATTTCTCTAAAGATGTGCTGAAGAACAATGGATTTTACGATATAATAAACACAAAACATCTGTTTTCAGCAACATATTTTAATACCAAATGAATTGTAAGAGATAATCTTAACTGAATTTACAATTAAATTATACGTACGAAAGTGTTCCTAATACGTTTTATTCAATTATATAACCTGAAGAACGAGTTATGCTGAGATTGGATACTACGCTAATAGGGAACAGAAATGAGATAGCAGTTTTACACTCTACTTAATTCACTTTCAACCATGATCAAGAAGAGTTTATTGTCCAATTAGGTCCCTTGAATCACATTAAGGACAGGTAAACGCTTTAACATCGAGTATTCTACTTTTAAGAAATAATTGTTCTATAATTTTGAAAGTCACTAGCAACCCGGCCCGGATTTGCACGGGTACAAATTATACACCTAAACCTTCCTCATGAATCACTCTGTCTATTAGTAAAAACCGCATGAAAATCCGTTTAGTAGTTTTTCAGTTTATCGCGAACAGACAGACAGACAGACGCAGTGGGGGACTTTGTTTTGACTGAAAAACCATAAATCTTTAACTTTTAATACATTTAAAAAAATTGTAATGAAATATTATATAATGTTTTTGTGTATACTAATGTGTGTTACTTTGCAAAAAATAAGCATAAAAAATACTATTTCATTTTTAAATGGTACTGTGGTATTAAAATGGTGTTTATATCGCCAGTCAGTCAGTCATGTTAATGGTAACAGATACATACATACATACATACATAAACTCACATCGTATTCCGTTAACGTTAGGCTGAGATAACAGAGTGGTCTTCGTTCAATCCTAAGATACATCCCTTGCTTCTCTTGATTTCATTGAGCATTTCAAGCCCTGCCTTTTATTAATTTCACTGCATCCTGGCTTCCTTAATAATGTTACTTCTTCAGTCGGTAAACTTCTTAAAAACCTGAAAAAAACCTGTTAACTTTTATTAAGTAATACTAATCACTAATTCATCATAATACTATTGTAATCATCAATAATACTATTCTATAAAAACTCTCGACAACCTCTACGTATCAAATTTTCCTTGCAGGGTAACCTCACTCCCGTCACAACGTCATGGAAATGAAGACCTTCCAGAGGTTATAATTCTCTACAAATCTCAGTCGTATAGGAAACGAATATGTGACTGACATCCTTAAACTCATCCTCATTCATTTCATATCCCTTTCGTCTAAATATCATCGTTATTTTTATACAATGGTTAGTTTTTTTATGCATGTTTACTTTTGGTAGTGTAGGTACCTGATGTACTTACAATATTATACTCGTGCATTAGTTACGTGATACAATTTAAATTAAATGATGGTAGGTTCACGTGTATTCCATAGATACATTATGTCCCAAACATATTAAGACAGTGACTGGCCTGTTGGTCTAGTGGTCAGTGACCCTGACCGCTATGCTTATAGGTCGTGGGTTCGATTCCCACCTGAGTCTTGGTGTTCTTTGTGTCCGTTATTTCTATGTTTGTAAAGTACCCCGCGACACAGGAATAATTCCTAATGCGGGAGTTGTCTTTTTCTAAATGAAATAAAATGAAGTTATCCACGGTAGATTTTTTATTATAATTTATTAAATACAAAGCAGTAAAAACATTCGACACGAATCGCACAATTTCCTTTAGCCGTGTGTGCCTGCTCTTCGTAAGAATTCAAAACATTATTATCAAGAGCGCTTAGAGGAAGTATAATTATAATACCATTTCGGGTTTTATACAATTTTTCCATCTAGTATTACTACTGATGTCCAAATAGCAATAGTATTACACTAAATAAAGTGTCGTATTTCCGATATCTGGGATGTTTGCTTCGTGACGATAATCGGCTAGAGACTGGATACAGTTACACGCATAGTAAGAGCAGCAGCAGCTGCCTTTCGAAACTTCAATAGCAAAGTTTGGAATTTATATGAACTCCTTAAAACCAAGCTATCTATTTACAAAGATATGATATTACCTATTCTATTATATGCTTCTAAGACTTGGGTTATCTATAAAAGTGACAGGGTATGGACGGACTTCACATAAAATACCTTAGGGGTATATTACGAATAAAATATCAAGACCGAATTCCAAACTCTGACATTTTCAACATTAAACATGTTAAGCATTTAATCTTTATAAATTCGGGATCAATAGCATCTTGTAGATATCTTCTGCGGATAAGTGATGACAGATTACATCTTAGTGTAGCATTCCGAATCAAAACTGGGAGAGGCTTTGTTTGTTTATCTCATAAAATAGGGAGTTTATACCTCTGAGAAGCCAGCATCGCGAAGACTTTGACGCAAAGCGCCTTTTACAAAGAACTCGACCAAAACCCAACTAGACCCGAAATGAAAATGGCCAGTTCACTGCACTACGGTTTCGTCAGCCGCCTGCGAGGAATGGTTCTTAAGGTGACTGTCGTCGGATATGTCGAGGACGACATCATCATCAGAAGTATTAGTAACAAGCTTATGACCACAGTTTCGATACTGTTAACGTAGATTTAATTCAGGTATCACTCACTACTTTTTTCTGGATGAATGTGTATGAAATGTAATGTAGTTAATGTGTGAAACGTAACAAATAAACAAACTCACAATCGCATTTATAATATTGACTATTAAGATTTACCTGTGCACATAGGTAATCACATCCTTTGTATTTCAAGAATAAACTTTATTGGAAATAAGAAGCCTACAACCACGGCTCAATCTATCACAGGAGATAAGTTTCCCCTTTGTGGCCTTCATCCGCTTTTATGTATAGATTACTTCCAAGATTAACTATTATAATAGTTTACTCACAAGACATAAATATATTCTTAATATTATGTTAAATTTGTTCAAATTCATAAATATAGCTAGTAGCACTATATATATTTTATAGATATATAATATACATACCAGAACCATAATAAAATTAAAGAAAGAAAGTAACATAATATATTTCTGCTACAGGAATGAACGCTTTGATCGCGTAGCGCACTTGCACTGGTTAACTGTGACCACGGTTAATATAACCTGGTTGAAATTGTAGGCAATTCAAAGGTATTTAATACGTATTACGTGATCGTGTTAATTGCCATAACATAATTATATGAGTATAACTGAAAGTGAAAGTTTAAAAGAAAGTAACATTTTTAAGTGACCAAAAATATTTGATATTCATCAGACAAATTTTAAAAATGTAGCTGTAGAATGTCTATTGCACCTCGCAAATGCATCACCTGGATATCTAGTTCAACATAACCAATTACCGCCCTATTTCAATTTCATCGTGTTTTTCAAAGATATTTGAATCACATATCAAAACATTTAGATCCTTTAATTTCACCTAGACAACGTTGTTTTCAATCTGAACGTAACGTAGACATAAACTTAATGGAATTCATATCTGATATGCAATAGCGCTTGATAACAGAAAATAAGTTGATGCTGTTTATACTGATTTCTCAAGTGCATTTTATAAAGTGGACCACCGACTACTATTTGCTAAGTTGCATTTTAATGGCATACATGGCTGCTTAACTAAATGGTTTTCTTCATATCTATCTCAAAGATCTCAGATCATTGCATTGGGTGGGTGGAATCATTCATATATTACGCCAATTCTGATGTTCCACAAGGATCCCATCTGGGACCGATTCTTTTCACATTACTCATCAATGACATAACGAAAAAAAATCGCCATTGTAATACCTTACCGTTTGCAGATGATCTAAAAATTTATAAAAACAGCGGATATGTGGCGCCAACATCATGGGCCTAAATTTTATACTTGCCCTTGTAGATTTGTCTTTTTTTTCCATAACTTAATTACCTGCAACAAGATTATAACAATTAATTAATGATGTTGATCGTAAGCGAAAATTCCGTTAAGTTTAAGCCTTCGATTATTTCATTATCACATTTAACTTTCACTTCAGTAATATATCAACAGTAATGAACTACTAGTAAAAACTAAAGGCGTCTTAGTAGTATAAAACAAACACAGTTACACTACAAAAGAATTAATTTCATAGACATATTTTTTCTTCCTCTCCTTAGTCGTCTTATTATGATTTACTATTATGTATTCAATTAATACATTCGTTTTACGAGCTGTAAAACGGAGTATAGTAAATGGTATGTTAGAAATGATGACATCCACCGAGACCTACAGATAGATCTTGTTAGTGAAGTAATCAAACAATACGCCGAAGCACATGAACAAAAGCTTCTTCAACATGTGAACGTTGAGGCTATCCAACTCCTTGACACCACAGACATAGTTAGAAGACTAAAAAGAACTAAGCCCTTTGAGTTAGTTTAGTGAAGTTAGTGTTAAGTAGTGCAGTGAGTGTTACTCTTAAAAAACACAAGAACAAAGTGTCTTTCCATGATAATAGAGACCATAAGAAAAGTGCCAATGGACACATTCTTAACTTTGTAAGTTTTTAGCAGATTAAGTTAAATTTAAATTACTTATTAGCCTCAAGGTCTAGATTGTAATTGTTATGAGTAACCGTTTAATTACGAGCACATCATAATGAAAAAAAGAAAAAAAACAAAAACGAGCTGTAAAACATGTTTTCTAGGCAACATTTTAAATAATGTAACAAATTTTTCTTTAAAATAATTTGAAGCACACTTCGATAACTGGGTATTGAAGGCACTGAGGTTTTGCATGAACCGATGAAATTTCATTCGAATTCAACCGTAGGCTCAATCGGAACAGATCAGACTTTATTTCTGAATAAGTTTGTCAGAAATCCAGGATAGGTTTGATAACACAAGAATGATAGTACCGATATCGATTTTGTGACTGTTTGTATAGGCCGTGTCAGATGTGAATATGCCATTTACTTTGTTGAAGTCAAAATGTTGTATTTAAAGCTTTTATAATTATAATCGAATCCAGAAGTAAAACTGGGTAATCTATTGCTATACTTCATAGTCTCCTTTGTCGAGGAATTCAACCTGGCAATGCTTTTGATCAAACAAAAACGACAATAAAACGTTACCCTAAAATGACTAAACCGCAAACAAAACCCGAACCTTCTACAATAATGGATATATTTTATTCAACAATGTTTCCAAACATCAATCGATCTCTCATTGTTTCCTGACCGCACAATTACCGGTAAAGGCTGGTTATCAGTTCAAATATAAATAGACATTTATTGTGTTTTATTGAAATCAAAAAACTATACAAATAAATATTTAGAGACTAAATATTATTAGTAGTGACCTAGTTAGAAGTCTTTGTACGTGAAGAATGTTTAACAAAATTATATCTTCCATTTTCATATCAGAATATTCGAAGGTTTTACAATAAAATTTAAATAAGCTCTAAGCTAATCTTTACCCTTTACGCTCTTACGCTAGCTTTACGTCTGCCAATATATTATAAAACTAGACACTTTATTATACCGCGCACCTTCAATACAATAACTTTACGGAGCGACACCTTGGTAGATATCAATTGTTTGCTTCACCAATTTATTTTATTACGCTCCTTTTCATTGAATCATATTATTTAAAAGAGTTGAACTTCTATTCAGTTGGATCTTCGATAAAAAATCTTTTTTAGCTAAAGAAAACTATCAATTCGTATGGACTAATCCAGTCTCTCACAGTCAGTTAAATCCAAACATCACGTTCTTATTGTTATTCTAAAAGGATACATGAATACGTTCCCACTAGACGAAGGTTTCACGCTTCTCTATTCCCTTTGGAGAATATGTGTACTAACAGTTGATTCCGATAACCCTAGAGTAAACATTCGATCGCACAATTTATTGCCTTTCGACTTATGGGATAGCACATTGAAAAATACTGTTAATTTAAACTTCACGTTATGTGAATACCAACTAGCAGCAGGTAATGGTCTTAGGGTATTTCGGTTACTCTTATATACGACCGTAAAGTACCTAATCATTATTTAAATGTATTATGTGCAATGTTTCAAAACTGAGCTTGATATCGATTTATTTCTTCCTACCTAAGAATATTGCAATATAAGGCATTTAAAACAACTATCGATTGGGAATATATTACAGTCAAAATATTCATATTTCAAAAATCAATTTTAATGAAAGTTGATGCCTAAACAGGCAGGCCTAAATAATGTGTCGTAATTTGAAGAATATTTACTCTCCATATTAAAATGTCTTCGCAAAATATTTTTTTGTTTTATTTTATTTCACTATTGTTTTTTTATTTACTTATATATTTGAAAACCAGATTACTGCAAATCATATTTCGCTCTAAAATTATAGCATAAAAATATACAGTCCCATTATACGGCTAAGTTCAGCCTTCTACGTATCATTAATCAAATACGTATCGAGTCTGCACAGTCATAATTCACACACGGCGACACAATACAGTTCCTATAATTTATTCGTTGCCATGTGCACCTAATTAAGCGTTCAACGTACTTTAACAAAGTTTTATTATAAACGTATATTCGAAGTTTTAATTGAACGATAACACCCGAGTGAACGTTTAATCCACATCTGCACCCAGAGTGCCGTGTGCGAGTTTTTAACGTGTTCACCTGTATTAACGTAGGGACCTTAAATATAACTATCAGCTATATAGAATTATAACTGTGAATATTTAAAAAATAAAATTGCAATTCCAATTGCAGTTTTTTTTAACCTGTTCAAGTTGTAGGTAACGTTAAATATACTTACTATTATACCCAAACTAAAAAACTTCCTCTAGGCGTTCGCATAGTAATATTTGTACATTGTTTTCTGTTCTTAATTATAGCACAATAACAACGTAACGACGCAATAAATATCATAATGCATAAGTATATTTTTAACAACAACGCTTTTAAGACAACTTTAGTACAACATTGCTTAAAACTGTAACTGTAAAAACTATTGATATTGTAGACAACATGTCTCAATCACTGATTTGTAATAAAACATTAGTGCCAAACTGTATGAGTATGAGATATGCTTAACGTATACTAGATATAAGGGTTAGTATAGAAATCCGTAATGAAAATGAAAGTTAATTATCCAGTACTGTGATCATATAAGATACACAGACAGACTATGTATAAAAAACACGCGAAACGCACCCTCATGCCTCATCATCATCATCAATACAAATATATAAAATTGAAGTGTCTGTTTGTAATGTCAAAATAATATATATTTTTTAAGCTCATACAGTTATTTGCATAAACGCAGAAACAAATTTTTGCCTAAAAATCAGTTTCTTAAATTTTTGTCTGTCTCTCTGTCTGTCTGTTTGTTCCGCCTAATCTCCGGAGCGGGTGGACCAATTCCACGGGACTTTCTCACTGGCAGATAGTTGATGTTATAAGGAGTACTTAGGCTACTTTTCCTTTGGAAAAAAATTCCGCGCAAAATATATAAATATGTACACGCGAGCGAAACCGCGCGGGAACTGTTAGCTAAAAATATAATTACAAGCGATACTTCGCCCATAATTATCTAACTAACTTAGGCCACGGCTTAAACTTTCTTAAGGACAATAGGACGTTGTCTAATCTGAATTGGAACAGCCTTAATACTCAAAGGATTTATGTACGTAATGCCAAAGTCGAGATTAATTCAATTTACCAAATATGTATTTGTAACGTCCAAATTTAAATTTGTAAAAGTCCGCAAACCATACGTATAAAAATTGTTCATATATATGGCCTTTGAAGTATTATTGAATGTATAGTTAATGTAAAGTAAAACAGTGTTTGGTTTTAAAAAGTAATTACAAAGGAAAATATGGACATATTTTTTTTTTTATTATTTTTTGGTCAAAAACCCTTGCGGGCGTTCTCAAAAGACCCTGCTAAAGTTTCATCACAATCTGATTAACGGTTTAGAAATGTATAGAGGACAAACATACTTATAATGGTTTTTATTTATATAGATAATAATATATATTTGTGACACTGGCGGCCCCAAAGTTTCTTTGTAACGAATACATAACCCTTATCAAAATTGAAATCAACGTAGAACACTACTGTTTCCTATCCACTACTGATAACAGCAACTTAACTTACTTGAGTTAATTTTAATTATACGTGTATAAAACCACCATTAAAATATGATGTTGCTTAACATTTTGATTCAATGACTCATGACATAATAATTACAACAAAAATAGGTGTATTTACTTTAATTACATTTTAACTAAACATTAATAAACAAAATACATTCATGTATAAAAAACCAACTGCACAGGACACAATAGAAAGAATAACTTCAAAAAATCTTTTACTTTGTAATGCAAACCCAATCTCACTTAATTATCTCTATTTAAAAAAAAATGAGATCGAAATCCAGAAAATGAGACCGTTAAAAAGTTCAGTATTGGTATCCGGCATTTTCTTTGTAAATTATAAGTACACTTTAAGCGTCAAACTCCAGTTATAGCTTAAGTTACCTATCATTATAATTATGTAAACAAAAAAACAACATTGCAAACAAAGAGTGTTTAAAGTATTTTGAAAACAAGGGAGTGCGTGAGAGTCAAGTGGAGGAGAGATTTTATACGGTTGAGAACTGCTTCTAGTATTTTTACGTTTAGCATTACAGCCATTCTAATACAACTAGAGATCGCGTGGTGGTCGAATTTGGACCATGGTTTTTAAATTGGCCAGTATAACTTGAGCTGTCAATCTATAGACTTACTTACCATGACAGGTAATCACATATACTGAATGCGTGTATTTTCATTAAGCCGTTTTCACGTAATTTTTAAAGTTATAAGACATATTGTTTAAAAATTTTAGCCTTTTTATATATAGAAACTGTAACTATTCCAAAATTCAAGGGTACATAAAATTCTCTTCACGTATTAATATAATTATATAATATCCTAATGTAATATAATAGATCACTTACTTTAGTTGTCAAAATAACGTTATGTGAATAATAGCCAAGCCTCACTTCACTTCAAATTTACAGATTGTGATCATCTTTTATAAGCAAAAGAAGACTCGTTATTATTCGTTTGTCGCAATTTTAGAGGTAATTCATTATCCTTTTACCTTCTACGTTTTATTGTTAACTAATAAGTTAACAATAAATTGTAAAAGAAATGGTTAGAGTTTCTGATACAAAAATAAAGTCACAAGAATAACACACAAAGACACAAAACATTTTATTACACTGGTCCTCTATACACGCGTCACTTAACTCTTGAACAAAGTAGAAAGGATAAACAGAGAATATAAACGTCCTATAGTTACAATCAACAAAGGCTCTATCGAATCTTTTTTCTTTGTATGTATGTATATATGTATATTCGAACAATATGTCAACATAAAATAAACTTTGCTAAAAAATCCTATTGTGGCTAGTTTTGAGTAACTCTTTTATGTTGTATTATTTTACCTTTTTCATCTTTTATAATTAAAAATATCAACTTTTAGTTGTACACCAATTCCGTTTTAAATACAAATAAATGAATACAATGTAGGCAGAATACTGAATCAGCTATGACACATTTTGATTTACATTTTAAATAAACTTTGTTTGGCTAATTGTTTCCATAACGTACAACTACAACGTTTAAACATGTGACTGTTCTTACCTTGCCATTTCATCGTGCTTGTAATGTCAAAACAACAAAAAAATATTTAAAAAATTGTAGAATGTCAAAATTTAGTATGTTCATAAACATTTAAAAAAAACCCTAGAGTGAAATCAAGCTTATAAGGTACCAAATCTATCAGTCATGCTCTCATAAATAGCAATGAAATGACAGACTATTAATATGATCATTATTATAAACATAGAGTATTATTATTTCTTGTGGTTATAGGGATCAAAGGGGCGAGGGTTAACATTCGAAAGTGAACCCAATATTTTTTAAAGATTAGGTCTAGGAATAGACCTCAGCACCATTCTAACCTTAAACACTCTATATCCAAAATGTTTAAGTCTGTCTTTTAAACATTTTTATATTTTGACTGGTCTAGTGGTTAGTGGGCCTGACTGCTAAGCCAGAGGTCGTGGGTTCGATTCCCACCCAGAACAAATAGTTGTGTGATGAGCATGATCATTTGTTCTGTGTCTGGGTGTAATTTATCTATAATATGTATGTATTTAGAAATATATAAGTATGTTTATCAGCAGTCTATTTACCATAGTACAGGCTCTGCCTAGTTTGGGATCAGACGGCCGTGTGTGAGATGTGTGAAGTTATAATTATTATTTCTCTTTATTAAACTTAAAACTTATAAAATACATTTTTAAATATGTATAAAACAAAATATATAAAAAATAGTAGACCTTCAACATCGGGTACACGGACCAAGACACCGGTGGTTAGGGCTCCAAAGACAGGAACCTCCTCACCATACGGGCCGTATCGAGGAGAACTGCTTTCTGCATCAGTCCCTTGATCCAGCCATCTAACGCGAGCCTCTGAAGGTGTTGATCGAGGCTCTTGGCTATTTAGTCCATGAGCAGATATGACAATCGGAACAATGATCGCCGAATCGACATCCCACATATCGGCAACCTCGTGAGAGAAATCCAAATATTTTAATTGTTTATCTTTTTCAACTTTCACGAGGTTCTCGTCATGAGGAACAGCGATATCGATAATCCTTGCGCGGCGCTCTAATCGGTCTGTCAGCACTATATCAGACTTATTATTATTATTATTTAATATTGACTCATTCATTTGTATAATTTGTATTTTGTATAATGTTTTTAAAGCAATAATTTTAATCCTATAACCTCCAAACCCATATCCACGTAAATGCAAACTGTAAAAAATTATGTCAGAGTCTAACCGACTAAAGTCCTGGTCCAGGTCCCAGCAGGTCTCAGCTGCCATATCTGGCTATCCCCTACAGTTTGAGCAGATTATACTCTATTCCTCACGAAAAGTGACAACAAAATACAAGCGCACCGCGCTCTTAGACCCGTTTGTTAGATGACAGTATGGCAGGGTGGGGCAGAAGGGGTTTTATATAATTGTAGGAAGTCTGTGCCCGACTCTATTTCAAAGCGTCCACCCGGCTTTGTAATTTTTTGGCAGTACGGGTTTGTAATTGGTTCACCGAGCGCTTCTCAGCAGAAATGCTATCGTTGTTATCGTATACGGAATTTCAAATTAAAAAAAAACACTTAAAAATACTTCTTTCGACCTCTGTAATAAAAGGGCTGAAGAATATAACAAATTTTGATTAAGTCTAAACTTAAAATTCTAAATAAAATACTGCTTCAATTAGGGGTTAATATTCGCCTCCTCATTATCTTAAAATAAGCACCTCTTAATATAGGGATTTGATCGAAATAAGTGGAGTACATAGCCTCATACTGATTGGGACCATCGCGGCAGATAAAGTCAATCTGTCGGACTCGGATCGCGAACGTGCTATCATTAATCTTATTTATCTTCTTCCAACCCACGTCTGTAACAATTCTCTCGCGCTTTTCTCAGTGGCTGCCGTTTTGGTGGAATCCATTAGATTGTTAATAAAAAATTTAATCGAGACATCTGATAAGATAAATTGTAACAAATAGTAAACGAAATTTAAATTCTGGCTACAGATCTGCTTCGGAAACTCTCTGACTAAATCCATCGCAATCTTGTTTATATCATAAAACTGGTAATTTTATTATGAACCTTAACGTATTTTTATTATGACTCCTCTCAATTTTGTTGCTTAAATTGAATTTATTAAGGTCTCTTTTGAAATCATCACACCTGCACATCGCTTACATACGATTGTTATACTAATGTTTATAATTAAATCTGTGTCCCTCGTAAAATGTGAAGTAAGTGTTACTGAATTTCATGAAATGGAAAATATAATATTCATTTTCGTTAAAATGTTGTACAGAGGAAAGGCTGTTCAACTTGTTAATTGCGGGCAAATAAAACATTTCGTTTGAAAGTTTAACTTATCTTTTTTAACGAGATTGATCTCACAAAGTATATTAATTACTGACAAACAACTTTAATCGGCATTTTTAGTGCTCGGGTTTTAAAATGGGTGGATATGTTTTCGCATTATATCTGAATGTAGTAGTAGCAATTATGTGTATTATCAGAGGAAATAGGGCACGTTAGAAATGTGATTGAACCTACATTACATTAGTAGCGTAGTATTGGTTTGGTATCGGAAGGAAAGATAGGGTTAGTATTGCTCAAGTGTCACTAAGTTGCAGGTGTTAAAGATATTGGTGAACGTTTACGATGCAGGACCACGTGCGTGTTTGAAGACTTACTTGAATAAAAACATCATATTTTACTTAAAATAAACAAAGTAAGCATTATCATGATATTGTGACCTAAAGTTATTATGTATATTATGCTTAAAACTGTCTAAAATGTTTATTTTAAATGTTTGTAAATATGGAACTACTTGTAAAGGCTACGATTGCTTGGTGTATCGCCTTTTATGACCCTTTTTACAGGAGCTAATTAA